>JAODJW010000015.1:21929342-21948210 GCA_026777045.1 Hyperopisus bebe
CAGACTGTTCCAGATCATTTTCCAATAAGTTCATTTGATTGTCTCAGCCACAGATAACTGGAGACACATTCAAAGGTGTAAACAAAGCTAACAATTAACTGGTGGCCTATAGAAAATATGTCCTCCACCCTCTGGTAACATGGGACTACAGAGCCTATAGAAGCAGTATAAAAACAATGTCTAAAATGAGTCTAAGTTTGACGTTGAAAAGACGGCCACAGCGACCACATTTGGACTATAAGTAGTCCATACACGGAGGTCCCATGGACGTCAACACTAGATATTCATTAGACGTCAAAAAAAAGACGTCGCCTGGCGTTACAAAACAACCCCTTCAGTGGACCAAAACTGGACATCCAAAAACGACATATACAAGACGTATTTCTGACATCACTTTGCGCAGTGGGTACGTTTAAAAATTTCCAGCTTTACGGTTTCACGACAGAACAGCCACTCTGTTATGAACATTACGAGTTTTTGAGTGTTATTAGTGTTAATAACAACAGCTAAAAACACAATAGTGCAAACAAAAGGGTTGCATACACCGAAGTAGTTCTTGCTTGTTCATTGGTGTGGGAATAGGCGGTTCTAGTGTTATTAGGAGTAATAAGCGTTACCTGCAAGACCGCTATTTTTATTATAATAATAATTATAATATAATTATTATAATATATTAATATTATAATTATAATTGTTTTCATTATTACTTTATTTACCTTGACACATCACATCTTTAAATTTAAATACTTGCATTAGAACATAGACCAGTTAATACTGATCGATGGTATGATTGGTATCTCATGCTGCATCATTTTTAAAAATTACTACACACTGAATATCGAACTGAAGCCTGACGTAAAAAACTATATTGCAAATCAAATCGTAATTGCAATTTCTGTCAGAAAAATCACGATTGGATATTTTCTCCAAATCGTGCAGCCCTACATTTAACTAACGTTTAACTAGTGCTACACTTATTTTGCGCGTATAACGCGTATTTTGATTGGATGAGCGCCAACATCTGAATCACAACAAAATGCCTGTATGTCATTGATTGGTTGCATTTGAAGGGCACGAAAGGCGAAATAATAATAATGTTGCGTTTTCTAACGTTATGTTGTGTGTCATGGATAGTTTTCGCTCCAAATCTCCTGACCACTATGTCGATAAGAGACAGCAAGAGCAAGACAGCGAGACCAAGACAAGACCGAGGGATCCGAGACCAAGACAAGACCAAGTCCATAGACCGTCAAGACTGTGACAAGACCAAGAGTAAAAGTGGTCTTGAGATCAAGACCGGTCTCAAGACATCCAACTCTAGTACATAGTGCTGTTTACATCCCTGCAGTGCCAAAGCTAGTGAGGCACTCAGTGAGTTACATGATAACATCTGGTCTCTCTGAAATAAACACCCTGAGGTATTTTTTGTGACTGCCGAAGAACCATTTAACCATTTTAACCTGAAGGACATTTCACCAGGTTTTCACCAGCATGTCACCATTGGGACCCGGGGAGATAATACAGACACTCCTCAGTTTACGACCTACTGGTTCAACGACCGCCACAGACTTACGATCAGCTCTCTGACCAGTTGATATTAGACGCTGTACAAGAACTCTGGTCGTGGAAATGACAGCGTGGCATCTCAGCGTCAAGCATCTCATCTCACATCACCCTTTCTAAGTCTCAGTCTCATTCTCGCAGTCAGTCAGTATTCACCACACTAGCGTTTACAGTCACAATAACTTTAATTTTTTTATACGTCATCTTTATCATTTTTGCTGATTCGATTTTTATGGTCTGTAATTTGTAAGAGTTATATAAATTAAAACAGTGCATTTGAAGTTATCAAGCTGAAGTTTCCTTTAGACCTTTTCTTTATTCTGAATAAATAACGATTATCTGTACTTAGAATATACAAACATAAGTAAGGTAAATTGGAGCTGACTTCCTCTCTTCTGTTTGTAGAGTACGGTATACAGCACACTACTGTAAAAACATTTATAATAATATACTAAAATGTTATAAATGGTGCAAAGGTAACATTAAAATAATATCTTAAGATGGCTGACCCAAATCCATTACCAGTACAGTATGCTTGAAATATCAGTAAGGGGGTGGCACCTTGCTTATTGACCAATTCAGTTAATGACCTTGTAGGATCACACATGCACATGTGACAGGGCTGAGATCCCAGGTTGTCTGAGACAAGGCCTAGCCTAGTACAAGAGGTACTCGTCTAGGCACAAAAGCGGGGTTAGTGACCCCCCCCCCACACACACACACACACACACACACACACACACACACACACAGATAACAAGGGAGGCCAGTATTCCAACTTTTATGGCCCAAACATTTAGGGACCGACGGACAGCAGAGTGGACTTCATGGATAGGGGTCCCTTACTTGGCATGCAACCCTATTTTCCTTTTAAGGTCACTCATTTAAATCCGGTCATTGCATTTCCATAATTACATTCTGTCTGCTTCTATTCCATTGTTTCGTGTTTGTTGTTTGTGTTAAGTATAATGTTAGTCTTATGTTAGTTGTAGTGTTAGTTAGGAATAAATGCATGTCTTTTACACAACTTCAGGCTCCGTTCATTGCGTGCTCATAATAGTCCCTGCCTCTATGCAATCTGGCTACTAAGCACTGAAACCTCAAACTCGCCTGAAATATCGCGAGACTGTCTCTCATCGGCCATGAGAGGAGCTTCACTACCAATTATTTACATTACCTGGTGATGTAGCTTGCCTTCTAACCCAGGTTACTAAGCGATACTGATAATTAGTGAATCCCATGTAAGTCTCACAATAACAGACTCATGGGGATACCGCAATTGAGTTTGGAGGAACCAACCATTCAGCATTACAATTAATTAATAATCATCATTAAATAATAATTAATTAAAATTTTATCAATTTCAAAACATAGTGGTGGAGATATTAAAATTTACCTGAGCCAATAATTCCTACAACCTAGTAGGAATGGAACTCAGTCATTAAGTGAGAAGTGTCAAGATTCAAGATATTTATTCATCACATACAGTACAACATGCAGTGAAATGTATCTGAGTCACCCTTATTTGGCTGTGCAAAAATAGAAGAAAAAAGGTAAGAAGTAAAGTAGGAGTAAAAAAGAAAATTACAATATATAAATACTATGGAACCAAGTATATAATCTAAAATATACAACCTGATATACAATCTAAAATCTAAAATATAGTGCAATGGCGATTGCAATGGTGAGGATGTAGAGACTAAAGTTATTTGTACAGTAAAATGAACATGTGCAGTAAGTGTGCATTCCAATAAAAATGTACATAGTGTACAGAAGGACCAGAATTAGTTTGAATTGAGAAGCCTTATGGCCTGGGGGAAAAAACTCTTCCTGAGTCTCTCTGTCCTGGACAATGGAACCATCTGCCTGAGTTCAGCCTGCGGTACAGACAGTTTGAGGGGTGTAAGGAGTCCTTATTTATCTTAGTACCTCTGGACCTGCAGCGGTTTTTGTAAGTGTCCGGCAGGGAGGGCAGAGGAGATCTGACACAACGCTCGGCCGCCCTGATCACCCTCTGCAGGGCTTTCCGGTCCTTTAGAGAACAGTTCCCAAACCATACCATAATGTTCATGGTCAAGATGCTCTCCACAGCAGCTGAGTAGAAGGTTTTTAGGATCACTGGCGTGACCCTAAGTCTCCTCAGCTGCCTCGGGTGGTACAGCCGCTTCCTCGCTCTGGTGACCACATAATGCTGACATGTGAGTGCTAAGTGAGGTCCTCAGTGAGCAGAACCCCAAGGTATTTGATGTTGTCAGCTCTTTAGTTTGCTGACATTCAGACTGAGGCATTTGGACCCACACCATACTGACAGGTTCTCCACCTCCCTCAAGACGATGAGTCAGCCTGAACCACCTGTTTGTGGTCTACCAGTGAGGAAATCTAACCCCCACCTGCACAGCTGGGAGTTCAGACCCAGGTCCCTCAGTTTGGTGAACAGTCTAACTGGGATGATGGTGTTGAAGACTGAGCTGTAGTCCACGAACAGCAGCCTTACATAATTCCCATTTCTACTGTCCACATGGTTGAGGGTGGTGTGCAGTACGTGTGCGATGGCATCCTCAGTGGATCTGCTTGAGCAGTAGGCAAACTGTAATGGGTCTATGGAATTGAGGATGGATGAACAGATGTCTTTTACAAGCTTTTCAAACACTTTCATGACCAGAGATGTTAGGGCCTCCGGGCGGTAGTCATTCAGGCCGGAGGGCTTGTTGTACTATGTTGTTGTATGAACTATGGTGGACCGTTTAAAGCATGTTGGCACAACAGACAGAGCTAGGAACTCTAGGGACTTGAAGATATTGGTGAAAACACCAGTCACCAGACACCAGTCAGTCAGTTGGTACTTAAGATGGCATGTATACAAATAGACATTGAGCTTACAGAGCAGTGCCCTGCCCCCACCTCGGACTCTCTGATCATATCTCCATCTTGCTTGTCCCTTCCTACAGCCCTGTGCTGAAGACAATGAAACCAACCCAAAACACATTTTCTGTGTGGCCTAATGACGCTGCCTCTTTTTTAGGACTGTTTTGCCTGCACTGACTGGCAGTTTTTTAGGGATGCAGCAACAAATGCTGGAGAAGTGGGTCTGTAGGATTACACCAGTAAAAACATTACCTACCCCAACCAGAAACCCTGGTTGAATGCAGAGATCAGATCTCTTTTAAGAGCCTGGGACTCTGTGTTCAGGTCTGGTAATGCAGTGGCCCTTAGAGCTGCAAGAAGAAAACTGACTGAGGGCACTAAAATAGTCAAAGCTGTCTATACTCAAAAAATTCAGGGTCACCTCTCCACCAATGACCCCTGGAGCTTGTGGGCGGCCATTAAGATCATCACAGAACATAACAGAAGAAACAGTGAATGCCCTAGGGATCAGTTTCTTCCATTTTATACACATTTTGAAGCCTTCAACATTTCTCTTAGCATCAGGCTTGCCCTACCACCAGTGGCCTGTACTACGAAGCGGGGTTACTGGCTTATCAGGGTAACTTGTTGGATTTAAGGTACCACAGTTTAAATGGACTTCATATTCATTCACTTATATTTTTTATCAGACTACCTTAAATCCGACAAGTTACCCCGATAAGCCAGTAACCCCGCTTCGTAGTATAGGCCACAGGTGAGCAGCTTCCCAGCATAACTACTGGGGATATCAGGAGTTCCCTTAGAGGTCCCTTAGAGGAGTTAAGCCCCACATGACTACAGGTCCGAACAATATTTCGAGCCGGGTCCTGAAAGGCTGTGTACGTCAGCTCTTAGAGGTATGGACTGACATCTTCAACATATTACTCTCCCAAGCAAATGTACCATCATGCCTTACATCGATCATGATACCTGTTACAAAGACCTCAGGAACATCATGTCTGAATGACTACTGATCAATAGCAATAACCTGCATAATCATGAAGTGCTTTGTGTCATGTCAAGTGCAGAAATGAAACGGGGATGTCGGGTAATGAAGGGTTTCATGGAGAGTGCACACACTTGGGAACACAACACAATATTAATGACCAGACTGTGGAAAGCATACCTAATGCAGACCTAAATACATTAAACAAATAACAGCAACAAGAAACAGCTGGTAAAAACGGGGAATGCACATAGGGTAGATGAGGGGGAGTGGCACACAAGAGGATCGGATGAGTGGGGTGTGACACTTTGAGCAACTTGACCAAATAAAAGGGGATATTGACACTGGTATTGACCCCCATCAGTATACTTACAGGAAGAACAGGTCGACTACAGACACCATCTTATATGTTGTTCATCTGGCCCTCACCCATATGAAGTGTAGGGACTCTTATGTCAGACTGCTGTTCCTGGATTTTAGCTCTACTTTTAATACAATCATTCCACAAACATTGATACATAAACAGAAGACACTCGGGCTGAGTCCATCATCATGCAACTGTTTCTAACAAACAGGAGACTGTCAGGATCACCTCCTCTGCTATCATCGTGAACACTGTGTTTTGAGCCCCAGTGCTGCACATTCTGCTGACCTACAACTGCTCAGTTATATTCTCAAACACCCACATTATCAAGTTCTCAGATGACACAGCAGTGGTGGGAACATCTGGAGGCTTGGTGCAGAGCTAATAACCTCTGCATCTATGTGAAGAAAAATGAAGGAGATGATCTTGGATGTCCAGAAAACTGTCAGGAACCCTCCCGTTCCCCTCTGCATAGCGGGAGTGGCTGTCGAGATTGTCTTCAGTTTAAAATACCTGGGGTACACATCAGTAATGACCTCACTTGGAACACTAACACTACCAGGTTAATAAAAAGGCCTACTAATGGTTCAAACGGGCTGGCTTAGGTACTACAGTCCTTACCTCTTTTTACAGACGCGCATATGAAATGAGAGTATCCTCACATCATGTGTCACTGTGCAATATGGAAACTGCTCTGCTGCAGAGAGGAAGGTTCTGCAGTGGGCAGTTAATTCCACATTGAAGATCTTCAGTTTTCCAATGACTGAAGAAATCTATATCAGCAGATCCAGGAACAGGGCTGCCAGTATCATGAAGGACTCTTCATACCCTGCCTATGGACTGTTTAGCCCCTCCCCTCAAGAAGAAGGCTGTGTGGCAGCAGGGCCAGAACAAATAGGCTGAGAAACAGGTTCTTTCCAGAAGCTGTCAGACTCATAATCTCTGCCATACACTCGAGATTTTTTCATGTGTAATAACAGATCACACTATAGACTTTTCTTGTGCAATAACAATGAATATTACTCATATTGTTACACTATTGTAATTTTTAATATTCTTTTTTAGTTTTAATTGCACTACTTGGGACTTTTTATTTGTTGTATATTTCTTATTGGAGTGAATGTCCATTTTTAGGTTATAGTGCTGTTTCACAGGACCTCAGTACTTAATTTCATTCCCTTTCATACTACCCCATGTTTTCAGAATGACAATACATCATCTTCTTCTTCTCGTGAGACATAAAAAATAAAACTTTTTGGAATTACCCACCATTCAAATTCATAACAACAGAGCATTGAATGTCTTTTTTCTTCAATGTTTTAAATCATAAATGTCACTTTACTTATCAACAATGTACATTTACATTAGCACACAATTGATGTCCTTCTTCATTGTTAAAGTTCTTTAGTTTTTAGGCTCAAATTTTAAGCATGGTTTGCACACTCCCTGGAGTTGGGATGTTCATTACAGCCCTACTAAATGCAAGAAGTTAGAGAAATCAATGTACTTGCGTTGCCCACAGTGTCTAAGTGGACGATGGTACCCCACCTGGATTGGGGAGACTGGGACCTTGCCCTGGAGCCAGGTCTGGTGGGGAGTTTGAAGGCGGGCGCCTTGTGGCTGGGCCTCCACTCATGGGGCTTGGCCGGGCATAGCCTGAAGGAATAACATGAGCATGCCCTCCAGTGCGCCCACCACCTGCAGGGAGAGCCATCGGGGTCTGGTGCAATGTAGATTGGCTAGCAGGCTTGACAGACCCACCGGTTTTTGATCCGACTGATCGGTTTTTACTGTCCATATTGTAGTGTTCATCTCATAAGCAAGATGTCCCATCCACAAACAAAACATTTTAAAGTGACATGAGTAAGGTCCTTATATGAGCACATTATTGTAATAATTTACTTTCAGAACTCTAAAATGTCACATTGGCTTGTGTAATTTCATAGTGACACACTCTGATGATAACAGGGTAACTTGAGATTTGTTTGCCATAAACCTACACTCAATCACGCATTGCACAGTCCTGAAACAGAATACTGCTCCCCCCAACCCCCCCAGGCAGTCACAGTAAAGCTTGATTACTGAGCCAACTACAGTACATAAAAGTGCTGGGGCATTTAAGAACATCTTAGCAATATTCCCATTTGAGAATATGTGCAGCATGTGAGGGTCCAGGCTATTTGGGGACACTTTCCTCTATGCATACACACATAAACCCAAAATTACATGTGACTCAAAGTCCTGGACAAGCTTGCTGCTTCACCCCGACCAAGTGACATGAGTTCCGTTCTTGGTATTTGATGGAGATGTAACCAGAGCCCAGAGAGTGACTTCTTGGCAGATAGGCACAGTACACCAACCATCTACAACGCCTGCCCTACACAGTGAGCAACAGCAGAGACAGAGACACTAAGGAGGTCATCAAATGTATCAGATTTACAGTTTAGTCCATCTTCAGTTCCTCTCTTCCTTATTAACATCTCTTCCCTCACTACCTTCAAAACAAAGCTTTGGCACATCCATCAGAATAACTGCTTAATGTCTAACAGTGACACAATGTGGACAGCATTAGTACTAATATTTCAGTCCCTAAAATAAAGTTGGGTGCCTGTCTCCATTCATTTATTTAGATGGTTAGGATGGATATTTATCCTGAAACAATAAAAAGAAAGAAAAAACAAAACTGCTCAAAAAAGTGCAGTGACAAAGGCTGATTAATTACGACTGAAGAATTTGATAAAAATAACAATCTGTCATACATCCCAGTGTCTGACCGCTCAGTCCTATTTTCATAGAAAGCTTTGGTCTACTGCATGCAAAATGAAAGTCACTCAAAGTTTCACATTTAAGCCCAACAACCTGGAAATATGGGGGAATACAGCTGTGTCAACAGGTAGTCCACTGTAGATTTTGAGATGTGTTTAGGATCATAATCCTGTTGTAGAAGCCATCGTCTTCATTTTTCAGCTTTTTTACAGATGGTGTGATGTTTGGCGCCAGAATCTGCTGGAATTTAATTGAGTCTATTCTTCTCTCTATCAGTGAAATGTTCCTTGTGCCACTGGCTAGGACAAAAGCATAATCAATCCACTCCTGTGCTTCACAGTCGGAGAGGAGCTATTTTCATGACATTTCTGTATCATTTTTTTCCTCTAATACCTTGGTGCATTGTGGCTCAAAAGTTCAGTTTAGCTTCAGTTGTTCAGGATTTCCAAATTGTATCAAGCTTGTTTAGATCTTGATTTACAAACTTCTGGTGCTGAATTTTGTGGTGATAATGCATAAAAGGTTTTTTTTGATGACACTTACATAAAGGTTATATTTATGCAGGTGCTGCTGCACAGTAGAACACTACACCACCACTTTGGAGTCTGCTAGATCTTCCTGAAGGTCTTTTGCGGTCAAATGGAGGTTTTCATTTGGATTTCTAGCAATCCTATGAGCAATTCTCTGAAAAAGTTTTCTTGGTGTTCCAGACCTCAACTTCCACTGTTCCTGTTGACTGTTGTTTCTTAATTACATTACAAACTGAGGAACCAGCTGCCTGGAAAAGCTTGGCTATTTTCTTATAGCTTCTCCTATTTTGTGTGCATCAGTTATTGTAATTTCCAGAGAGCTAGGCAGCTGCTTAGAGGAGCCCACATATGCTGATTGTTGGGACAGGGTTTAAGGAGTCAGAGTATTTATAAAGCTTTGAAATTTGCATCACCTGGCCTTTCCTAAAACTGTGAACAAGCCATAGCCTTGACGAGTTAATAAAGGTCTGAGACCTTGGTAAAAGTTATCTGAGAGCTCAAATATCTTGGGGCGCTCAAATGTTTGCATGGTGCTCCTTTCCTTTTTATTCACTCAGACATTGCACAAAACAAAAACTGATACACTAATCTTGCATAAAATGTCGAAAAGATCATCTTTAACTTTATGCCTTCTGCTCACTTATGTATTCATAGTAACAGAAATTTTAACCAGGGGTGCCCCAGTGTATGCATGCTAATGTATTCTGAAGCACAATAGAATTTTACATCAAGGTTTACAGAAAAATATATGAGATTAGATGCTGACTGTTCTGAGGTGAACAAGCTTTGAACCTTTTTATAGATTTGTCAAACTCAAGCCTAAAAGTTGTCCTGTTACAACAATGAAGATGTCCACCCTTCACATGAACACATGAAAGAAGCCTATGAAAACATATAAAATATACAGTACCACAAGCACAGCAGGAATATTGGTGGTGATCTAAAAGTATAGGTATTGCTACTAGAAGTGCAACTGGGATACAGCAAGTACTGTTATTTTGTTTGTGAAAGGGATAGCCCTGCTAATGAGTCACATTATGAAGCACTGGCTGCTCCAGGACAGAAAACCACTTGTTGATCCAGCAAAGATATATTTGCCTCTTTGTCATATGAAACTGAGTTTGATGAAAAATTGTGTGAAAGCAATGAAAAAGGAACGTGATTTATTTTGCTATTTGAGACAGATGTTTCCAGAAATAACTGATGCCAAGATTAAGAAAGACATTTCTGTTGCTGGAAAAATAAGTCAAATTGTCAATAACAGGGGGTTCAAAGATCATCTAGTGGGACTGGAGAAAATAACATGGAAGGTATTCAAAGATCCAGCAATCAAAGTTCCATATCCACTTCTATGCAGGGTTGTGGGGGTTTCAGAAGCAAATGGTAGAAGGCAGGGAATAACCCAGGATGAGGAACCAACCCACACAAACCATTCAAATACACAGCCATGCAAAATGCACACACATACTGTAGAGCCAGGGCAGACCATGCTAAAAACTGCACCATTGTCCCGCCCCGCATTCAAGGATGTTGTTCAAAATTTTCTTGGTAACTACACAGCACCAAAATGCATCCAGCTTGACAGAAAACATGTCTGAAACACACAAGACCATGAAATGCAAGAGGTACTTGAAAGTTTTTTATACATTTGCATTTGGGCTTATTCCCTCCTGACCTTGATGCAAAAGCTGAAAATTTAGGAGTTGGTGGCAGGATTGGCACTTCAGCCACCAGAAACAAAACTTCATATTGTTCCCTTCCATTCCAATTAAACTAGTGTGGTACTGAAGTATCACCCACCCCACGGCTGCAGTTGGGCTCTCATCTTTGAGGTGGTTTGTCGTGTGATGGGTGTGGCAACGCACTGAATCAGTACATGCTCCTTATCTCCTCCTATTTGATACAGCAAATCTGAAACTATTTTTGATTTCAGCTTGAAGTTTCCCACTTTGTAGGAACAACTGAAAATTAATTGTCTAGTGTAACTAAATTTGATGCTGTCAGAAACTACAGCATTTCATTCCTTGGACAGTCTTTTCATTGGGTCTAGCTATCTATGCCGTACTTGTCCCACACTCACCAACTTGTACAATTTCTAGAATGACTGGATGGAGTTAATGTGAATTTGTCTGAATGTTGTGAATTCTTGTAATTATATTTAGGTCTAAAAATATACTTATTCATCTATAACACATTCAACATGACAATTTGAATTGGGTGGGGGGAGGCAGGTGAGATGGAGGGAAACAGAACTGCACAGAACGTTACTCTGTGTGGGAGGGTTTCAGCTGGGGGCAGATCTATTACCAAATTGCAACCTTTGGTAATTTTACTGATAATTTGAATATATTATATGCCTTTACACAAATATATGATGCTGAGAACAAAACCTGAAAAATGGTCCCCATAAAGTAACAAGATTTTATCACATTGGGTGGAACATTTGTATATTTGGTCCCCAAAATGTAATAATATATACCTAATCCACACACATGCAGAGATCTAATTATAAGCGGTCAGCCGAGAGGCATGCGGAGATGCATGTTAATGCCAGGTGTGAACAGGGCTGTAAGTGGCACTCCTCCTTCTTCTTTATGCCACTAATGGAGCAGGTGTTTGGTAACTAGTTTGACGCGACAAAAAAATTCTTGAACTCAAAATCAATGAACTTCTTTAAAAAATATAGCAAAGGAAAACATTTACAAAACAAAACATACTTCCACTAATCTATTGTTCATGCTTACACTAATCTATTAAGCTTTAATCGCAGTCGATAAGAAAACTGTTACGTCCACACCTGACCGTCTCACAAAAAAAACATTTATATATAACATATATATATATCACGTGACATATTACGTGCCTTTACGTGCTTTCCACCTAGCGGTTAAACTAACAAATGCACTCGACAACAATGAACTAAACAATAATATTTCAAATATTCTAATGAATAACACAGTTTAACAAACAACAAAAACCTATGCTTTCTATATGGCTCTTACATTCCGGCCCCTAATTTTTATGCTGTGGGCAGAACAATTACCAAATTCTTATTTAACAAGAGCCATCAACATAATCTTACATATTACTTAAATACAATTTATCACATCATGTATGTGACACAAACTATCATTACTCCGACTTACAGTCCCAGTCCAATTAAGAGGCTTGGAGTTATTCATCCTGACTCTTGTATCAAGCACAGCTTACTCACAGGCCTGTCCAATTGATTGGTCTTTGTCTGCACAATAGCTCACCTAACCACACCCTTGGCATCAGGCAGAGTATTTGTGATCCGTCCCATAATCCAAGAATTGCGTGGAGCAGCGTCGTCGGCTATTAAGACAAGATCTCCTTCTTGAAAGTTCCTCTTTGGTCTTGACCATTTCTGCCGCATCTGAAGTAATGGTACATACTCCTTCAGCCACCTGGTCCAAAACAGATCTGCAATATATTGCACCTGCCGCCATCGTCTTCGAGCATACTGGTCATCCTTGGAGAAGATTCCAGTAGGGATGCTTGGTTGTGCTCTCAAAATCAACAAGTAGTTGGGTGTCAAGACATCAAGATCATTAAGTTCGTCTGATGCCAGTGTGAGGGGCCTGTTGTTAATGATGGACTCCACCTCACACATGACAGTTAGCAGTCCTTCGTCATCCAATGACTGCTGTCTGATGATTGAGTTTAAGATCTTCCGGACCGTACGTATTTGTCTTTCCCATACGCCGCCGTGATGGGAGGTGGTGGGGGCATTAAAGATCCATTTAACTCCCTTTTCCATCATTGCATCAACAATTTTCTTTTGGTCCAGATCTTGAAGTGCCGCACGTAGCTCCCTCTCAGCAGCAACGAAATTAGTCCCATTGTCTGAGCGCATAATCTTAGCCTGACCTCTTCTGCATGTAAAGCGGCGAAGCGCATTTATGCAGGAGTCGGTATCTAGACTATGGGCAATCTCGATGTGGACAGCTCTTATGGTAAGACAGGTAAAGAGCACTCCGTACCTTTTAACTAGGCTTCGTTCTCTTTTGACTTCAAAAGACCCAAAGAAGTCCACTCCTACGTTGGTAAATGGAGGTTGATCTGGCATGATGCGGTCCAATGGTAGATCAGCCATTTTCTGCTCTCCCGTCCTGCTATCAAAGCTTCTGCAGATTGCGCATCTGGAAATTATGCCTCTAATCACTGAGCTCATTAGCGGTATCCAGTACTTTGTGCGCAGCTGGGACAACATGTAATTGCGTCCACAATGTCCAATTTTCTTGTGGATGTGCTGCAAGATGAGAACAGCAATAGGAGACTCCTTGCAAAGAATTGCAGGGTGCTTTGTCTCCTCTGGCATTGACAATCTAGGGAGACGTCCACCCACTTTAATAATTCCATCTTTCAAGAAGGGATCCAGTTTGTAGATTGGGCTGGTTTTTTCACATGTCCAGCTATTTGTAGAGCCATAATTTCCTCTGGGTAAGTTTGGAACTGACTAACCTTTATTAATTCATTTTCAGCCTCTTCCAGATCTTCTAAAGCAAGTAAAGCTGGTTTCAGCTTCATCCTATACCTTTTCATGTGTGCTGTTGCCAGTAGCTCTTGTTGGCTTGGACATCTCTTGGACAATCTGATTTTGTCCATGAAGACCTTTCTTTCCGTTCGCAAATGCAGCAGCATTTGTTTCAGCTTCAAAAACCAAGCCACTGCCCTTCTTAGTCGTGTCCAATTGGAGAAATATAAAATCAGCTTATTCAAAGCTAATGCTTTCCTTTGTGCATCCTCTTCAACCTTTACTGCACATGACTTGACCTCAGGATCATTCTGGGATATGTCCTTGAGGTACGGCAATTCAGGCAAATCTTCCTGAGACTTTAGTAGGAAATTTGGGCCTTGTAACCAAGTCTTGCTTTCTAGGAAGTCTCTTACCTTCAGCCCTCTTGAGGCTTGGTCCACTGGATTTTCTCCTGACTTCACGTAGTGCCACTGTGAAGGATGGCTATGTTCCCTTATCATTGTTACTCGGTTTGCCACAAAGGTCTTGAAGCGACTGTGTTCATTTCCAATGTATCTCAACACTGTAGTACTGTCAGTCCAAAAAACAGAGTCTTGAAGTGGCACCTGTAGTTCACGTCGTAAAATCTGGTCCATTTTCACAGACACCACAGCAGCTGTTAGCTCTAGCCGTGGGATTGTTACACGTTTCAACGGGGCTACTCTTGCCTTTCCCATCAAAAGGCTGCAATACTTCTCACCAGCTTGGTTTGACAGTAGTAGGTATGAGGCGGTACCATAGCCGTTCTCCGAGGCATCGGCAAAGTGGTGTAATTGTGCTGACTGTAAAGGTCCCAATGTCACTGGCTTCACACATCTACTTACATCGAATCCCTCTATCAGTTTCATGTCCGACAACCATTCTTTCCATGTGTGTGCTTGATGATCATTGATTTCTTGGTCCCAGCCATACTTTTCTTCACACAGCGCCCTTAGGATTGCTTTGCAGGCAGAATAACTGGTGCCAAAAATCCTAGGGGGTCGTACAACGTACAACAGACAGGATCCCACGCCTTTTCATAGGCTTTTCAAGGAAATTCAACTGGAACTTGAAACTGTCTGATTTTGTGCACCACTGGATACCCAGGGCACGTTCCATGGGAAGGCTGTTATGGCTTAGGTCCAAGTCCTTTACATCTGCTGCACGATCTTCCTCAGGTATGGTCAGCAGAACAGCCTTGCTGGAACTAACCCACTTATTCAGTTGAAAGCCTCCCATGGCACACAGTGCTCTTAGATCTTTCACAAGCTGAATTGCCTGAGCATCAGACGGAACTGACTTTAAGCAGTCATCCACGTAAAAGCTGTGGAGAACCGTGTCAACTGCTTCTGGGGTGGCTGTTCCCCTGTTATCCTTGGCAGTTTTCCTTAAGGCATAAGATGCGCAACTTGGGGAAGATGTAGCACCGAAAAGGTGAACGGTCATTCTAAAGTCTTCCATTTCTTCACTCAGGTTTCCATCTGGCCACCATAGGAAACGTAGAAGATCAGCATCTTCCTCAGGCACTTTGACTTGATAAAACATGGCCTTGACGTCTGCCATCAACGCCATTGGTTCTTGCCTGAATCTCATTAGAACACCAATGAGTGTGTTGGTAAGATTTGGGCCTTGCAGTAACTGCTCATTTAGAGAGACTCCTCTGTAGGTTGCTGTGCAATCAAAAACTACACGGATCTTTTTTTTCTTGGGGTGATACACTCCATAGTGAGGAATGTACCACACCCTGCCGTCCTCCCGCTGCAGTTGTTCCTGAGGGACCTTGACTACATATCCATTCTCTAAGACATCTTTCATAAATGCCTTATAGTCTTCATGGAAGCTTGTGTGTCTTTTCAGTTTCCTTTTCAGGCTTATGGCACGCTGTTCTACAATACAGCGATTGTTTGGCATTTTCATGACCTCATCTTTCAGCGGCAAGCCTACACAGTAATGCCCATCCACCAGTCTAGTGGAGCTGTTCACCAGAGACATGAACTTTAGGAATTTGTGTGACATTTCTTCCTTTTCTTCACTGTCACACTCTGGGAAGTCTGCATTGTACTGTTGTCTTAACAGTTTGTCTATTTCCACAACTGAAAGGCGGTTAACTATATGGCTCTGATTGATGTCGCTGTCCATCTTCAGTCCCCTTAACAGCCCCTTTACCACCCATCCTAAGGCAGTTCTAATTGCATAGGGACCATCTCCTTCACTATGTATCACCTGCCATGGCTCCATTGCCTTTGAGACATTGGTGCCTATGAGCAGGCCCACTTCAGCATCTATCTGAGGTAGTGACACATCCTTCAGGTAAGACCACCTTGCAATGTCTTCCTGTTTGGGAATGTTCTCTTTCTGTACTGGAATGAAGCTATGGGTGAATACCCTGGGCAGGTCTTTGTAGGTATCCTCTTCCACACCACACACTTCTAAGTCTGATAGGACAAACATCTTTAAAACCTTACTGTCATCAGCCCTGTTGCAACCCATGGTGTTTAGAAGGATTTGTGTTCGTCTGCCCCTGAGGTTCAACTTTCTTTGGAGATCTTCAGTGCAAAAACTTGCTGTACTGCCAGGATCCATAAATGCACATGTTTCCACATATCTATCACTCGTCTTGGATTTGATCTTGACGGGTAAAACAGCTAATGCACATTTTTCTCCGGCCCCAGTGTAGGCACAAGCTTCCTTATTCTGGGCAACACGTGCACTACAGATTTCTTTGCTCTCAGAGCAATTGTCTTCCTTCTTATCAGCAGGCAAGCTGTCTTCTTTCTTCTCCATGTGCAACAGGTCTGGATGTCTTTGTGAACATGTTTGACACTTTGCTCTCCTTTTGCAGTCCTTACTGAGGTGTCCCGGGAAAAGACATCCAAAGCACAAGCCTTTGGACTTTATGAAATCCAATCTTTCATTGTGCGGTAGTTCTTTTATCTTTTTACACTCTGCTAGAGTGTGTGTGTTCTTGCAGTAGACACAAGGTTTCTGTGAAGCAACAGTAACAGTTTTCTTAACTGTCACCTCTTGATCCTTTTCCTCTTGTAGAGCGGCAACTCCCGTAACAAAGCTACTGCTTCCCCTATAACCACCTTTCCTGACTTTCTTGTCTTTTCTGTCCTTTGCTTCCTTCATTGTTTGAGGCTCTAAAATGCTTCCAAATAGGGGGTCCGTGACGATTTTTGCCTGGCGATCAATGAACTCGACTAATTCCGAGAACCTTGCACGTCCTCTCCCCTTCTCTTGAATTTCAAAGGCTGTGACTCTCCACTTATCACACAATTTGTAAGGAAGCTTTGAAAGAACGGTCTGCATGTTAGTGGGGTTGTCCATTTCCTCCATGAACTCTAAGTCACCCATCATGTCTTTGCAGCCAGTCAGAAACACTGCATATGTGTTGAGCTTTACCATCTTCCTGCTTAATGATAGGCTAATTCAATGCCTTCTCCATGTAAGCATTTGCAATCTTTAACTCATTGCCATAGTATTTCTGCAACAGCTTCCTGGCTTCTTTGTAACCTCTTTCAGGTGACATATGCACACAGCTACAGACAAGTTCCTGCGCTTCACCACTGGTGTATTGCTCCAGGTAATAGAACATATCTTGATAGTCATCAACCTTGCTTTCAACAGCATATTCAAATGCCCTAATGAATGACTTGTAGGTGACAGGATCACCTTTAAATACCGGAACTTCCTGGCGTGGCAGACTTGACAGGTTACGCTGTTTAACAAGCATCTCCGTGATAAAACTTTGTTTCTCTAGCACCTGATGGAGATCTTTATCGTCATCCCTTTGTTTTGCAGCTTGTCTCAGGTGGCTAACCATTGGCTGATACAACCCAGGACAAGAACTCCGCACAACTCTTCCCGCAGATGACTGTGCTCTAACATCTCTCACCTCCTCCTTCACCCTTTGTCTAGAGGTCCCTTTAGATACGTAGCTGCTCATGCCATCTTCTTCATATAACTCTAACACCTTCAACTTCGCTGTGGATTCTGCAAGTGCTGCATCAACCTCTAACTTCTCCCTTTTAGCTTTGAGCTTAGCTTCCTCAAGATCCAGAGCTTGTTTTTGTTCCAATGCTGCTGCTCGCGCTAAGAGAGCTGCATGTTCTGCTGCCTCTTTGGCGCGCACAATCGACACTGAGCTACATGAGGATATTCTTGATCCACCCGAGGCCACTGACCCATGTTTACCTTTAGGTCTGCAATCCTGCAGATTAACTTGTGAAACACTATCACCTACATCTACTTCATCTGTTTCTAGATAAAGTTCTGGAAGTGCGGTTGAAGTCTTTGCCTTTTCTTCAAGCTGGGAACTGATCCATGCAAAAGAATTTTCAACATATTCCTTCACTGAAGTTAATTTCTTAGAAAACCATTCCTGATCCTCTTTCCTTTCTTCCTCATCCATCAAAGGAATTATGGAAGCATTGAGCTCCACCAATTCTTTTTGCAAATTGCATACATCGCTTTGCAAAAGATCTTGCACTCTGTATACATCATCAGTATTTTCCATGAGCTCATCAATTTCTTTCATCTTTACAGTTAGCTGGCCAAATATTCCTTTTCTAGTTCCAATTAGTCTGTGCAGTTTCGCTTGTAAAGCCTTTTCAGTGGGCTTTGGCGCCCTCTTGTGGCCAAAATCTTCAAGTGTCCCGTCGTTTCCAGCACTTTCCGCCATCTTCATAAATCAATGCGTAGCCAAATTCACTAGCAATTGTGTCCAATCAATCGAACTTTTCAACAGCAAATGCTAATGTCCTAATATAATTCTAAATGCAGAGATTAGCAAAGAGATAGACAGTGAAGAATGTCCCTGATTAACGAGACACCTTGTCCGTACTGCAGGCAGCAAATGTTCGCAAGTTAGCTTCAGCTTGTCTCACCCAATTCCCGGGATCCATTCAGATCCTTCCAGTGAAGAACAGTTTTCTAACTTTGTAAGTGGTACTCCTCCTTCTTCTTTATGCAACTAACGGAGCAGGTGTTTGGTAACTAGTCTGACGCGACGAAAAAATTCTTGAACTCAAAATCTTCTTTAAAAAACGTTTACTAATAAAATATAGCAAAGGAAAACATTTACAAAACATACTTCCACTAATCTATTGTTCATGCTTACACTAATCTATTAAGCTTTAATTGCAGTCGGTCAGAAAACTGTGTTAGGTCCACACCTGACCGTCTCACAAAAAAAACATATATATATATATATATATATATACACACACACACACACACACACACACACTCACCTAAAGGATTATTAGGAACAC
>JAODJW010000015.1:21959327-21971650 GCA_026777045.1 Hyperopisus bebe
AGGCAGTTCTGAAGGCGAAAGGGGGTCAAACACCGTATTAGTATGGTGTTCCTAATAATCCTTTAGGTGATTGTATATATACAGTATGACTACTCAGAACCCCACGTCGCTGTTGTGTGTTTTCATTTAAAATGCTGCGTTTACTCGCAATTAAAAATGTGACATCGATCACCATTTTTGCGGTATTTACATTAGGAATGTGTTTCCATGGTTAATGCATCCAGCGACATATTCACAGCCTTTGTGCAATTAGCGGCCACCCCGTGGGAGTCGTATATGATATAATTGTCGCCCTGTATATTGAATTTTTAGGTCTTCAATCAGTGCGGTATTTATGCAATTCATCGTGTATGGCAACCTTTGTTTCGTCTTACATTGTACGGTGGATTATTAAGCAATAAATAAAATCACTGGTTTCACCATAGTTACCGCGTTGGTCGACCATGGCTACGGGCTTGGTTGTCATTGCAAACAGCGAAAATGGTTTTAACTAAAACAGATGCGTCATTGTGGGTTCATATGAAAAAATTACCTTCGCAAAAACCAAAAGCTTCGGGTGTGACGGACCGCAGCAGCAGAAAGGCAGAGTATAATGTTCGGGTCAGCTTGCGGGACACCGGCGAAATATTCACAGTGCCTAAATGTCGGGGTCACACGAAGATCTGCGAACTGAAGACAGCGTTAGAGTTAATAGCCGGGATACCTTCAGACTGTCAGAGACTCAGCTACTTGGACCAAGGTGTGTTGTGAACATAAAATATAACTTTCCTGACATGAAAACTATTAATATAAGGCAGGGCAGGCGATATTGTGTACGAGCATTTTATTACTAACGAACAATATGCCTCTCTTTATTTATCGGGCGCAGCGATGCGTGTGAGGAAAAAACAGGAAATGATTCAACTAAAGTAAGAAAGGCATAGCTTTGAATACTTGAATAGGCCCATGACGGAGCTGAATAACATTATGAAGAATCAAATATGGTTGTTAAGCCTGTGATATAGGGCGATTACAAACCACAGAGTATTTCGGGTGGATTTTACCACAACACAGCATTTTACATATTGAGTGAATGGTCTAAAGCTCGTTGATGGAAAAAAGAAATGATGGTAATTTATTCCAAAGGATTTTCATTTTTTTCTGAGCAAATATTTTTTATTGAAATATATATAAGTGCACCCATATAAAAACACCCCTTTTAATTGGTTTAAATGTTATACTCTACCATGCAAAAACAAAGGTAATCTCAATAATAATATGCATTTTAAACAAATTGTGTAGCCTGATAGCCTACTGCTAAATACAAACAACACATTAATCACAGAAAACGTCTGCGGTTACGAGGGTATATATGTCTGGATAAATGCTTTTATACATTTATACATCTGTAGCCCCTCAATTAACTTCAAAAGCACACCATGGCTAAGGTGACCAGATAATACATGTCAGGGAGGACACTCTGAGCCAGGACAGAAATTGTAAATTACCATTTCAATTAAACGGACCTGGATTTCACTTGAGCACTGAGTTCTTGCTGTGTGCTTTATTAGTCAAACTCCTGTAATCATGCATGTGTCACTAATGTTAATGTGAAACAGCTGGATGAGTCTTTCAGTCAAGGAAACAAACCAGTCAAAGCAGAAGAAGAGCTGAACTAATTAGCCGAGCACAGGAGCCTTTCAGTTTGAAATTAGTTTGTAAAACCCGAAGTAGCTCAAAGTGTCCTCCCTGAAATGGATTATCTAGTCACCCTAACCATAGCCCCGTATGAGTTTGTGTGTGCCGGTGTTATGCTGAAAAAGGCATCCCTGCCGTAGAATG
This sequence comes from Hyperopisus bebe, assembly GCA_026777045.1. Lineage (NCBI taxonomy): Eukaryota > Metazoa > Chordata > Actinopteri > Osteoglossiformes > Mormyridae > Hyperopisus > Hyperopisus bebe. The sequence continues at coordinate 21,961,149 of JAODJW010000015.1, forward strand.
CATGCCGGTGTTCTGTCGAGTTCAGGTACTTTGTCGAGTTAGGCTACCGTAGTGCTAATAGATAGCCACAACCCTTACCCAAACCTTAACCCTAACACCCCAGAAACCCCTGAAACCCTTACCCTAGCCCTAACCCCTAAAACCTAACCCTAATCCAAAAACGGTGGAACGGCACATGCGCAGAAAGGCTCGATAGCACGTCTCGATAGGGTTTTTTTGGGGATTAGGGTTAGAGTTTTATGGGTTTTTGGGGCTATTGATTAGCACTATGGTAGCCTAACTCGACAAAGTAGCTCAACTCGTTTCAGATCAGCGATCAATCGGTCATTTAGAGACGGGCATGCATTCTAAGGCAGGGATGCCTTTTTCGGCATAACACCGGTTTGCACTCTCGTGAAACGCCATAGACTTTAGTGACTGAGCGACACAAATAAGACGATTGGTGACGAAAAACCCGTTAACGGCAGGCGGCAAATTTTGTTTTAAAACGTGTCCGGTCATTTCAGCATACTACAGTGATGAATTGTAAATAAGATAAATAACATAAGGCTATTTAGTTTGTTTAATAAAAGGACAAGATATAAACCTGTTCTATCGGAAAGTTAGCATTAAATAACTTCTGTTGTGATCTGGCGCGATATAGAAAATAAAATTAAATAAAATTAACTTTACAGCTAATTAGACTGTCCAGTGCTAATGCAAGATGCAAGCACATCACAGTTCGCTCTTCTTAAGTACCAGCTCTCTTTCACAAATATCACTTTATTCTATCACATGATATGATATCAAAAAATCAGTCCCATTACCACAAAGTACAAATGTCCCAGCGAAACTCATTCTGTGGATTCAAAATCCTGCTTGTATATGCACTGCACAGAGCTGCTGTTGGTGATCAGATCATACATACACTATTGCCCAAGTTCTCTCTTTTCTTTCCTTCCTTTCTTCCTTCCTTTCTGTCTGTCTGTCTTTTTTCATTATGCAACTTCCACCCCAAAGTGTAAGAGGAAATCACTGCTCTTTCACCATTCGATTTAATCTATCTGGTGAACCATCTTGCGTTGTGAATTTCAGAAAATGACCTACACAAAGACTCTTACCTTAGTAGTTCAGGGAATATAGCCTCACAAATAAAAAGCTTTTACAGCCTGCTACAGGTACAGCAAGAAGACATAGGCAGTGCAATTAAATTAACCCAAATTATTATTTTTTTTTTATTATTAACTGTGAGGCTCAAGTGCAACTAATTAACCCAAATTTATTTTGCAAAAACATCAGTATGAGTCAATTTAGAGCAGGCTATCCATACTTCAAGATACTACATCCAAGACTTGGGTGCTCTAAACATTCTACTCTAAAGACAGTGCTGGAGATACGGGAAATACACTGTTCTTCTCAATTAGGCTAATTACGACTGGCTCCTGTTCTAGTTATGTGTAGTGTCCTTTGCTTCCTGGGAGATGTGCATTGTGATCCTCCCATGAATGGGTAAAAACCCACCATTATTGCTTTTAACACAAAACCTTCTCCTTAATAAACATGTTCAACTGCATTTAATTGAGCATTAGTTTCTGCACGGCACAAGACTTGCCTTGCAACTTTACCACAAATGGACCAAAAAAACTACAGACAAGTAAAACTGTGTTCCAATAGGCCTACTCAGTGCTGCATGGAAAATAGAAAGTGAAGTGCAAATAAATATAACTTTCCAGAAAGAGTATCCTAAGAGCATTTTTATTTCTAACACCATAAAGGACAAACACATATTGAGGGCACTACATTTTGTTCTGTCTAAAAATGTTTCTTCTGTTCTAAAAATGACTGCAAAAGTTGAATTATTGATATTAACTGCTCAGCTGCCACATTAAATATGATGGCACCCAGACAGTCACACTGAAAAGGTATTTTGTTCCAGTGTTATCTTACCATGTCAATTCAGGTACAGCAAGAAGACATAGGCAGCTAAAACAAAGCATAATAAATCCCCTACTCCCTGCCTTGGCATTCACTGGAGATCTTCACTATGCCAAAACAAACACACCACAACGCAACAGTTAACAAATCCATAGCTGACATTTTGTTTGACATACTCTGTCTGTGCACTCTGTGCAGACATCCTTGCTGCCAGGAAGTGACTTTAACACAGTTTTCTGTAATACTGGCTATTCTCCCTCTGTAAGTAGGGAGAAAAACCAGAGTATAAACCAGTTACATGGTTTATTGCAGCAATCCCAGGTCAACTATACAGTTCTTCAAACTTTAATTACCACAAGCTCACTGAAAGTTATTTTGTATAATGCATACTTTCTGTTATTCTGTAATCATCTGGTGTTTTGAAACCATAAAATAGCATGAAGATAGCAAAATTTCATTCACAAAGACATTTCAGAAGAAATATGTATCTGCTTCTCCAGTGACAATGAAAGCCCGATATTAAAACACCAGTAGTATTTTCCGCTTCATGTCACTGCATTCTGAACAAATTAACTTGTAAATTATGCCTAATTATGGAGGAAGATAAACTCCTAAAGTGACATGTGCTAACAGCAGATTCATAAAATCATTTTACGTGATTGATGATTTATTTATAATTATATTTATTTATAATTTATATTTATTATACCATATATAATGATAAATTAATCACATAAAATTATATTATGAATCTGATGAATGATTCTACACAAATACAATGTTCAGCAAATAGTAACAGAATGAAAGTAGTTCCTGAGCTCTCATTCCACTGGTCTTGTTATGGTTCGGAGCTTTTGACAAGACGGCATCTTGCACTTCAGGTTACACACAGACATGTCTCAGCTGTGTAGAGCTACTTGGATAGCTTTTCCTGTGTGGTATGTCTGAGAAATGTACACCCAGCAGTACCCTGGCCCTCACTGCCGGGATGGCAGAGGTCAGGGAAGTTCAGAAAGTTGCATTAGCAAAGTAATCCAACTTCACAACCCTTTTATCATTCCAAAAATTTAATCTCATGGCTTTAAATGGATTCGATTAAATATGAATTTAAACACATGCGCACACATGACAGTTTCTGAAATTTTAATTACTGCAATTGGTGATATGAGTAGCTACACAATATATGAAAACAAAGTAATACAAAAACAGGCAAAACAGACCTTTAAAGGGCATTTCTGTGTCATCCAAAAGTTTCAGCTTTTGACAAAAAGTACACACAAAATCATACATACATTTAATTTCGTTAGCAAATGATAGCCTAGTACCATTATGAAGATCTCTAGTCTTAAGCAGCATCCTTTAAACTAAATTTATCTAGTAAATGAACCAGCTGTTTAAAGGAAACGGCTGCTTTATGTGAGAGATCTGGTTAGTATACAAAACAACATATTAACCCTCTTATATTGAGCTATTAATAAGTGTGCAATGAATCTGTCAAAATAAAACAAAAACTGACACAGGAGGCTGTTATAATGTTTGACTTCCTGTTTTTTCACTCATGCAAGTTTCTAAAAGAACTTTTATCACCAGTGTCCAGATGGTGTGATTTGTGAGTTGCAGATGGGCTGTACTGACACACAGCTCTATTTTACAGTCACACATTCTCCGTCCTCGCCCCTAATCTTGTGCAAAACAAACATACCACCATCCTTTACCCCATCAGAGGCACTCCCATTTCAAGATGACATCTGAAGTTAGGCACCCACATGCCCTTCGGGTTAGGCACCATAAAACAATGTGCAGAAAATAATGTATTTAAGTAGACAATGTCCATTATTTGCCACACCCTGTTTCCTCCCTAGTGTGACTCACCGGTAAATGTTTGTCTTACCTCTCATTCCTACTCTTGTGTTAATCACTCTAGCTGCCTGTCATTTGCTCCCTCATCAACCCTGTATATAAGTCCTCCTCAGTCCTGTGTTCCCCCAGTCCTGTCATTGACGTCAAAGCTCTATGTTGCCCGTGCCTTCCCTAGTTTCTGTGTACGTGTTTTGGATCCCTCACAATTCAGTTTATTACCTGTGTTGATTCTGTTATGTTCAAATAACACCCCCTTTTGTTTTGCTATCAAGCCTTCGTCCCTCATCCCATGACATTACCATTGTGACCCATGACTGATTATGATCCAGCACTGATACATTCATATTTCCAAGTAGTGTTTTGTATGTTTGTTATAATTTGTATGCTTTTTATAAAATCTGCCATAATATATGAATTTCCAGCTGGAGAAACATGATTCAAATCATTCATTTGTAGCTTAGTACTGCTACATCTTCAAGGAGAACATGCAAACTTGTTTTCTCTTCACTTTACTTTTCATATGACAAACAGATAGACTGTTCATTATGTAACAAGCTACTGGGGAGGGAATAAGATTGAGTCAAAGATACAACATCAAGAATTATGATGACCTCAACCTGGCATTCCAAAAGAGTGAACTGGGGACTGGTGGGCTTTTGCAACTGTCAGGTTTCAAGTCTAGAGACTGTTGCCCAGAACCTTTAACCAGTGCCTGCAAAAATACATGAAGCAAACTCCTGTCCCAAGGAAGTTCCATCGGGAACCATTAGTATTCAGGGAGCCATTCTCATAAGTTGGTGACCCTACTAATATGCAGGATGACACCACTGCAGGCAACTACATAACTGATACATCTCTGTTTCACTACCCCCCTACACTGGAAAAATCACTGGTGACTTTCCTCTGTGTATAAGTATTCTTACTCTGAATGCAATGGCACTAAGATAACTCTGGAGAGATAAAGGAAGCACATCTGGTAACATCTGCAGTGGTGCAGCTGACCAGCTTCAAGAAGCTATGCTCCACAACACCTCAATAGTGCATAAAATAATTCACCATCTTACAATTAATGTAACATTTCCAAAATCTTACGAAGAGCTATTAAAATAACTGCTGTGCAAACAATAATCATTTAGATACAACACATAAATGTTAATATTACTGACTTAATAAGAATGTACAAAATACCCTACATGTTTAACAATGCTTATGTTCTGTGCTGATCACATTGGACATGACAGAGCAAAAAGTCCTGTGGTTTCTAACAGGACCCTTAATGTCCATGATTTGCCAAATCTTTGGGAAAAAAATAACCATTCCAGCCTCACCGCAACCATGTGTTGGGTAAACAATTGTGGAAGATTAAATGAGGGTAACCAAAAGTGAAAGTGAAAACTAGAGGAAGAATCACCCCTTTTCACCTACAAACCTTTTGTTAAAATTACCTTTCACTTTTTACCAAGGATGCATATACTGCATGTAGTTAAAATACTCATAAGAACCTGCCATTAGGAAGGCTGTGTATCATCACAACCCATTGTACTTGTGTTTCACAGGAAGGAGTCATCCTGTAAACAATCACTGTGACTTCCTTTACAGTAATTGGCACTACAGCATATGAACATACTTTCTTACTCTGGATACCATTCCAAAGCAACTTTGACGTTACTCTCTACCAATAACTCAGGAATGAGGACAAGGATCTGGTGAGACTGAAATGAGATAATGTCCTCTGCAGTAAATTGTTTTGCTCTCTGTGTGTCTTCAGAAAAGCAAAGAATATTCACAAGAATATTCATTGAAAAGCTGCAGACAAAAACATACACTGTTAAAGCTGAAGTTAGCAATGGCAATACCAATAAGAAAAACCCAACATGTGCAAACTCCATTTGACTTCAGAAAAGGAGCCCATGTGTATAGCAAATGAACATAATTACACTGCTTAAAATATATTTACTCTAGTAGGAATGGTAAAAATGAACAATGACAAACAATAGCAGATACCTTTAAGTATAAAATGTGTGATTATAAGTACATATTAGATTATAGCATCTTTTGCATGGAAGGGAAATGAGTACAGAATTAATTATTTTTATGTTAAGGCACTAAATATCAGCTGCAGGTGCAGTACCTGCACTGACAGCCTTGGCGTAAAATAAACCAGAATAGCTGGTCTAAGAGATAAAAAACACCTGTTTATCAAACATGGCTACCAGTCCATAATGGCCAGTAGTGCTGGGCGATATGGCCTAAAAATCAGATTTTTTCCACAATAAATCCGATTTTCGAATTTAATCGATCCCCCACTCAAAATCAAACTACAGATGACAAATAAATGTTTCAAAACGAGTTTTAACTTTATTTTGTTTTAGAGGTAAAGTGCAATCTGACAAGCCAAAAAAGATGCTTGTAAGTGAGACCACGCCATTGTAAACACTTTTAGAAACTTGTAAAAACTTTTGGCATGTTAATGAATCCCGGCTTTTCCACACATGTATGGGCACCATGTCTTTTGCAATATACATCACGACAGCGTTTGTTATCGCCTTCCACCATGCTCCATTCTTATCATATGGCACACAGTTCGAAAATGTGTCAGGGACAGTTGCTTGCTTAACTTTGGATGTTGTGCTGGTGCTGCGGCGGTTATTTTCATTTCGCTGGGAGCTGCACTTCTCCCACTCTTTAGGTGCTGGAATAAATTTGTCGTGCTGCTTCCTTTGGTTGCAACAGTTTTTAAACAGACTGTGCGACGAGGACTTGTTTGGTCTGTGTCCGACGGCACAAAACCGAACCATTGCCATGTTGTTCGTGAATCTGCTGCAGTGTTTGCATGTGCACGCTAATTTACCCGTGAAGAACGGTATGTCGGATTAGTTCTACTTTCGGCGCTCGCGTGTAAAATAAGTAATAAAATCGATTTTCATAAAAACACATCATCCTGAACTGTAAATTCGAATTAATCGATAAAATCGATTTATTGCCTACCTCTAATGGCCATTGTACTTTTCTATGTGGTGGCCTGTTAGGGAAGCAGCATCAGTTCAGGTGATGTCTGATCAAACTCTTCAGGAAGACCAGCTCCATCACAGGAATGACTGGTGTCCTTGGACAACATTATGAACAATTCTGCCCCTCCACAAAAGAAGGGTGCTCTCTTTAAGTATCTTTAGTCCCTAGTGTGCAAAATGCTAATGCCTTCCTACCTGCTGCCATTAGGTAACACAACACTTCCTTCCGACGTACCACCCCGCAACTTTTACTATGCAAATTGCACATAAACCACCCTTTAACTTCATTATCTTTATTTATTTCATAAACAATATCATTTGCATGTGTAATATCTTTGCACATTCTCTTTGTTTTGCATTATACGTCGGCTTCTGTATATAAAGGAATTTCCCCTGGGACCAATAAAATATTCTCTTATGTTTTCTTTATCTTCAGGAGAGCATTCAGCATTTGGAGTTAACCTACTTAGTCAACTAAGATTACTAAGTAAATGTATGACTCTAAAATTCCAACAGGGCCATTAAGCTGCACGACTGTCCATCATGTTATAAACAAATTACAAACTATATGGTTCAGGGGTCTTCTACAAATTAAAATAAAAACTGAATGCCCTAATGTAGCAATCAGGATGACCGAAATATAAATATAAATATAAAAAGGATCAATAACATACAGTTAACAGCATAAACAGTGAATAACAATATTATTGCTTTGAAGCAATTTTTAGAATTTTCTGTATTTCTAATAATAATTGATACTTCCCTGTGGGGAAATTGTCTTTATGCCTCCCTCAACTTGCTCTTTGTGGAGAAAGTTGTCTGCAAAGGGCAGCCAAACATGGCAGTGCCCAGGGAGCTAGGGGTTAAGGGCCTTGCTCAAGGACACAAAGACATGCTGAAGCTGGGTTTGAACTAGTGACCTTGCAATTACAGGCACAGAGGCTTAGCCCATTGAGCCACACACTGCCCCCTTTCCGCATGACTGTCTCTGACCTGAATATGATCTGATCTTCATCTAAGTCATAATTATAATTTTTATTGAACAAATTACACACACAATATTTTATATTGCCCTAACAAACGGAAATGGACTTCAATGACTTCTATTACTGTATATAGCCAGAAATGGTTTCTGTAACCAATGACCAGTCCTGCACAGTGGTTAGGAGATATTTTGTCCCTTTCCTCTACACATAAATGGTTTCAGTCCATTGAGATATTTTTATGATTTCTCGAGTGTGAATTGATTTTTTCAGACACCCTGACATTCTTCTGATGAATTTCTGGATATAACTTGGAATTCATTGGTCCATCAATGACTGAAACCCTCCACTATTCTTGACAGTTGGAATGAATTTTGAGTGTTGTTGCTAATGCAGTGTTTTTCTTCTCATGATTTTTTGAAGAACAGTAGTTTTCTTTGTGGCACCCTCTGGTAACCATCTCTTTATAAGTGATTAGTTAAATATGACTATCTTTGTTTATTATTATAACTCAGAGATAAAGTCACATTTTAGGAACAATTCATGCAGAGATGTAGATAATTGTAAAAGGTTTTCTTTATACAGTCCATCAATGATATGATATCCTAGTCATCTATTCCAGTAGCAGCAGACATTGTGTCTCATTTTATAAGAATCTTCACTTTACTTCATAGAGTAAAATTATTTCTCATAATCTGGTTTTTGATAGATAGAGAAATAGACGGACAGACACAGACAGAGATAGATAGACACAGATAGATAGATAGATAGATAGATAGATAGATAGATAATATCAAATTCTACAATCAACATTATATCTTTGTGCTCCCCCTATATGGCCTCAAAACAAACAAAAAAACACACACATAGTGCCCTCACTCATTTTTAATTTTACATTTTGCCCAAAGAGTTTTATCGATTTCTTCTCCTGGGTAACCTCTGAGCAGATCTTACACTAAAATTAACATTCAATCAATTAATCGATCAATCAATAACTCACAGGGGACAAACTGGGTCAGCGAAAGAGACTCCTTGGCTGGATTGTATGTAAATGTGCCCAGGTGTAAGGATTGCCCCATCTCAGATACGCATCGTCCTGATTCCTGCTTCAGTTCTGGCTCTATAGCCGTTTTCACAAAATCGCTGCAGTCTTTGCAAATTGCAAAGTCATCGCGTTGCAGAAGATCTCCCCAAATCTAACAGTCCTCCATAGCAGTTTGAAAGAGACTGGATGGGGAGCTCGATTAACCCCAACCTACGCTCAAGTCAAGGTCCCCCAATGAAACTTGTTGCTACGACAAAGCATTACAAGGTCGGTGTATAATTATGAATGCAATACATACACATATAGTCACATTAAGAGTAACATGGTACATGCTACCGTTGTCTAATCCTTTTGCGCGTCCATTGGGTGCAGGCGAGTTTTATGCATTCTTTAGCAATGCATACATAAAGGTAATTCACACCGTAACCAGACTGGTGACTTCTAGAACAATCATGCTCAACGATTTTGACTCACAGACAACAAGGCCAAAAGGTGTAAACATATTCTTACCTGTGGCCATGATTTGGCCGTCAGAGCTGGCAGTATTCGACTGATCATTTGAGTACCTGCTCTCTAATCCGAATACCGCTGAAAACACAAGTCCACGTAGCAGCAAAATCACAGCCTGGGAAAAGTAAGTCATCGCACAGGAAGCTTTAAAATCCTTTTCGGGCTGTTGAAGAAAACAAAAACTGAGAATATCCGATGTCTTCTCGAGCAGATTTTACTCGCGTGTAAAAATCATAACCGTGTCCATCGACTGATGTTTGTACAGAATTACAATTAGAAATCGACTAGAATTAATCGAATTTCGTGATTGGAACGTTGAACAGCAGTTCTTCACACAGAAAGGGAGTAATTTAAACTGCTGTATAATTCACGATTTTAAAAACGCTAATGCATCTCCATATGAAAATATATAAATATGCTACAGTAATGTGACTAGTGTAAACATATCGTTAAACACCTATAAAATATACGCAAGGTTCAAAACTGAACTTTATCCGTGTCATCAAACAATTAACTTGAAAAACCGCATTTATACAGCGTTTACTGTGTACCAAAAAGTGAACGCGATACGTTTTGAATCCCTTAGGCGATTCAAATGACACTTTATATTAAACGATTTGAAATATCAGGCAAATGGTGACTTCAAGTTGAACAAACTTCCAAAACCAAAAGTGCAAAGACGTGGAATTTCCAGCCAAAACAAACAAAATAAAAAACATAAAAATACAGTTGCTTGCTGCCAAGAAACGATGTATCCAAGCCGCCTTAAAGTGCAATAATCCAATCCTTACGACTGAATCATGACAGATTGCTTCTGTACGTCCACATACAGTAGGCACACATCACTGATGTCTTCCTATACTGAAGCAGTAAGACATACAGGTTCGCCTCTTCAAATGAAAGTATTGGATCTTCCACAGGAAATAAAAAAAAACATAACTACCTAATTTACAATCTGTCTTGAGTAACTCCTCGGTTAACAAAACGCCAAAAACCTCTTGTCCAACGCAGTCAGTCAGTTTTATTATATAAGTAAAACGTCTGGTTTTCATAAGATCAAGTGACACATCTGTCTTTGTGTTCCGCTTTTACAGCCGAGTGCTCGACACAGGACTAGACCGGCAAGGCGGAAGTCCGCATGCAAATCGTCAGACATCAGCACCAGCAATGTCCGCAACC
>JAODJW010000015.1:21971825-21982385 GCA_026777045.1 Hyperopisus bebe
ATACTTAGGTCTTATATTTAACCACCAGAATTAGCAATAAAAATTATGTTATATATAGATTAAAACTGCATTTCTCGTCAGCACAAAACGCGGAATCACCGCTAATTTGCTGTGGCTTCCCTTTTTTATCCCCCTTAGGAGTGTCGTATGGATTAGCCCTGTGCGTTTTTTTGCCTGTATGTCTTGCGTTACCATTGGCTGTACGGTCTAACATGGCGTGATGCCATTGGCTGCCTTTCATACATTGTTGAGAATCACTAATGAAATTATTGAAATGCGACATTTTTTTAAAGCTATGAAATACGTGTTTGGTATGTGTAAAAAGAAAACTGTTTAATCTTTGAAGGGTACGCAAAGTTACTCATAATGTATTTTTAAGAGAATCTCGTTCTCCGCATGCCCCTGCTTGTCATTGTCAACTTGAGAATCAGCAGCTGAATCTTACATGTTTAATCATATTTATTCAAATATTTCAGTTTAATATTTAAGCATTTCTTGGAAGAACCAATATAACATGCTGGACAACACTATATTTTGTACAGAAAAAGATAATGTGCTTTAGAGAAATAGGAATAGGATAGTTCCTCGTACAATAAATCACTCAGGGTCTGAGGATTGATGTATTTATCTTCATAGCACTGATGGTTTGGCTGTAGAGTATGTAGTAGGGGTATGGACACTGGCAGATTCAGGGGCCCCAGCACTTTTCAGAGTTCCTTGAATACATACAGGTTACATAAAGTAAATTTGGGTGGGTGGCGTGCAAGGGGAAGTTTTCTCAGCAGGCCCGGATTTTCTTAGCAAATGGTTGTAGGTAAGGATAGGAAGCAAAGTGCCAGCAGGGTAAGCAAGGCAGGCGTGATAGTCTTAGTAAACAAGTAGCATATGTGATACAAAATGTTGCTCCAGAGAGGCCAGGGTGAAGGAGAGAGAGAGGCAGGCAGATGAGAGGGAAAAAATACATACAAGCAGCATAATTTGATATGTGTGGGGGGGGGGGATCGGGATCATTCGGCAGCTGTCCAGAATGCATAGTGCAAAGGCAGATCTTAAGACTACTCATAATACACCAAAGGGAGCCATTTACTCAAGGAGTTTAAGTAAAGTTGCATATATCCATTTGGGGAAAAATGTAATTTATAATTCATTCACCCAATCATTGTTGAATTGAAATAAAGATCTTTAAATCTAACAATCTGAAAATCAATTAGTGTAAAAAAAAAAAAATAGATCTGGAGCTGGAGAATTGTAATCGTATTAGGAAAATTAGGTATGAATTTATTTGAAAAGTTGCTACTTCTTAACCCTTTAGTTGACTTAGTTTATAAGAAAGATAACACCTGTCCTTGGAAAGTCCTGGTGTGGTTACCAGGTTTCTTTTGTTATGCTTACTACAACCTCATGGAGGAGCAGGTTTTAAGTTTGCACGCATGGGAGGAGTATAAAGGAGAGACATAATGAGGAAAGTTTGGAAAATGGTGTGGTAGTACTAGCTGGGACTACATTGTCCTGAACAATATGATTGAATGAGGGCTGAAGTACAAATCATCATGTTCTGTCTGATATGTGAAGAATCTTAGTCATCTAGAAGTTTAGAATCCAATAAATAGCTCTCCGAGGTTGCCATTCACTCGATATTGTTGGATTGTCATGTTATTCACCAGGTTTGGAACAGTTTTTCTGGCCATCCCAAGATGTCAAACTGAGAGAAATAGGTCACCAATCCCTATATGTGCAGACTCCTAATGACAACTTATTTTAGTTTTTAGATCTGCGATATCAGAATTTTAGCTGCATGATGTTAGTAATGATGTTTTATTGTGAATTGCTCTTAGTACAAAAAAAAATTGGGAGTCGTACATTTAGGACTGACATGCTCATAATTTTTAGGAGTTTCTCCTAAATTGGCAAGTTTGGAGTTCCTTTTAGCCTTAAAATGCATTGTGAATACGGCCAAGAGCTATATTGGACTCACCAACTGAGAACTACCATTAGCATCCTCCTTCTACCCAAATAAAGAAACACTTACATAGATACTGGTGAATCAATCCCTCATTCTGTCTTCCTGCACCTCCCTTGATTTGTTTGGTGGAAAAATTCCCAGGGTGATCCAATGTGACAACTGTGGTTTCTTTATTGACTGATAGTTTTGGGGTGTAAGGGCCCTGAAGTGATGCCACTGTCCCTTTGTGCTAGATCCATGTTGCTTCTTCTGGGTTGGGAAAATGGTATGTGTTGTGATTTTTCTGTAAAGGGTGTTTGATTGGTTTTTATTTATGTAGGCAATGTCAATGTTCAAAGCAAGTGTTTGTCAATGAAATCTGATGGGAATATTCTACTTTAAGACTAAGATTCCCTCTAGGACTCCACTGTATTCAGCCTGTTAAGTTTGTTGAAACACACCCTTTTATCCAGTTAGTGGTTAGTATACAACTTGTGGATTCCCTCATATATTTTTCTTGTAGGTCCGCTTCAGATTTTAAACAAGGTTGGATGTTACAACCATAAGCATGCTACACTTTAAGTGGGATATGGTCCAAAAAATATGCATCAGTATGTTTTCCTTTGTGAACATTTATTGACATTAACATTACCATTTCAGAAAACATAACATATTAGTCTTTGTTAAAATTTCCACATAAGCATGCAAAATGTTTGCAAATCACTGCTAACATTCAGGGATTTTCTTGCTAAAGTCCCAGGGGATACCAGAGTGAGGATGACTCCCATCTTGTACAAGCAGTGGTTAGTTTCCTAAATTCCCATTAGCATCATTACTATTCCAGTAGATTTAGCACTGCTAAGTTCCCTAATAGTAGAAGGGGCTTTCCTACCCTTCCCCCATCTTAGCCATACTCCTCCCATAGCCCTCAAACTTCTACAAATTCTAGAATCACTGGATGGATCAGCTGGAAATGTAAAAGCCAATAAATGTGTTTTTATTTGAATGCCCTGAGTTCTAGTTGACACATCACTCAGAAATTATAGATTAATTTATTGTACGATTGCACTTATGGTCACACCCACGCCACTTAGCCAGCCAACAGCTAACAAGCCGCACCTGTGTCCAACCTGTTAAGAGAGGACTCTCTCTCTCTGCACAGTGCGAGGTATTTTTATGTCATGTGGTGTTGTGCTGTCAGCATATCTTCCTGCTGCTTTAGTCCAATTCAGTAGAGTGAGCCCTACCTTGAGCCTCTGCCTGTTCCAGCCCGCTGCACCTGTCTGCTCTGCCTGGGGTCCTCGTGTCTTACCGTTCAGTTCCTGCCCCAGCCCTCCAGCCTTTGAAACCTCCTTGCTCCCGCTGCCCTCCTCTGCCAAGCCCTGTTTGAAGCTGGAGCTGCTTCGCCTGCAGCCCAACCTAAGTTTGCCCGTTTGCTCTCCTTGTTTACCTGGGCTTGAATAAATACCCCGTGTCCAAGGAAAAGTGACTATGTCGTCTCTTATGAGTGTTTCTGATATTCAGTTTACAAAATATTTCCTCAACAGTTATGTGGTTAACTGTATTTCTTTGTGTATATCTTAGTGTCCATACCTTAAGAAAATTTCATTTATATTATTTATATTTATATTTCTTCAACATGTACTCTGTCACAAACAATGCCAAACTTACTCGTATAACCAATACCACTCCCAAGATAAAGGTCTCCCCACACCCAGCCTCACAGAGCTTAACTGTAGGGCCATCAAACATATTGCATTTACAGTAGCACAGGATAACACTCACCTGCTGTTTCACTATACTGCACTCTGGGTGCAAAAACTTGGTACCCTTAAGAGGAGGAGTCAGTGAGAGAATTATGAGTCTGCTGTCACATGTCATCTGTGCTGTACCCTGTACTTCTGTTGTGAGATAATGGTGTTTGTGTTATATTCTCCATTGTCATGTGTAATGGAGATTCCTTTGAGATGTACAGTGCTGTGGAAAATAATTTCTGCAATGGATAATAAAGACTGTCTTTCTATCTCTCTAACCAACCTTTCAAAATATTTGTCGTAACAGTAAGATCGGCAACAAATACACCAATAGTGTGTACAGTACCCTAGAGGGGCTATGCACAGTTTGTCTAAATTTCATACGCAAATTGTCATGCATACAATTTAGTTTAACTATCTCAATTTACTAAATCTCGCTCACAAAATCGCTAAAATGTGGTTTCAATTTGCTATTTGCTGTCTAATTTAATTAGTTTCAGTTTTTGTTTAAGTTGTGCTTACATTTTGGTTGCGCTTTTGCCAAAAGAAAATATGTTCACAAAGCCAGAAGCTGCAGTGAAATGTACGAATACTATGAGTTTTACAGTAATAATTTCATTCAAATTTTTACAATAATGTATAATGTGTCCCCCATTTGAACTTGGTCTTGCTTTAGTACATTGTGCACTTGAAAAAAATCAATCTGTCCATAGCTCCTACAGGACTCATACAGACACATACAGAACCCATTGTCATTTTCTTCTTACATCAAATATTACTGCTACCTAGATTGTACACACACAAGCTCCAGTTCGTTGGCAATAAAAATCATCACTCCTCCAACACTTCATTGGCCCTTGAAGAAGTTGTCCATGCATGGGCCCATCCAACTGCTCCATCAAGAGTTATTCTAAACTCATCTGTCCATAAAACCTTTGTAAAATCAGTCTTGAGACATATCTATGCCCATTCTTGGTGTTTTATGTTGAGTGCCTTATTCAGTGGACGTCATGTTTCAGCCTTTGTGACCTAGCAATGTCACATAGCACACTGCACATTGTTCTTCTGGAAATTTATTTCAGATTGCAGTTTTGGAAAATGTTAGAATTTGATTCTACAGAATTTCTGGAAGTCTCCCATTTAATTTGACACATATCTTTCGCAGTTAATTTGTGTCATCTTCTCTTTACATGTTGCTTCCATTTGCTGTTCCATTTCCATTTGTTGGCCATGAAACACTCAAATGTACGGTGATAAAATTATAAAAGTTGTACAATTTTGAATAGTCTGCATCACACTTCACCTTCGTCTGCTCTTTGTTGTTGTTGTTTCAATATTCAAGCTCTGGTCTTAGGTAACATATATATTTGTTGGGGTAGATTTTCATCCATACAACATTTTTGTGAAGTGATAAGACTCACCAAAGATCAGAGAAACAAACATCCAAAGTTATTCTGTTCAAGGTAAAGTGTCTTGTCTAAAGGTTAATTCATACTTCACTCTTCCACCTGTGCTTTTCAGTTGCGCATGGGGGGAAGTGATGTAAATTTCACCATCAGGAGATTGGCTACGGTTGGTGTGTGCGTAGTCCAGATTTTGATGTCTAGCAGAAATCATGCATCCATATGCGTTGATGGTGCATGTGCAATATAACTGACTAGGTATTTCCAGTAGGTGGCAGCACTGACTATCATAGATGAGTGGTCAACAATGAAAGAGCAGAGGCAGAGTAGTTGCTATTGTTGTAGTAGTTGTGGTGGGCAGCTGTGTAGGGAGGCTTTCAAAATACCATGGGATATCATATTACTGTAATACCGCCCAAGCACAGATTAATGACCTTAAAATTGTTCATAAAAGCATACCCATTGCTTGTATTTGTGTTTGTTGTGATACATCTACCCTCCCCTGATCAGGTGGAATATCATTCCTGCACACATGCACCGACTGCAACAATACATATCCACAGCCAAATGTGAAAAGAAACACAATCTCCCAAAAACATGACCATCTGCAGCCTGAAAGTGCATGAAAGCGCATGCTGAAAAGTATAAATTGGCCTTCAGTTACCCCATCAGTCTCAAAATTTGATCACTTCTAGTTTATCACCTGCAAGATTTGAAAAAGATCAGTGAAATATTTAGAGTTACTGTTTTTACATTACCATGCATCTTTTATAGCTGTCATTTCCTTCCTTTGCTGTCACATATTGCACTGCTGCTTGTTTTTGGGCAATTTATCTCAAAATTTGATCCAGTTCCAGTTTATCACCTATAGAATGGATGGATGATATACTGGAGAAGCAATTTCGGAAATTCTTTCTCCACAGCAAAAAGTCTTCCTGACATGACCTACTACTGAATGCCAGTAATTTTGACAGAAGCGCACTCACTATGCAACAAAGACAGCTGTCCATAAAACATAACTTTTCTCATGTCTCAGACATTATAGCATTTCAACTAAAACAGCATGTAAAAGGACATTACCATTTAGAAGAAAAAAACAGTAATTTTATTATATCATAAAAGTAATAAATAACATGTACTCTTCTGCCCTTTGAACCCACAGTTACCAGGTAAGGTACAATAGCTAAAGAAACTGGATTTGTTCAAGCATTGCTGATTCCCAGTAGAAGTTTACTGTTGTACATTTTACTCCAAAATCCATGCATTTTCTGTAATCGCATAACCAATTCAGGGTCATGGGGGGTCTAGAGTCTGTCTCAGAGGTTACATGTGCAAAGCAGGGAACAATCCAGGATGGGGTGCCAACCCATCGCAAGGCCCACTCACATACCAGTCACTCACACATGCACACCTACAGGCAATTTGGTAACTCCAATTAACCTTGGCCTGTTTTCTGACCATGGGGGGAAACCGCAGAATACCCCACGACAATACTGAGAGAACATGCAAACTCCACACACGGAGATATGGTGGAGACTCAAACCTTGGTCCCAGAGGAGTGAGTCAACAGTGCTAAGCAGTATGCCACCATGCCAATACCCCTACTTCAACTTTCTTAGTCTTAAAGTTGTGTTATCAAATGTTATCAGAGCAAACAAAGGCTTCAATATGACAATTAATATACTAATACTAGTATATTAAAATCATATGTCTTAAGGTGGGAATATGCTTCAAATGAAATCATCATATTAGCAATACAATATTGTATGACAAGTTCAGAGGCCTTACAGCAGATTGAGTTCATTGTATAAATAATAGATATGATTACCCACTAGACTCATACAGGGTTTCCACATCAAATAAATGCATGTTAATTAGCACAGAAACAGGTACCAATAATTACATTATTGTGAATGGAAAAGCATCTGAACCCAGGAGAGAGAGTAGAGAAGGCAGTACCACTGCTGTCTCAGTATCTGCTCCAATTCATTCTTTTCACGTCATTCAGCATGTAACAGTAAATAACACGTTTGTGATTTTATTGCTTCAAAATCAGAAAAGCATTGAGTAAAAGCAAGCAAAAACCTACAAACAGGTCCTCTCAGGAACAAAATCTACGGCACTTAACATTTATCATGAGCTTCAGTACAGAGAGCTGCTCCTCATTTACAAAACAAATGGTGGGCAGGTCCGAAAAATGGGCAAAAGGGACTTTGCTGCCTCACCCGCCTCCCAGTGTAGTGATTGTTTTTGGCCTTTGGTCTCAGGGGCCTCACACAAATGCATGGTCTGAGTAGTGGCAAACCTCTCAGAATTTGACATGTATGAGCAGGGGTGCAGCTTAACATCTTGTGTCCCCCTGCTAGGGTTGCCACAATCAGTCTGAAGAAATATAGATCATCCATGGTAGAATTTACCAATTATGTAGTAATTGTTCATATTCAGGGGCCCCGATAAAATGCTGGGCTAAATCTATGCCTCTCCAACACCCTTGGGTAAGAGTCCAGCCGCACAGCCACATGGCCATTCTGCTGCAGTTTCCACTCTGGTGCCACACTTCCTGGCAATATTTCCTGTTTCATGTTTTACTATTTCACATATAAATCACAATAATATACTTATGTACCATACAAGAATATACATATACATCTTTTGTACAAAATACCACATACATATACTTTATTATAATATGAATATAAATATTATACATAAAGAGAAGGACAAAGTAAATTATATTTCATACTCGATAGCACTGGAGCCAATCACCTGCACTGGTTGGTTGGCAGTCACAAGCTTTCTGTGATCCTCAAATGACTGTGGCGAACAGGAAGATCTGGAGTAGGGGCATGACCTTCAAAGTTGAAAGGTCAGCAAGGACTGCCTGTGTTCAAGTCAGAAAGTCACTAGTCAAATCATTAAGATGGCTGACAGTTCCACAACACAGTTTCCACTGTTATAGTCATCATTCCAAAAATGGACCGGGGAGATAAGTCATAAAAAATAAAACACTGGAGTAAAAAAAATATAAATTTGATCATCCTGCCCCTCCCAACAGCCATGTGGCAAATTCAACCCTCCTTGCCCTGGCCTTTTGGGATTTCAGATTAAATTTAGTGACCTATCATGTTTACAGAAAGAGTGTAATATTTCCCCCCTTGGCCTCAGGCTAAAAATAAAAGCCACAGTATGATACCTTCTCTAGTGAACCAGGTGCTTCATGACCCAGCAAATAAATGTCTCACAGCATCTTAAAACTGGTACAATATAAGGTCCAGGCGTCACCATGGATTAGTTAAAGGGCTCATTTTAACATTTACTACATCTCTTAACCATGCAGCCATTATAACTGAAATTCAGCAGCCTTCTAAAACTCAGATGGTAGTCTAGTTAGTCTAGTTCAGCAGTAGAAGAGATTAACGTGTACAACTTCCCCATCCATCAGGTACAAAATGTTTGGCAAACACTTTATGATCAGTTTTCTCTTCCTCTTGATTTATTGATATTGTAATTGAAGATATCAATAATTTATGTTTTATTACATATAAACACAGAAGCATGCACAACACAACATCTACACCGTTAACATTTTAATTGTAAAGGACAGGGGCTTGGATTTAAATGAGCAGCCAGCATTTTGAAGACATGCATGCAGAAGACTAAGTTACCAGTAATGATTGGAATTCGGGGGCTATTTTGGGGGGTCTGACTGGGACAGGGGAGGAACTCACACTCACCTCAGCCGCAGCCAATGACGTCACCTCCATCAGGTTCTCAGCCCGGAAGGCAAACACTGCCGCAGCTAGCACTGAAGAGGAGAGTGGAGAAAACACTCATGATGCACCACAGACTGAGGGCACCCACCCAAAAAGCAGCAGCTTTCAACACTCTGCATTCCTTTAACACAGATATTATTGGAACACCATTTCTGAAGGTGGGCATATGCTGCAAACTGCACAAATGAAGTCAAGCACACCGGTGAGAACAATCTGTCACATATCACCACCTGACTATTCTGTCACCACACAACCTGCAGCATACAACCCACATACAAAGTCATTTTAATAAAGGAGATGATAACTCTTTTAAAATAGAAGTTGCTCTCTTTATTAATGACCACTATTGATTTAATACTTGCAGTGGTACAGACAAGGAAACCAACAATTTACATGCTAACGAAACACGTGCATTCCATGGCAAAAATTACACGGTTATGACATTTACTATTAACATTAATACACAAATACACATATTTATTTACACTATTTAAAGACATGCAGTACAGTATAAGGACCTCAGTAACTAATTAGTCCTGCTGACCAATCCTTTGGTGTCATTATGTCAGTCAGGTGTGGCCAGTGGGTGGGATCAGAACAAACAGAAAAGTTCACCTTGGGGACCCTACACAGATGGTGCACCGGAACGGTGATCACCGCTCATACAATATTGTATGGCTAATATGATGATTTCATTTGAAGCATACTGCCACCTTAAGGCATATGATTTTAATATACAGAACTATACTTTTCAGCATGTGTTACTTGTGGCAGGCACCTTCTAGACAGTATAATGGACAGCAAGTAACAGACACTACCTCTTGTTGTGATTCATTTAAGTCATTATGATTTGTGTTCCCTGTTCTTAGTATGCAGAACAATACTTCTATCTTGGACCAAATACGGGTAACGTACCAGCAACTATCTCCAATGAATCATACCCCAGTATCCGGTCCCAGAGCAGGAGGAGCTGGTCAGTGGCAAGGTAGCCTGAAAATGCACGGACCATCCACTTGAAGGCAATACGTAACCTGAAGGGTCAAACAAAAGGAACACTGGTATCAATGGAGACCAATTCCAATCCAAAGATATTAGTCTATGACAGACTTCAGCAGTCAAATGTATTCCATTAACTACAATTACAACTTTTTTTTTTTGAAATTTGCTTTCCTCTGATTTTTTTTAATGCGTCTATGAGAATGGATAATATTTTATGAGCTATTCCAAAAAAATATCATGCAACTGTAAATATGCTGTTCTAGCATAACTTGCTGCAGAACACTAGTATAATAAGCATGTGGTATACTGTCATACACAACATAATAACATTTCAGTCAATGAAGAGCAGAATATATGAGAGTGGTCCCATAAGATTATAATGGAGCTGAAAAACTCCTATCGCTTAGTGACATCATAGCAGGAGCAAAAGTTTTGGAAAAGAACATTGTCTAGAGCATTCTTCCCCTAGTGCAGCGGTCGGCAACCTTTTTAAAGCAAAGAGTCATTTTGTCCTAAATGTCTGACCAAAGATTTACAAAGAGCTGCAATGGTTAGTGTAAAGGCTTTCCTGTAAGCCTCAGAATGGATGGCCAAGTGTTCTTAACGCGCAGATTTTAATAAACAATGTCCAAGCATTCTCTGCGGTTGGGTGACGTTCCCGTTTATTCCGTACCTTCATCAGTTGACAT
>JAODJW010000015.1:22017968-22045356 GCA_026777045.1 Hyperopisus bebe
TAATTACAGATTCATCTGGACTGAAAATATTGGTCGGAAGAGAAGATACAAATAAAATACACACTTGCCTAATAATTATGCACACAGTGTATTCTTTAGGCTATTAAGCCCACTGAATCCTTTATTTCTAAGCCTATGTTCGTGTGGAATGCCATTGCCAAACCTTGTTTCCATTGTTGCCTATATGTTGTTTAAAAATAAATATTTTCTGTTCTGAGCGGCAATGTTGCCATTGCTCATATTTCTTTATAATATAAGGCTTCGGTTTAAGGTGATGTTTGTTAGGCATGCAGATTATTTGTCCCTCTTTTAAAGTGGAGCGAGTGTGGAGCCATTTGACTGGAGTGGGAGGAAATTTTAGTGGAGTGAGGAGCGGTGTTGAGTGGAGCGGCTTAGTGTGAATTAGAGCGAAGGTGCAGGCAGAGCAAACAGCCTCGTGAGCGAGGAATGTAAATTCTTACCACTCCACTTCGCTCACATGCTCTGGTGTGAGCAAGCTTGGGGGACAAGGGGTCACAGCAAAGGGTCAGTCACCATGCAGCATTGCTGTAGCTGAGGGTTGAGGGCTTTGCTCAAGTACCCACAAACATGTGACTATTCTGCTTAGGCTTGAATCAGCGATCTTCCAACCACAGTCACCAAGACTTCGCCTGCTGAACCATTCATCGATCTATGAAATACTTTTAGATTTACTGTGCTCACAAGATCAAGTGTTTACTGCAGCTGCTCTTTCCTCCCTTTGCTGCCACCTATCACTTCTCATGCTTCACCTTTTGGGGGGGGATTTGCCTCAAAATAAAATCAGGTGTAGAGCTTATTCACAAAATTCTTTTGCAAAGTGGTGACTCTACCTGCCAGTCCCTGGAGGATGGGCTCCCCCTCCAGTTTCTTCCCTCTAGGGAGTCTTTCCTTGCCACTGTTGCCTATGGCTTACTTACTGGGGGCTTTGGGTGGGGATGCTGTAAAACGTTTTGAGACGATGTAATATTGTGATAACGGGCTATACAAAAATAAATTTCTTGTTGTTGTTGTTAAGATTAAATTGAAGATCAAAAACCATCAAATACTTTTTCAATTCACAAGCTCAAATGTCTAAGGTCAATTTTCAGACAAGTCTTTATTCGCCAAATACAAAAAGGAATTCAGGTTGGTAGAACTGGTGGCATGATGTACCAATTAAACATACAGATAAACAAATAAACAATGCGATTGGTCTCAAAATTTAATGAAGTCCAGATCTTCACCCGTACAATATATTTGGAATTATCAGACTAACTTTTCTTTCCGTTTCAGAGAATGTTTTGGTGAACAGTAAAATTATACACTGCCACCCCAGTCACCAGATTTTATCCTAGCAAAATGTTTCAGCAAGGTTTTTCCAACAAAACATCTGGCGGAATTTCATAGAACCAATGGTGTCACATCCCTTCAAAAGTATGTAACACAAACAGAATCTATTTCAAGTCACATCAAAGCTGTCCTCTCTCTCCCTATCTCTCTCACACACACAGTATATAGCATATCTGTTAATTTTTTTTCCTGTCTAAATGTTACAAGGGTCTCACAGTATGATTATGACCTGTTGGCTGTAATCATTTGCCTGATACATCGTGTTGTATAATTAATCATTTTCACTTACTACAATACAGAGAGACCATTTCTAAGACCAATATGTGTTGTACAGAAACAATAAGCTTAGCTATTTATAAGAAAACTAGTTACAACTAGTCTCATCTTTATAGAAAGGTTTATTATTATTACTATTATAAGGTGAAGTTCAACTTGCACAACATTTACAAGCATGATTATAATTAGCTTTAGCTAACTGCAAGCACTACAAGGTATCATGTGCTATATTTTCCATAAAACACAGTCTAGAGAAAATGATCTGTCACGGATACGAATGACAAGACCTTTACAAAAATGTGAAATCTTTGTAAATTCTTCTCCATCGAAAATGAGAAAATGGTTACGTTTCACCAGCAGGCTACACTCCAAAAACTCTTTTTCTATTTACTACTCACGTGTGCAACTCCCGATAGACTGCATTCTGCAGCTTTCTCTCCCATCCTGTTAAAGACAGCATTAAATATACCAAAATATTAATCTATTAATCTGGTTTAAAAAGCTGTTACTGGTACATCGATGTAAATGTTAAGTGAAAGCCTTTTCCCTCAGTTTATGACACACTAATATAATGATCATCAAATACAATAATATTGCCGAAATTCTTAAGCAAATTACATTTTTATACTTCAGTGTACATTGAGTGCTCATTTTAACTCACTACAATGATTATTTTATGCCCATCCAAGATTTAATATTACGAATTGCTGTCAGATAATCCACAAGCTCGGTCAGATATTCAGAAAACTGCACTCCGTCGACGTGACGTAAACCACTGCATTGTGATTACAAATTTAGCGATTTAGAGCACGAGTTACAGGAAGAAACTGAAAAAAATGCTTCCAAAGACATGAGTAGCATTTACCAGTTTCTTTTAGAAAACTCCGTACGTCATCTTTGATACACTCGAGCTTAATCTCTGGTCTGTGTAAACATTCCTGCAAGAAAAATGTCACCATGAACCATGAAGATGAAATATATGCGATGTTAACAAATATTCACTCAGCTGAAAATATCCCTTTTTATTAAGTATTATTTATCTAAAATATTTACTGATTTGATTGCTTCGAGTTTTACGGTAGAAAGGTACGGTTATCTTCAATTCATAATTTTTTTTAGCCATGAGGCTATTCAGCTAGCCAAACATTTCACTTGTCCCTAACCAAGCAATTCCTGAATACATAATATTTAGTTATAGGGAAATTGTTTTAATACTTTGTTCATGATACATTTTCGTTAGAATTTGTGTTGAAGCATGTTAAATCATCAGTAATTTCAAGACGCTAACTAGTTGGACGTTCGGAGGGTTAACATGACACAGCATTACACACTACTTACTTTGGCCTGTTTTTCCAGGTGAGAATGTAAATGACTGCCCTTTAGTCGCTGGACAACTTGAGCAATTATTATGTTCACCCCCACTTCTTGATCCATCACGTACTTTAAATTAACGTTATTTTATTCCGGGGATCAATTTTATTTCAGCAGTCCATTTGATTTCCGCCCCATCCGCGGTAACTAAGCAACTGCGTCGTTGAGCGCCAGCCGAAGAAATCGCCGACGGAAAGTATAGATAACGAACATCAGTTCCTAATAGTGGCGCTGCGCACGCAGATGTCAGTGCCGATTAATATTAACTACGAAACGGTGCTACTCTTTGGCGTGTAATTTGTTTCGTGGTTATAAAAAGACATGGTCCTTTCAGTGTGTGCGGTGGATATTGATAAATTGGTACAGTTTTTTAAATTTTACTTTTTGTCTCACCTTAAATATATGTTTATTTATTATAAATATTAAAACATAAAAGTATAAGTGTCCCAGTTTACCCTTTGTCCCACTTAATCAGTATGCACCCTATTTAACTGGACCGCATTGTAATACCTATACTGTACGTCGTAAGTACTTAAAATCGGTGTCTCTATTATTGCACTTAATTGCTGTTATAACGATAAAGCGAATAATATTGTGGTCCTGCACAGGGATCGTTGCAATAGTGTTTGTCTTGATTTTATCTTGCTTTACTAAGTATAACATATACAAATGCATACACGATATACTTCATTAAGTTTTGAAATAATGTAAATTAAACATACTTACAGGCTTATAACCCGATATATTACGCGTAGGGCATATCTGTCAAACGCCGTGGTAAGAATGGTTCAAACTCACCGACACACAGGGGAAATAACTAATTTCTCATAGCGCCGTCTGCTATAGGCTCTGAAATTTATACAGCGAAAGACTGGGGACAGCTGGGTGACCACATGCCGTCTATGTCTGCGTTCCCACAGCCAGTTATTTTTTTCAGCATTGTGCAATTAATTCTGATTATGACAGTTTCATCACTGACTCATCCGAAGTGAGCGGAATTTCAGTGAAAGACTCAGCTGAAAATATACTGCCATCTGAAAAGGCAATATTTCAAAATGTAAAAAAATATTGAAAGAAAGTAATTTATTTCGTATGTAATAGATTCCTGTTGTATTATTTCACACGCAATGCTACGTTTATCCTGCATCCCTACAAGCTACACTGTCAGGAAAAAAGTTACAGCTCAGGTGCAGTTTTGTACCCAAAGATACAAACAACAATAAAATACCCCCAATGGTACAAAACTATTCCTCGGAGTAATATACGTTAAAAAGATTCACATTCATTTATGTTCAGCTAGGGTACAATTGGCAGATCCTAGAAGATAGAGCCCCGGTGTCAAGTAATTTTGGCCTCAAAGTTAAAAATTGGTAATGTGGAATCTGGGTCAGTGCGGTTTGATAAATAAAGTCACAATGAATCAAAACTGAAATTGAAGGGACTTAGAAAAACTAAGAAAAATAATTGAGGTGTGAAAAAGCTACCAAGAAGGCCTCACTTTTTTATTATTTGTTTTTACCGGTCCATAATAACGAACCGCGTACAGGATTCTGTTACATAAGACTGCATGTCAGGTTCTAATTCTCTTTTCGAATTGTAAAAACATAGGCCTATTCCAGTTGCGCTTTGTGTGTGGAATACACTTAAATAATAATGTTTTTCTGAACGATGCACTGTAAATGAGCACTCCCAATTCGTGATTTTTACCCATATTGTATTTATCAATCTTCAAATGAATCGCGTTGATATTAATAATAATATTAGTAAACGTTTCATAACTGTGGAATGTCAGCCTTCAGTTTTACATAAATCTCATCACATATTTTTTTAATATTTTAAAGTTATCCCACCAGACAAAAAGGAAAATTCGCATAGTTTCAAATTTAATATCTATAATTATAAATCTTTATCTGATCGGGTACAGTTTAACCCAAATAGAAAGTAGTCTTTGGCACTGAACGAAAAGTTAAAACTATCCGTAAGTAGGCCTATAGGAAAGGCGGAGTTTTCGTAATGCGTTCTTGGTGTTTTACCTCAAGTTCACGAAAGGGAGCCGCACAGTAGGCTACTTCTCTTACTACAAGGCTGGATCACGGGTAACTGTGGCGTTCTTTTTTGTAAGAAATCAAAAACCCTATGTAACAGACTGGTAACCTAATATAACATATTTTGGAGACGGAGTCGTTTTAATGAAAACATACTTGTAAAACGTACAGTACGAAGAAGCGAGAAATTCCTTTGTCGGGTACAATCGTAATAATATATGTTATTTAAACAGTATTGGCTCAGAGTTAATCCAAATATTGATGTCATTTTATAATGGTATGTTTTGTACGTCCATGAGTGGAATTTAGTGGAATTTAGAGATCGTTTTCGTGTTATATATAAGCGGTTATGGAGACATTCACCTTGCACGATATGCTCATAAATTCCACTGATATTTACAAACTATTATGCGGCCTTGGAATAAAGAACGATTCAGACTGCTATGGTGAAGTGGACTTGCAACCAGAGCTGAAAGGTAGGCTTAATCTTATTTAACATTCTCCTTCTCCACTGGTTGTTTAAGATGTAATATTTCATTATACGTAACTTTCAATAACAACAACAATAGTAATGATTTTAATTATTGTAATTTAATTAATAATAACTATTTTTGTAATGACAAATTCTTTAATATGGAAAACTCCAAAGCTTAACTTTTAAGATTTAATAAATCACTTATTTGCTGTAAATTCATAAACAGATTTAACTGTCAAGGAGTGGGCTGGAATTGTACTACAAAAATGTTTGACTTTAGGCAAGCCTATGTATAATTAATGTAGGCTATAGCTTTGTTGCTTCGCTATGTTTAATCAAATTTAGGAGTGTATATATCAGGGGTGTCAAACTTCAGTCCTGGAGGGCCAGAGCCCTGTGTAGCTTAGTTTTCCCAGTTCCACCACAAATGATTCAGCTCCAGAGCTTTGTGGTAATTAGCACAAGGAGTTGAATCAAGTGTGTTAAATGAGGGGAAACCCAAAAATGTGCAGGACTCCAGCCCTCCAGGACACACATGCACACACACACACGGCTGGTTTTGTGCTTCTCAGATGCAAACCAGACGGTGCGGATCGTGCTATACAGTGTGATCTTCCTCCTGAGTGTGCTGGGCAACACCTTGATCATCACTGTGCTGGTGCGAAACCAGCGCATGCGAACTGTTACCAACCTGTTCCTCCTGTCACTGGCTGCCAGCGACCTCATGCTTTGCATCTTCTGCATGCCCTTCACTCTCATTCCCAACGTCATGCGCAACTTCGTCTTCGGCAGCGGCATGTGCAAGGTGGCCATGTACTTCATGGGTAAGATCAGGGTTCGGCGAGTTTTGTCTCCTATCACTCCATATCCTATGCTAGCTTACTGTGGACTTAGGTGATTGGTACCAAATCATTTTGACAAATTGCAGTTGCTGGAAGCATGACAGCATGAGCAGTTTACAAAGAAGAAGGAGACAAATAACAACAAACATAACATGCCACATTTTATTCTGTTTAAGTGGTTTATGTAGCCAACCAAGTAGGGCATTGAGCTAACAAAGTACATATTGTGGGCCCAAATATCAGGGAGCACACATACATCCACTCTTGTAACCCTTCCTTTTACTGTAAGTCACTTACGATAAAAGTGTCACATAAATGAGCTGAATGTAGAATAACATTTTAAGTATATATCTTGGAAACGTTTCAGACCAGTGCGGCTATGCAGATCTACGCTACAAAACAATGCATTCATTTTTAGGGCTGAGAATGATGACATTGTGGTATAGTCATTTACTTACATATATTTAGAAAAGCATATGTAAAATAGAAAGTAGGAAAAAAACGTGTGTTTCTTACCCAGATAGGTTTATGGTGCGGACTAAACCCTTGCGATGGGTCGGTGCCCCATTCTGGGTTGTTCCCTGCCTTGCTGGCATAGCCTCTGGGATAGGCTCTGGACCTCCTGCGACCCTGAATAGGACAAGCGATTACAGAAAATGGATGGATGGATGGATGGATAGATGGATGGGTGCTAATTAAACATAGTGGAGTGGTACAATTAAACAAAGTACTGGTGGATGTAAAAAAGATAAAATGAGATAGATTGTAAAAACATCTGTCAAATTTTTTTATTCAGTTTTTTGTTTAAAACGTAAAGTTTTATTTTTTATAGTAGCCATGTCATTAATGGCATAAATTATAGGGTATAACTTAATTAAGGCTATATATTGGTCAAGTGCTGTTGATTTGTTTTCTACATAATTGTAACGACGTTGTACAATGTTGTTGACACCTGAAATTAGTATGAAATAAGGTTTGCTCATGAAGACACATTATTGATCTTTATCTAACTTAGGAATACATTTCCTTGTTTGTTTGGGTAGTCATGGAGTGACCAACACAGAATAGTACAGACATTTATTTAATTTGGCACAGTGTTTAAAAGGAGTGAAAACTTTTGAGCTCCCTTGATGACTAAGCTGCTGTATAACCATGATAATTTTACTTTGTTTATTACATGCCACGCTTTTGTGCTAGGAGTTGTTAATATTTATTAGAAACTTAAGATGCTATTGATAAAGACAATGGAACTGGAAGCTCTGTATGTCTGGAACCAGTTCGATGTACATTGTTAAATTGTTAAACCAGAAGGGCCTGGTCTCATCTTCTGTTACAACCCTGCAGCCTTGCTCTTAAGTCCAGCTTTACAAGCAAAGATATTAAGAGTAACATTATAACCTTATATGTGTTTTTGCCTCTTAAATGCTCAGAATAATCATATTTTAGTCACTATAATCATTATGCCCATTAAAATATTTTTTAAAATGTTACTGTATATTATTACGCTACTGACAAAATGATACTAATAATTATAAAAAAGTATTCATAATAATTACAATGATAAACATTGTATAATGCTAGCATATGTAGCCCGTGCAACATGTTTCCTGTTCAAAATCACAGGCATCTCAGTGACCGTGTCTACTTTCAATCTGGTGGCTATCTCACTGGAGCGCTACAGCGCCATCTGCAATCCACTCAGCTCTAGGACTTGGCAGACCAAGTCCCACGCCGCCAAGGTCATCTCTTCCACCTGGGTTCTCTCCTTCCTGCTGATGCTGCCTTACCCTATCTTCAGCACCCTGGTACCTCTTAGACATGACAGCAACAGCACAGGAAACATGTGCCGGCTCGTATGGCCCAGCGACGTGATTCAGCAGTCCTGGTAAGAGCATCTTAGGCTTCAGCTTCTGTGGAGTTTCAGCATTATTTAATAAGCAGGCTTTTTATTTTTCAAAACTGCTAATCAGTCTTTCAGATATACTCAAAATAAACTATGTTTTGATTGGTTATCCTTATGTTAGACCGAGTTAGGCATATTAAACATTAGATATTATTAACCAAACAGTAATTGATTATCTGGAGCATAAAGTAAATCAACTTTCAATCAGGAGTGTCCTGTCTCATAGGTATGTATTCCTATTACTGTTTAATCCAGGTATGTCTGTACTTCTTACTTCACCTCTTGCTACTGTTCTTACTACAGCTGCATCCAGGAATGGATTCCTCTTATTCCTTTTCTTTTTATTGTTTAGTTACTGCCCTTGCTACTGCTCCTCCACCGTAAATGTAACTCTGTCTCCTCCTCACACGGTTCCCTTTACTGTTCCCCACTAGGTATGTGTTCCTTCTGCTGCTCCTCTTCCTGGTTCCAGGCATAGTCATGATGACAGCCTATGGGCTCATTTCCCTGGAACTTTACAGGGGAATTAAATTTGAGACTATGAACAGGAAAAGCAATAGAGGTAGGAAAATGCCCAGGAACCCCTTAGTCTGTACTTATAGCTGTTTCACCTCATAAAGAAATGTAGTATTAGAATCCTAAAATAAGTTTACGCTGTTGTGTATTATTCACTTATTGCCTGTAGAGAACACACCCTGATACATATATACACATATAACATCACGCTCATGCACATATAAGTACTTATCTTATACTAACAAGATCAATGTGAAATAAAAATCTGTTTGGAAAACTCATTCGGAAACACATCAATGTGAAAATTTGAACTTCGAAATATCATTTGAATTATTTAAGTAATAATAAGTACATATTATACACTAGTTTTTAATAACTAAGACTGTCTAATCACAATGTAATTACAAAATAATGTATTATGAAATACATAATAATAATAGGCTTATAAAAATTTAATTGAGTTATTTTAAAATAAAATGGCACATGAATTCTTGGAATATTTTTATTTACTTATTTATATATTTTATTTTGAGTGAGTATTGTGGCAATCCATACCAATGGCTACATATTTACTTATGTTGACACTTGATTTTATACTCATACTCACAGGATCCACACACATATTAACATTCCCACACACCCATGCATGGACACTCACAGACCCCAGACACACATAAACACAGTGTCACTCTCCCATACACACATCCAGAAATGTTATACTGTGACATGCCAGCACTGCTCCTTTATCGCTGTATTCTTCCCCAGAGAGACAGGCTGCCATTGGAAGCCTGAAGCCCAATGATGGAGACGGCTGCTACTTGCAGCCCTTTAAGAAGGACCAGCTGCATTTGCAGCAATCAAGACAACCCAACCCCCAGAGGGTGGTCACATCTGACAGTAACAAGCCCAAGCTTAGCCGTGTGTGTAGTAACAGCTCCACAGCCAACTTAATGGCCAAGAAGAGGGTTATCCGTATGCTCATTGTAATCGTTAGCCTCTTTTTCCTTTGCTGGACCCCGGTTTTTACTGCCAATGCCTGGCGGGCTTTTCACCAGCGCTCTGCCATCCAGCTGCTGTCAGGAGCTCCCATATCCTTCATTCACTTGCTGTCCTACACCTCTGCTTGTGTCAACCCCATCATTTACTGCTTCATGAACAAGCGCTTCCGCCTGGGCGTCCTTGCCACCTTCAGTTGCCGTGACCGCCTCCCAACTGGACACCTTAATCATGGGCCCACCACAATTCGAGAGATGGATGATAATGGCACCTTCACGCGCTTCACATACAGTAGCATACGTGGTTCTGCCCAGGCATAATGAGTAGTCTCACTCCCGGCACCACGAGACTGGGGGAGGCAATGGGGAATTTAGAGCACTGCTGATTGGAATGTTAGCAAGAAAATTTGTATGTGCTTAAGAAAAAATGTAAACCCACCACAGCCAAGACATACTGATATGTTAACCGGGCAAATGGTACTGGGACTGAAGGAAACTGATTATGTGTGGGTCACTTTGGGATCTCCACCATGATGTGTTGCGTAGTACTGTTATGGTACTATTTGAGGTTTTAGGGCATAAATATGCTTGCCCTTAATCTGAAACACAATTTGGTGTTTGTCAAACAACAAATAATAGAAAATTGATCATAAATGGGTGGTATGCTGGTGCAGTGGTTAGCACTGTTACTTCAGACCTCTGGGACCAGAGTTTGAGTCTCTACTCCATGTGTGTGGAGTTTGTATGTTCTTCCCATGCCATCATGGGGATCCCTCTGGGTACTCCATTTCTCCTCCTTCCCCCAGCCCAAAGTTCAAAAACATGCTGAGGTTAATTGGAGTTGCCAAATTGCCTGTATGTATGCCTGTGTGACTGTGTCCTGTGATGGGCTGGCACCCCATCCTGGGTTGTTACCTGCCTTGCAACCATAGCCTTCAGGAAAGGCTCTGGACTGCTCCTCCCCCAAATCCAAAATAGGTTTCAGGAGATGGATGGATGGATGGCCAATTTAAGTATGACGTAGGTGTTAAAGTCAGAGCAAGCCACACCTTTAAGGGATCACCATTTGAATCAGAAAACTTTTATTATCTCAGAGTTTTGCTGTGTGTTTATAATGTCATGAAGGACTTACTGTAAAGTTGTGTGTTCATTTCTAATGACCCAGTTGATTTCACCCCCCTTAGCCTTACACTATATTGCCAAAAGTACTGGGACACCCCTCCAAATCATTGAATTCAGGTGTTCCAATCACTTCCATAGCCACAGGTGTATAAAATGAAGCACCTAGTCACTCTCAGGAGTTCAGTGAATTCAAGCATGGTACCATAATAGGATGCCACCTGTGCAATAAGTCCATTCATGATATTTAGGTAAGTACTCATGCAACTGTCTGCAGAATCAATAGCTACAGACTTCCAAACTTTGTGTGGCCTTCAGATTAGCTCAAGAACAGTGTGTACTTCATGGAATGGGTTTCCATGGCTGAGCAGCTCTATCCAAGCCTTACATCACTAAGTGCAATGTAAAGCGTCAGATGCAGTGGTGTAAAGCACGCCACCACTGGACTCTAGAGCAGTGGAGACATTCACTGGAGTGACAAATCATGCTTCTCTGTCTGGCAATCCGATGGACAAGTCTGGGTTTGGTAGTTGCCAGGAGAAAGATACTTGCCTGACTGCATCGTGCCAAGTGTACAGTTTGGTGGAGGGGGTTGGGCAAGGAACTCTTAATGCTGCAGCATTCAAAGCCATTTTAGACAATTTCATGCTCCCAACTTTGTGGAAATGGTTTGGAGATGGCCCCTTCCTGTTCCAACATGTCTGCACAATGTCCATAAGGACATGGATGAGCGAGTCTGGTGTGGAGGAACTTGACTGGCCTCCGCAGAGCCCTGAACTCAACCCGACAGAACACCTTTGGGATGAATTAGAGTGGAGACTGCGAGCCAGGCCTTCTCATCTAACATCAGTGTCTGTCCTCACAAATGCTCTCATGGAAGAATGGTCAAAATTTCCCATAAACACATTCCTAAACCTTGTGGACAGCTTTCTCAGAAGAGCTGAAGATGTTATAGCTGCAAATGGTGGGTCAACTCCATGTTAAAGCCTACGTATTAAGAATGGGATGTCATTAAAGTTCATGTGCGTGTAAAGGCAGGTGTCCCAAAACTTTAGCCAATATAGTGTATGTCTGCTCTCTGCTGTCTTTCTCATGACTGTGCCCACTGTGCTTGGTCTTTCTCTTTCAAACACAGAAAGTAACCCCCACTGTAGCTCTGCACTCCTTTACATTGCTTGTAGCCAGTGGTTCTTGGTGTCACCATAACCCGGTGAATAATTTGTTACATACTTGCTGGGTTTTACTGTACCACCTTTGGTACTTGAAATTGCTGGAAAATGTGCTTGAAACTGACTGATGAACTGGCTTGAGAATTTATCCTTCTAGTTTAAGAATGTTTGTCATCCAGAGTGTTGTAGCTCCCATCCACTTCTTTCATGATACTTTATAATTTCCTGTCAGGGAAATCTTTTATCTGCTTACGCTGTCTTGCTCTCCCTCAGACAAACGCTCACACATATACAGGTGAGAGGAAGATTGGGGGTCACAGTGAAGGGTCAGCCACTTACGGCATTCTTAGACTTCTTGCATATGGATGTTATGGATGATTATAATTAAATGCTAAACTGTGTTTAAAGTCTAAAACTAAACTATCCAGCTGGCTTCTAATCTGTACTTCATGTTTGTGTAACCCCATCCCTTTGGTGGTGTGGAGTATCTGCAGATGTGCTACATTTGTCCTTGAACCTCAGTGTGCAGGCACCTGCTGTGGGATTTCCTGCACCTGTGGAGGGGGGTTCAAAGGAGCCGCATGGTTCTGTATGCCAGCCATAGATCTTGTACACTCTGCATACATGTAGTACTCTAGTGCTGTTTTTTTTCATATTATTCTTAATTTCTCTGTAAAACATTTGTGGAATGAAATTTTATATGGCATGTTTTAAGTCTCATTTTATATTAAATGAGAATTTTTATGTAGAGAATGTTTACTAGAAGAAATGTAATAAAATTGTATTCTGCAAAAGACTTATTTACAATATTTTTAAAAAATTTACCTGAATTATTCATGCACTAGTTGGCAGTAGTGGCCTAATCGTTAGGAAAGTGCACTTGTAATTCAAAAATTGCTGGTTTGTATCCCTGACCAGCAGAGTACCATTGAAGTACCCTAAGCAAGGTACTGCTCCCTGGGTGCTGAATTAGATGCCCCCTTCTATGTCATGATGTCACATGTAGGTTAAATACAGGACACATTTTGTTGTGGTGTGTCAATAATGACATGATTTCACTTCATAATAGTTTCCAAACTCATAATTGGCATTCATGCCCTGAAAATTCTCCTGACTATTCTTGCCAGGACACCAACCCACTGCATGGGCCACGGAAGTCTACTAGGAACAGTGTCAGTCTCCTGGCTACAATATTACTGCTCTGTAACGAAATGCTCTATTCAACATGTCTGTACTTCATTTCATCTCACTTACGATGTCCCATCAGAACTAGACAAAGTTGAATGAACTAAGGGACAAAACGCCGCATTTAAGGAAGTTATGTCCCATCACACAATCTCCCTTTAGCTGTAAAAGTCTGCATACTCCTTTTTATGCATACATATAACATAATTTTTCTTAAAAATAAAGAGGATTATAATAAACCCTTAATAGCCCCATGGGAAAGAAAATTTAAACCAAAGGGGATTATTACACTGTAGTGATTGTCAGAGTGTGAGCAACATCCTCCAGAGCCTAATCCATTACTGAGAGTCCTAGGGCCCAAAGCCACATTTCCTTTCAGAACACTGCAGATTGGGTCATCAGTAAAATACAGAACTGTATTTCACCTCCCTCTAAATAACTTTATGTTGGAGGGACACAGTACCTGAAGATGCCTCAAAGCACTTGAATGTTGTTCCAACAGGGGAACCTGCAAAGGATCATTTTCACTAGAGACTGGGTATTGTTTGACTTTAAGTGCCATGGACAAAGAAACAGTGTCACATAAGATAAACTGTATAAAAGCAAAGTACTCAATAAAATTTTTAAACTTTAAGTCTTGTTACAGCAATGAATTCAAAGAAACCTTCTGATTGTAGACATAAGGCTATGGTAAACAAACAAGCTGCATATTTACTTGTTACAGTCAAGGGTACTATACTATGATAAAGGGATAGCAGATACCACTGTATACCAGCTAGGAGCCAAGAAGGTGCATCAACAAAACGAACAAGCAGAAGTACCAGGGATATTGACAGTCAATAGACAACAGTAACAATTAGGGCACCATGGCTACAGGAATACTAGAGGCTACTAAAGACCCGTCAGCTGGTGAGCTTGTAAGCTCAGAGAACAAAGGCAACAGGAAAAATGTACAATGGTGAGGAATATACAATAACAGTACAACACACTGTATATCTTTACTTTTCTTTATTCTTTTTTGCCAATATTGTTGGTGTATTGTTTGTGTATCCAGTAATGAAATATGGAACTGAGCAGGTGTAATATGTACAACAAAAACCTATCAAAAAACTGTCCTGCTGTTTCACGTTATTGCTAAAATTTTACAACTGCACAGGTCCTACCACATAACCCCTCAATGATCACTGAGGTCACTACCACACAGATACTCCTGCTCATTTCTATAAACACAGTGGATATCAAGTTCTACTGATTCAAAGCTCTCCTTTCTGCACCATTTCCAAATGTGCAGAGGAGGTGATAGAAACAGAATTACTAGAATGGCTCCAACAGTAAAAGAGCAGAAATGATTGCATATTTGCCAGACTAATTTCTGGGTAGAATTCAGGATCTCTCAAAATGAAATTGCACATGCAGGTCATTATCTACAACAAAAGCTGCCATGACTGAAAGGCCTCTAGTTTACCTGCACACATCTGGGTTTTAAAGTTTAATTCTTTTTGCTTAATCATTCCACCACATTCTTCAGCTGACAAGATGACAGCATGAATGGGAGCAGAAGCGTAGCACACCACACATCTAATCAGCAACCATCATATGGAATGCGGTTATTTGGAATGTTGGTGGAACGGTTTTACTGCAAGGGTTAGGTATGAGCTGCGTCTTGAACCCCACAGCCTATCCTGCATCTTGGACCAATCTGGTAATTCTGTGTCTACAGTAGGCAGGAGAGAGAGAGAGAGAGAGAGAGAGAGAAATAGTGGGGGCCAGGGGTACCACCCAGGTTAACAAACGCATGCAGACCCTGGAGACTGACTCATGAGAGGTTCACACCTCATCCTCCAGGCTACACAGCAGTGAGAACGAGGTTTGTTTAACACTACAAACAGGAGCTCGGCAGGCCTCGGTCTCGGTCCACTCCTTCGTAAACCTGTCTCTCCTGCCCCCTGTTTACTTAGCAGTACATGGAAATTTACGTTAATTGTAATTTGGCATGTTTGAGTACACACATTTTGATCAGAGCTCATAAAAAAAACAGCTGCTTTTGAAGAAAAGAAGAGCGTAAGTATATTAGAAAAGCATCACTTACATTAAAATAAAAGTAGAAAGTCTTTGTTCTGTCAGCATGTTCAGAAAGTTTCATAACATTTCTCACTCTTAGCTGGTGGAGTAATAGGGTTGATATAAAAATCATTCGCAGAACTTTTAACCCCGCTTAAACCATGAGTTACTGTGGGGCCAGGCCTAAAGAGTTCATGTAAACAGTCATAACCAGTAAGGATTGTCAATCAAATGTCTGAAACATGCCTACAGCCATCCCTTTTTGCATTAATTTAATTAGAGCCCACTTCCAAATTGTACGGGTCAACATGTTTGGTGAAACTTCAAAATCAGCAGGAAAGCAGAATGTCAAGTGCAGCAAGACACCCAGAAAGTGTGTTCAGGGCCTCAACAGTGGTGCACAGAAACTCCACCTTAAATGGTCAAGTTGGACATTCTTAAGGCTCTTCCTTTGAAGATCACCATTTGTACTTGTTCAAAGAAAACAAAAATGAACAGTTTGGAAAAGGCCAAGATCTTGTTTTCATTTGACATGACACTTGGACACAATAGATTTCAGCTGATATTCATGCAATTTCTTGTGGTAAAGCAATTTAACTGCAAAATGCTGGCAGTTAGCCCCCCATCCCTCCCAACTAATCATTAGTGCATCATCATGGCAATAGCAAGTCCACTCCAGGGCCAGAGGCAGTAAGGGCATAATGCACTTATCATTTGAAATAAACAGCAGGGCAAATACTATTAATAATATAGTTAAAAAAACATTACATGAAACAATGGGCATATAAACTTGTGAACAAGGATGAAAATTTAACTTTTTTTTGCTTTTCATAGTTTAAAAAAAATTAAATCAACTTTTATGCTATGGGTGTGTTAACAATATCAAATACAAATTTGTGTAGACATTCAAATCACAGTATTTATCTCCATGTGTACATAGTTCTATAGTAATTAAATCATGATATTGCCTTTTTGCCTGTCTGTTTGGATATTATCATTGTGAAGCATGCATCGCTATGAAACCAGCAATTGCATAAGGACAGTGTGCTGGACCCTGCACTACCAATAAAAAAAGATATCTGAACAAGTCAACAATGCGAGACGCCATAAATCATTACATTCATGACAAGCTAAAATCAAGCTGGAAAAATGATCACCCTGGATGGAGCGCTCAGAACATGGACTACTCATGACAAATACTTCCACTAACATTTTTATCGTTTTGTAGTTTTCAGTCCAAGTTCTAAACGAGTTCCACCTCATGCAACTTTGTAAAATATTCAATGAGAAATGTACTCAGTGTTGCATTTGTGCAGATGAATACAAGAGGGCACTGACTTAACAAAAAA
The DNA here is from genome assembly GCA_026777045.1 of Hyperopisus bebe. Taxonomy (NCBI): domain Eukaryota; kingdom Metazoa; phylum Chordata; class Actinopteri; order Osteoglossiformes; family Mormyridae; genus Hyperopisus; species Hyperopisus bebe. Next base: position 22,034,625 of record JAODJW010000015.1, read on the forward strand.
CTAAACTGTTGTGCTGTGGAAGCCAGACACAAAACATAAATGCTTTTGTCAAAATACTGCTTTAAAATACTAACATTTAACGCATTTTTTTCTAATAATAAAAAAAAAACCCTTTCATTAATTATTTCTCACCACACACAATTCACCAAAGACAAATACCGATAAAATACCGACTACCACCTACACACTGTGTATGAAACCCTCTAATTTTTTACATGAAATGTACTGGAAACTACAGGCAACTCATGATCTAATGATGCCAACATCAACTAAATCACCAAAACGGTGTCAGTATTAGACATTTTTCTCATCCTAAGACAATGTTTTAGTAGGCCACCTCACTCTGATCAACTGAGATGGACTACCATAAACCAAGAACGAAAGTCGACTATAGATCTGTAGAAGAGTGGTCTGCAGGAGGTGCCTGGTCACCTCTGTCTAACCCCCTAATCACAACAAATCAGAAGGGTAGACATACATATTCAGGAATGATGGAGTTGGTTCCAGTTTGAAACTTGGGAAGAATAGGGAGGATAGAGGAGGTCCATCAACTGGTGAGAGAACTGATGAGAAATGAAGTGTGAGAAATGGAACCCCCAACACAAGCTCTGCCTTGCCAAGGACATATGCAGCACTGGCGAGTCCGCTGCAAGTGATGCTTCTCTCTAGAGTCAGTGGTAAGCACTAGTTTGGTCTCCTAAATTGAAGACCTAGGTCTTTTGGTTTAGCAGGCTGTATGTCAAAGTGGAGGACATGTGCCTAGGCATTGTTAGCCAGACAGGAGCTGTTCTAGCACCAAACGGCACTGCATAAGAATTCGATAATCCAGTGAAGGTACAAAAAAAAAAATGTGTTGGTCTTCCAGGAAATGCAAAGATGTCTTCAGTGAATAATGTAACAAGACAGTCATTAACTCAGTGTAACATGGCAAATTAAAAAGGCAAACTGGAGAGTAGCAAATTGACTGTAGTCAACAGTAGTAACAAATCTTCACAACTGCAGTAAGGCCACATCAAATTTAAGTGTCAGTCATTTCCAGCATCTCTAACAACAGGGTTCTGGCGACAATTCTAGACACCTGGAAGACTAAGAACAGTTTAGGTTATACCTATAATTGACAGCTGTACAAGAAATTCAAGATTTTATACACTTGATACTTTTACAATGACAGCATTGTGGAACACACAAAGGCGAAATCTATCGCGGACTAGGCAAAATGAATCTGGCATTTATGTTTGACAAAGATGTACACTTTTCTATGGCTACCACTTCTCTAACACAGTAACAGACTTGACCACTTTGTTTCTGTAACTTGAAAGTTGCAGCAAATGAAAAAGGAAGGAATAGAAACCGCTATGTTCCTTCATTATCATTAAAAGGAAACGTAGCGCACGTTCAGTATTGCAGACAAGGCAGAGGCAATGCTTAAAGCTTTTCTTTTAAAGACTTCATATAAAAGAATGATAAAATGAACTCTGAGATTCTTCCCCCCCCCAAAAAAAACACACAATACACCTTCGGTTTTTGCTTTTAAAAAAAATCACCAGAATGCAGTTTACAAAAGAAAAAAAAAAAAAAAAGTATTCCACCCCAAAACCAAAAATGCTGGCATTCGACAAAAAAAAAAAAAAAGGTAGCTACAATACACAAGCCAGGCCAGAATTGCAACCTGAAACAGACTTCAGCTCAGAGTTAAAATAGAAACTATTTGGTAACAAAAGTGTACTATATGCTTAATACAAAAAGGTATGGAGAAAATGTACCTTTACTAAAGCTTATACAATATCCTTGGTCCATAAAAACTATGTTATTACCACATTTTATATGTGTTCCTCTAATAGAGTTCCACCCCAACAGTAATACATCTTGCCCTTTACAGAAACACAAAGGAGGAGGAAAAAAAGCAAAAAATAGACTTTTCTTTTAATAAATTTTTATACATGGCTGACGTATCATTGGTGTGGCCGGTTATAGAGCACGACTGGGGACACTGGAGTTCTTAGGAAAGTGGATTTCCATTATGTCTATCTACCACCAAGGCCAACTAAGCATGTCCTTTTAGCCTTTTTTATTATGGATTTTTTTTCCTCTCTTTTTCCCCCTTGTTTCTCTCCTTCGTGAGCCTTTCATTTTTTTTTTATTCTTTTGCAGCACTTTGAGGAGTTCACCTGTAAGTCATTTTACGTGCGTTTTGTGTGTTAGGACACAACTGCAGCAGCAGCTGAAGAGGATGTGACGCTAGTGGGGTTGCTGTTGCCTCCAGCATAGCCAGCATCGCTATTCGTGCTACTTCCCAGCAGGCTGGAGCTGCTGGCACGCAGGATGGCCCCGGCGGCATTGCAGTGGGGTCGCGGGCCCGGCTCTGGTGTGTAGGTGAACGTTAGCGTGGTGGAGTAGATTATCCCATCATTGCGCACCAGTGTGACCGGTACTTGTACCGGCTGCCGCACCCATCTCCAACCCTCGCGGAATGCTGAGATGTCTGGCACCACACACAACATGCTCTCTGCACACCTGCAAGGGGAGGGAGGACAACAGAGGAAGAAAAAATAAGTAAAATAAAACCTCATCTGTGTTTCCTTCTCAAAATCCAAAAACAATATCTTTCATTATTTTTGCTTTAAGAAAAAGCTTCAGTTGTGTCAGTACAATCAGTCCCGCTAAAACGTAACTAATATGTTCCTGAAAAACTTTGCATTCACTAAAATTATGTGCTAAAATATACATCTCCCATGGGGAAAATGGGTTTAGGGAATGTGACTGCAAAACCTAGTAAATTATGCCAAATAAAATTAATTTAATAAAAACAAAAACCAGTGACCAATGTAATTCATTCATTCTTATTTCTCTTCAGTCATGCTGGGAAAATATATTTTAAAAGATCATAGTCTTGGCTATTAAAATTTGTAATGGGTCAACCTCCCAGTGATTTCATTTCATCTTAAATGGCATTTTCGCAACTGAGAGCTTGAACCTTATGAATTCCATCAGTCACACAAAATGTCATATAAAAATATAAAGAACATTTATAGCACAAATAACACATAGTAGGTGTACAATAGAAATTATTGACAAACTCATTTTTAAATCATTTTGAGCTTATTTGTAATGAATATACTAGAAAAAATCCATCTGACGGAGTTGACAGCTAACTGATGGAGCTGACATCATACAAAACGATACACAAACATTTAAACTTGGAAGCACACATAATGCCATTTGAAACATGAATTGCCTATTTTTGGTTGTTTCAAACTTTAACAGAACTCTATTACACTGAACCTTTAAAATATCTCACAGAGTTGACATGTTATGGAGTTGACAAAATTGTTATTTTTTTTATTGCACGGCAAAGTCTTAGCCATTTTGCTTTTTTAAAGCTGGTAAAAGTGCTCTCAACACTAATCAAAATATGCATTTTTAAACCATAATTTTTATTTAGTTTGATTTAGAAGAGCTACGGAGTTAACCTGTTATGGTTGAGACATACCTAATTCAATATTTCATAAATTTATCAAAGAAGCAGAGAGTCACCAGTCCATGAGCAATATTCTCTCCTTTTATTGAAACCAGGAAATGAGGCATACATCCTTAGGATATAGCTGATAATTTAATCAGGGATAAAAAAAAAGTATGTTTCTGTTGAAATCTAATGGAGTTGACAAAATCTGGGACAACTTTAAAAGGGGTACCATTTTCATAAAAATATACATTTCAAAACAAAGATAGTAAAATTCCACACCTATATCATCAGTTGGCATTGTCAATTTTAGATTTCAAGGACCACAGATGTGCCATGGCTGGGCTTGTGCCAGCGATCTTCTAATCACAGGCCCACTGAGCCACACGCTGAATTAGCACGTCAATACAGAATATTTTTAAGCTTTTTTAGTAGGAAATGATTTGGCACAATTCTGAAGAATGGGAGAATTATTGTGCATTTTGAATAAGAAATAATATATTATTTCAAAAATATCTCCTATGGATCTGATGAATCTCATGAGAATTGATTAGTAACTGCTTCAGCTGAACTTGGCAAACTCGCTAACTTATCGATTGCAGAATTGAGAATAATGATTGCCAAAACATCGCTTCATGAACCATTTGATGAATTTTCACCACTAGATGGTGCTCTTGGATAACCTTGGGGAATGCTTTCAGCCCTTTTCTGAACAGATAGCACCATCTAGTGGGGTCAGAAAATGCAGCAAATGGTTCACGAAATGCGTTTTGGCCATCATTAGTGAGGAATAGAGAGCCACAGCCACCATGTGGCCAGGGATGCACAGGCATGTACAGTAGAACCTCGGTTCTTGAACTTAATTTGTTCCAGATGGCTGTTCAAGAATCGTATTTGGTCAAAAACCGAATCAATTTTTCCCATAAGAAATAATGTAAATTGGATTAATCCTTTCCAGACCTACAAATGATTGCCTATTTAAGCCTGCATAATACATACCTAATGCTAAAACCATAAAAATGGTAAAACCCATAAAAACATAAAATAAATGAAAATTTAACAGCACTTCACCTGTGTTGTGGAGAACTACTGGCATATAATTATTTCCTTTTCAAGCTGTATTGTGGTTCTCACAACTTTCCATTTTGGTTTGCTGCTATCACTAACCTTCTTAGGATCCACGGTGACTTATTTAAAAACAAGAGCAACAAAAGCAAAAAAAAAAAAAAAAAAAAAAAAGAAAATTCATAAAGTGCTTTGTAGAGTGTGTCTGGTTTCAATATGATTTCAGTATGACAGACAGATTACAGTATGTGGAGGGGCACTGAAGGCAGCATGGCTACAGACAGCCTATGAAAGGTAAATACAAGTGAATTCAGAAATTTTGCTGTGTTTTTATATGATAATTTGCAAATATCCATCCATCCATTATCTCCTGCTGAATCCGAGGTTGGGTCACGAGGGCAGCAGTCTCAGCAGGGAAACCCAGACTTCCCTCTCACCGGCCACTTCATCCAGCTCCTCTGCGGAATCCCGAGGCGTTCCCAGGCCAGCTGAGAGACATAGTCCCTCTCCAGCGTGTCCTGGGTCTTCCCCGGGGCCTCCTCCCAGTGGGACATGCCCGGAACACCTCACCAGGGAGGCGTCCAGGAGGCATCCTAATCAGATGCCTGAGCCACCTCATCTGACTCCTCTCAATGCGGAGGAGCAGCGGCTCTACTCTGAGTCCCTCCCGAATGACCGAGCTCCTTACCACTAATTTGCAAATATTTTTCATTTTTAGACACTGTGCAATGACCTGTGCAATGCGTGGATGTACAAAAAGTTAGATTTTAGATTTGAAAACCAGTTGTGAAGAACGGGTTCAAAAGAAAGATTTTGTTCATGAATCGGACATCACTATCATTCACTTGAATAGCTGGGCAAGTAGTGTCCATGCTATATATCAGCAAGATGAGTAAGCCACGACCATATCGCATTGCATACCTTGCTACGACCATAACGCATTGCAAAGCGTTTCACTCAGACTGAAAATCAAGAAACTACAATTGCGATTCCGCTTTTTATTGAACTTGGGCAGTAATAGACCAATTGCGTTGATTCATACACACAGATTCGTAGTGCGATATCACGCATTGTAGCAGAACTGATGCGGCATTCCATTTGCACTCGTAAATTCTGAGTCCAAGTCCGACATTTCACCTGGAACACAACCTTAGGACTCAAACTCCGAGGAATCCACACAACCCCGAGCTCAGAATTCAAGACAGCTACGCCCTTTATCAACAGAATTTAAAGCTGTAGTTATATACTGTTTATTAGCATTTACATCTTATTTGCGGCTCATTAAATTGGTTGTACACACAGTACTGTCCAACTGCTACTAAGCTATATGTGGACATGTTGCTATTGTGTTTTCATGCACAAAACACTGTGTAATGGGTCGTTATCCACTGATATTGCTAACAATGGCTAACAGTTAATTGGCCTACAACTGGAGCCATTTCATTAAGCGGGGCGGACAACTTGTATTTAATGAAGGTGAATGAATATAAAGGCCATGTAAACTGGGGTAAATTAAATCCAACAAGTTACCCAAATAAGCAAGAAATCTTGCTTTTTGAAATGGGTCCCTGGCATTACCAAATGGCTTTCCGATTTGCTGTACTGGAACGCTGTTAACTCAGGACATCACTCCCAGCAAATGGAACACAGCTTGACTGTACTGGTGAATTTTAAATCATCTCCTCTTCAGCTAAACACTGTGTTGTTCATTACTGCAGCATAAAAGCTGACACACTTACCTGTGATATCTAACAACCCATAAATAACTGTTTTACACATTTCCAAAATAATACAATCACATCTAATATTTCCAATTCAACACCTCAAAGCTGTTCATCACAAACCCTTCATGGCTACTTTGATTTCAAGAGGTTGTCTCTTAAACCACTAAGGCTCTTTAACATGCAGTGATAAATTGCAGAACTACACCTTACAGAACATCCTTTTTAAAATCACAAAATTCCTCTCATCATAAGAAATGCTGACATCAAGTATGTAGTTAGTTACTGCGGATTCATTTTTGTCAAAGTGTCAACACCGATTTATTTCAAACTTACCTAAAACCTTTAAACATCCTTTAAAATATCCTGCCATTAACCATTTCATATTAAAATGATAGGTCCATTAGCCTTCTGTTGCAGAAACTCTTGCAGGCCTACAGCCTTCACTTTTTTATCCCCCTTTTTTAAAATCATAAACGCTTAACTGGCTAAGTGTGGAGGTTTCATCAGCTCAATCAGTACTTAAGAGCCTATGGACATACGGAACAGACAACACATACTTTGCATCATTACCTGTACATTGTCTCAGCCTCAACATCACCAAACCAGACTCGAAGATTTGGAGTGAAGTTCTGTCCTGTCAGCTCCAGCATGGCCACATCACCCCCACCATTCAACTGCAGGAAAAGAAGTGACTACTCAGTCTATAGTAATTTCCTCACTACATACACCAAGCAGTAAAGCAGCTGTGTACTCAACTAAAATCTGTGTTAAATGGTTTTGGGGAGAAAAAAAACTAAATTATTTAATTTAAAAGAAGCGTAATATCCTGGGCATACTATAAAAGTACAGGACTTTACTTAGAGCTCCCCCATGTTACAGTAAGTTACCACTACCCTAAGCTTTTTTTGCTACTCAGTGGTGAACACTGAGTTGCCTTGTAATGGTACAAGTGTGAACTGTAGCACCCGGAGAGCCTGGGGACTGCCCATGTCTGTAACAGCCCTCAGTGTCAAACCAGTCAGTCCTGGGCCCACCTGAAGGCTCTCCACTACTGGAACTGGTGTGACTGGTGAGTGCACAGGCCCCATGCCCTCATAGAAAGTGTACTCCGCTTTGTCTGTGCTGATGATGGTCCAAGAAGCCCCGTCATTGATCATCTCCTTATTGGGCTCTTTTGGACAGGGAGTGGCCTAAAATGGGTAAGGACAGGTATCATTATAGCAAGTGTTGCATCCAGTTACCACTCAAACCTGGCTCCTCCATATCTTCCATTTTTCCAGCTTTTGTGAAAACTAATGTCTCTTTTGAATGAACATGTAGTAGTGTGGACTCCAAGATCAGACCAGCCCCTCCCTATTGACCGGAATGCAACAAAGAGTGATAGACAATAAGCCTGTCATTCTGGCACTAGAACTTTACCTGCCAAATGAATCTATGTGAGACAGAGTGGCAGTTCTACTTTATCAGATGTGCTACTGACTCTATCAAACTTGATCTTACAGTCAGTCAATCTTGAATGTATCATTCGGCTAAACGTGGAAAGCTTGCAGTCTCATTTTCTTTCCATTTATTTGTGTAAACATACAGTTTACTAGCCACTATTACAATGCAAAATGTCTTTTAGGTTCCAGAGAGGTGATGTCACTACACTTATTAAACTGAAATTTAGATTATGGCCATGCTAAGGGGCACCATAAAGGCGTGGCAGTTAAGATGATTCCAAGGGCTTCTTCGTGACAGTGACAATACTGTATTTGAGAGTGAGAGGGGCCCTAAGAAACTTGAAATGTAATTCAATTAATCTTGGTTGGGGGTCTAGTACGATATGCTTCCATGGGGCCCAAAATCCATAGTGGCCCCACTGCCCATGCTGCTGATGGCAAACAATCCCAGAATAAACCATTTTCTGGCCTTCATTGCATGAAGAGAGAAGCCAAAAAACGGCAGTAATGGAGTGCTAGAGGGGCATGCGTTATGTAGACTTAAGGAGGTACTACTGAAAAAGAAAAGCAGTATGAAGTCAGACACTAGAGGTATGAATTAGTGAGCTGGCAGCATAGCACTACAGTGACCTGAGGACCTTACTTGGAACTGGATGATCCTCTCTTGGGACAGGCACAGATACATCCTCTCTGTATCCTTCAGGTAAAAGGCGCACTTGTGGAGCTGTGACACGGGGTCATCGGCATCAAGCAATGCTGTCTGCTTGTCCACTTTGCGGATTATCTGTCAGACAGTGTACATGTACACAAACACAGGCAAGGCAAGGCCGGCATGACGAGGCAGCTAAAATATTAGAAAACGACTCAACAAGGCTCTATTTTCTCTGAATGGTGGGGGGAGGGGGTGGACAAAGGAGGAGCAACAGAGAGGACCAAAAAAGACGGGCAAGATGGACAGTACCAGGCGTGGGAGTGCCATGCCCGTGACAGAGCACACCAACTTCACGGTCTGGCCATAATGGATGTAGCCGTCCCTCACTGTGAACTCCTCTCCCTCAGACTCTTCATCATCCACTGTGGAGAGCAAAGAAAGAACAGCACCTTGGCTTACTCATCTTGCTCATATAGGCAGACACTGATATAAACCAGCATCTAAAATCACTAGTATTAACTGCAAAGTGCAGCTTTACCTGAACTGAAAATCACATTTTACTGTGTTCTGCACTGATCTTGTTTAGGTCATTTTTGAATATTTGTGTATCAGAACCTTGTAGCCTTCGCTGATTAGCAGGGAACATTTGGGAAATGCACACTTGGTTTTAATAAATGAGAAGTTTAAAAAGACGAGTATTTTCTTATTTGGGTTCACCATATTAAATCCCTCTAAACAGTTTTATAGTGAAAGACTTATTACTAGATGCTTTCAAAACAGCAAACATGAATCCTTGGAAAGTGTGATCTCTCCCCCCATCCAATACCAGCTCCTGCTAGCTCCTCAAATCACTCTCCTTTACAGTGACTTGCGTCTATGCAATCAGGTTCAAGAGAGTTAGCAAACAGTCAGTAAAGACTTTGTTCAGCATACTGGTATGTTTTGTGATGCGTCATGAAGAAACCTAAATGTGGCGATCTTGTAAATATGTGTATTTATGCCTTTGTGCTATAAACAGCAAGTATGATACCTGTGTAATGTTTTGTTGTGGATTGCGTGTAGTTGAGTCTAACCCCAAGAGTCGCATAAATTGTTAATTCAATTCAATGTCTATGTCACTGCTAGTTTGCACTGGCAGCAAGCTGTTAAGTTCATAAGCGGAACTTAAAGCAATATCACCTATTTCTAAATAATGACCCAAAAGCTTGCCTCAGTATGTACTGATGTTACAAAAACTAAAACTAACTAGCAATTCTACGTTTACAAAATAATACTTAAGATATGTAAATACTGCAGATATAAAAGAAATAATCATTATAGAAGTGCTGTTTTTTTAAAAAAATACTTTAATATTAAATAATTTTAATACTTTAATGGTTAAGTGCAAATGAACATTTATCACTTCAGTCACACTACCACAAATAAAAAAATACCTGTTGTATGAAAGGTATCTTTGCAAAGTTTGCAAATTACAGTAAACTGGCCAAAGTCAGTTTTTGCACTACTGTAAAACCTAAACCGTTTTCACACAAGCAAAGTAGAACACTTTTTAGAACCAATTCTTGCTCATTAGCCATGTTACACACTTTGTTTATTCTGCAGCCCAGGCTACTCATCTGAGTTGTTTACCACGTGACAGATGATACATAAAACATTTGTTTTTGTTTAAAAAAAAAAACTAGTTTAACTAGTTAGAAAAGAATATTTAGTTCAAGATCTAAGCTGCAATCCACTGAGACAGATAATTGATAAAGTAATGCAATATACACGGCGCTGTGATGTTATTCAGCCAGAAATTGCTTTATGCGACACTGGTTTGTTTTGTTGTAGTACTTTTGCAGCCAGGGGTGCAGAAATCACAGTGGCAAGAATATTTCATTTGACTACATTAATCCCCCCAATAAACAGCCCTTATTAAGCAATTATTAAGCTGTCCCCCCTGTTTCAAACTTTCTCCTACCCTGTTGTTGCAGCCTCTGAACACACAAGAATCCTGTGATAGGTGCTCACCAGTTTATTCTGCCATTATAATAACAGCATTAAATTTGAAGCTCAGACAAGCTGCACTTGTGCCTACTCAACTGCTTGACAGCTCATGTTTGTGATGTGCCATTTGCCTCACTTGTAAATTACTTTGGATAAAAGTGTCAGCTAAATAAAAGTAAATTTAAACATAATTATGGGCCTATTCATGTATATGAAAGGCCCATATTGTTATTCACCTAGTAAACTACTTTTGCCAAATTTGTGCTTAGCCTGTGAAACCAACAAAGCTCAATTTGGTGCCAAATCGAAGGGCTAGATTAGGCGGACGCTATGACATATAGATTGTCTCGGTGCGCCTTACGGATTCCGTGCAATTCGCTCTCAAAGTCGAAAAAAACTTTAT
>JAODJW010000015.1:22071581-22085914 GCA_026777045.1 Hyperopisus bebe
CGACGTGCTGTATAATTTATGTCCTAAATCGCAGCCTTTGCGATTTGCTAATCACGTTCTTTCAAATCGCGATTTCGCAATTTTAAATATTATTCCTTTTACAGATTATCTAATATATGTTTAAAAATCAGCTTAAAGTTTACCTCTGCTGCTTTTGCATGAGCGCTGCCTGCGTTCTCCGAGGCAATTGTATTCATTTTCATCCTTGCTGTTTAAATCACACCAATATGGGTTTGTGAGAAATTTATGAAATACTTTTTGCTTTATAAATACCCCAACTTTTATTCCAACAAATCACATCGCTGGGACAGCACACTATATGCTATATGCTTGCTGTCCTAGTAAATTAAACAAAATACTTTTTAAATTTCTTGTCATGCAGTTCTGATCTTTTTATCTCTTCTGACCAGATCACAATTAATTTTTTTATTTTTACTTTGTTTATCATTGTTTTCTGTATTTGTAACTGTTTTCAAGGTGGTGTTTTTATTATTTCAGAGGCAGTTTATTTGCATAACCAATCAACAAAGAAAGCATTTCAAGTCCCACCCCAAAGTACCGAAGTACAAAAGAACCCCAGCTGGTTTGGCACTTTTGGTACTGGTACTCAACCGAAAGTCAATGTAAAAGCGAAAGTACCAAAAATACCATGCCATACCATACTTGGTGTGGTGGAAAAGCACCCTTATGGGTGCAATGGATCGCAAAACTCACAGTTCAGATCATATCATGGTATTTGAGTTAGGGATCGGATCATTTTTCAGATCAGCAAAAACAGGGCAGACATAACTTTGCTTTCCATTTGTTATATAAGAACCTGAAGCAAAAGCAAGGAACTTTCAAAAAGCCCTGTTCAAGTGAACATGCAACTGCTTTTTCTGTATCTTTTCACAGCAACTCCATAGTGGACATCCATGATTATCTTTTTCTGGCTTGTTAGGTTGAGTTCACTATTTATTTTTCTTGTGATGTCAACATAGACCAAAAGTGTTCAAGATGATAAAATAACAGTTCTCGGGAAAACAGATCTGTTGTAACTGGACGCGGAAATAGCCTTTGTCAAAAGAAATGGAAGTGGATTCCACTGAAAATACCATAGCTGATGCTTAAGAATGTGGGATTTTTTTGTATTCCCACCAAAAATTTTAAATTCCACCATGTGCTACACTTAAGGAAGGAACTCTAGCCCACTGTGAGAAATGAATTTCAAGCCTTGAATGCATGTTCTCTATGGATTTCCATAGCATCAAGTTTTAGGGAATTATTAGTTTAGAAAGAGCAGCAGTAAAACTACTTCCCACTATTATGTCCAAACTTTTCAATTATTCCACGGTTCACAGGTGTGTCAAACTGTAGGGGTATCTCTACAGATCACAGATCACATATCAACTAGGGTCTGTTATTTCACTAGTATGTTTGTTAAATTTGTGGTAAATTCATAGTGGTAAAAATAGATACACATTTATTGTGGGTGCTTGACATTCATTCTGGTACATGAGATGCTCAAGCTCAAGAAACACAAACAGGGTTCACAAGAAACAAGGCAACAAATTTTTCTAGCTTGCCAGCTAATGCTAGCTGACTAGTCCAAGGTTAACATATCAAGCTGGCAACCTTATTGTATCCTTAATTATCAGAAAAGGTAACAAGTTATTAAGATTCTTTGATAATGTTATACTCCTGCATTTTTTTTTAAAAAACAGACCTTACACTTAAGGATGAGGAAGTGTAAATTTACATTATAACAGTATTACATTGAAACCATTTGCGTGCTCCAACTGTTTTTTAGTAGTTCATAACTTCAAATGTAGAGGCAGTTTACATCCACCGAAGGCTATGACATAATTTACGCTCAGCTTGTGCAACTCACTGGAAGACTTGATGACTGCATGAACAGGGAGAACTCACAGAGAGAACAGCAGTGAGACTCAAACCACCCAGGAAGAACTACAGAGAGCACCACCCTGTCTCTAAAAATATTTCCCATTAAAAATATTTTGATAAGATGGACATTACAAGTTACACTGCGGGTGAGAATATTTACATCTATACTGGCAGTTTGAGACTAAAACAAGCAGTTTGTTAATATCTTAGACAGGAATGTACTGGATGTCAATGGTTATTGTAAAGCGTGTACCAACAGCACCAAACACTTTGACATCTAGAGCGGCTAACTCAAATACACACACTTTGATAGAAACCCCAATCTCATAAGAACTTTTCTTCCTTTTCAAAACAGTCCTCCAAAAAAAAAGGTAAACAGTTGTATCTGTTGACTCACAAAAAAAGTGTGCTGCACAACTGAAAAAAAGTAAATTGCGATTGTCTACCTTTTTTCTTAATTTTAAACATTTATTGCACTCAAACTGTTTTACACAACAAAACATTACTGTGCCCAATATATGATTGATCCAGAACTGGCATATCAACTTCTGACAAAAGAAAGGAAATGCTCAATTAGCCATTCAATTAAGGTAACCAAAACAGTCATACCAAAAAGTTCCAGTACCAAAAGTACCAGTGGGGCTATTTTTTGGTATTTTAGTTGGGGACTTGAAATGCTCTCTTTGTCGATCAGTGAATGAATGATAAAGTGAATTATAAATAAGTAAATAAGACCAAAATCACAGGAATAAATAGAGACAGAGGCAGAAATGTATGTGTGGGTAGCAGTGGAGGTGACACAGGTTACTGATGAACAATCAGTCTGATTGCAGTTGGGTAGAAACTGTTCCTAAACCGGGAGATGCGCATCCAAATGGACTTCAGTCGCTTCCCAGATGGGAGGAGGGTGAAAAGTGACAGTGCAGGGTGGCTAGGGTCTTGTCTGATACAGTTCACTTTCCTGAGACAGCATGTAGTGTGGATGTCGCGGATCGCAGGGAGCTGTGTGCCCATGATCTTCTGTGCTGAGGGCACCACCCGCTGCAGAGCTCTGTTGTCCTGAACAGAGCAGCTGCTGTACCAGGACGTGATGCATCCTGTCAGGATGGATTCCACAGTACACCTGTCTCCTGAGGAAATAGAGTCGTCGTTGTGTTCTCTTAACTATTGCTGCAGTGTGACTTGACCATTTGAGGTCATCAGTGAGGGTGACTCCGAGGAACCTAAAGCCGCTGACCTGCTCCACAGCCTCACCTCCGATGTAAATGGGGCTGTGCTCTGTTGCCTGTTTGCGGAAATCCACAATCATCTCTTTAGTTTTGTTGACATTGAGGGAGAGGTTGTTGTCCTGACACCATTCTTCCAGGAGTCTGACTTCCTCCCTATAAGCAGTCTCATCGTCCTCACTGATCAGACCTATTACGGTGTTATCACCAGCAAACTTAAGGATGGTGTTGGAGCTGTACTTAGCTACACAGCCATGGGTGGAGAGAGAGTAAAGCAGGGGGCTCAGCACACTTCCCGGCGGGGTGCAAGTGCTGATGGTGATGATGGAGGAGGTTTTTCCACTAATACGCACTTGCTGAGGTCTATTGGTGCGGAAATCCAGTACCCAGTGAAGAACTAAGCCCCAGATCCAGGAGTTTAGTGATGAGCTGGGATGGAATGACGGTGTTAAATGCAGAGCTGTAGTCCACAAACAGCAGCCAGGCATAACGGATCTTGTTTTCCAGATGAGACAGGGTGGTGTAGAGTGTTATGGAGATGGCATCCTCCGTGGACCTGTTGCTATGGTAGGCAAACTGGAAGGGGTCCAGACTGTCAGGGATGATGTCTTTGATGTGTTCTAGCACCAGCCTCTCGAAGCACTTCATGGGAGTAAGTGCTACAGGGCGGTAATCATTAAGGCAGTCTATTTTATTTTTCTTAGGGACAGGGATGATGGCTGAATGCTTGAAGCAGGTGGGGACAGATGAAACTCTCAGAGATGTATTAAAAATATCCATAAAGACAGCAGCTAGTTGGTCACAACATGTTTTTAAGACGCGACCTGAAACTCCGTCTGGGCTGGGTGCTTTACGGATGTTGAGTCGGGAAAAAGTCCTCCTCACGTTATCCTTGGAGAGCCTCAGGCTGAAGTCTTGCGGCGCATAATATAGTAGGACAGCACGGTATTGGGAATCTTTTTAAGTATTGCAACGTGATTTTGTCTTAATAAATATTGGGGTATTATAAAACAAAAAAAGGAATTTCTCATGAAGCTGTGTACGAGTGATTAAACTGCAAGGATGAAAATGATTATGATTAACTCGGAGCGACCATGCAAAAGCAGTGGAGGTAAACTGATTTTTAAACATATACAGTCAAACCCACTTATCTCGACCTTGGTTAACTCGGCAACCCTATTAAGTCGACGTTTTTGAAGTGTAACTGCCAAATTCCCTCTTTGCATTAGCATTTTCTCATTGGTTATGTTGATTCTTTTATGTCGCCAAACCCTAATATCTCGAGCACAAAAGAGGGCCAAAATTGACACTTTACATCAGTTATCTCGATACCTGTGACTAATCGCCGGCTTTTTAAAATGTATCACAAGTGCTAAACAGCCGCATTAGCGCGTATTCAAATCGCATTGGCATGGTAATTTGCTGAACAATGCAGCGGTGAAACACGATCCAGGTAAATCCCCATCAAAACCATAAAAGGGGGGGAATGTGGGCAGGTGTGAATGACCCATGCTTACATTTATGCTAGCTTTGGACTAACCAATAAATTGATCGTTCACTCCAATGACAGTTCACTCATTCTTGTTGATCTTTTCTGAGGGATAACACACTGTAGCTATTCTGTTTATTTTTTTCTTTATAAAAATGTCTGGAGGTGTTATGAGAAAACTGGACAATCAGTCAGAGAAAAAGTATGAAATCATACTGCAGCTAGAAAAAGGAACAAAACCAGCAGACCTTAGTCGTCAGCATGGCATTCCAGCGAACCATTTCAGGATGGAAAAAAAAGGCTGATGTGATAAAGCAAATGTACCAGAAGTCTGTTTTTGATCCAGATGCACAAAGATGTCGATGATGCTGCATTTCAATGGTTCACGAATACGCGAGCGACAAACTTTCCCGTCAATGGTCCCTTGCTGATGGAGAAGGCGGACATCCTTGCTGCAAAGCTAGGACACCCTGACTTTAAAGCAAGTCAGGGGTGGCTGGATCATTTCAAAAAGAGGCACAACACTGTCCTTAAAACAATTTGTGGAGAGAGCGCTGCAGTTCAACAGAAGCAGGTGGATTCATGGCTGAAGACTCAAATGCGCACACTTTTGGATGCCTATGAGGCTCGGAACATTTTTAATGCTGATGAAACTGGGGTGTTTTGGAAATGCCTTCCAGATAAATCTATGGCGTTTCGTGGAGAGACTTGTCATGCTGGAAAAAAGTCGAAGGATCGACCTAGTGCTAGTTGCCACTAACGTGGATGGAAGCCAAAAACTCCCGCTCTACGTTATAGGAAAGTCCAGGACTCCCAGATGCTTTAAGCAGACCAAAGTTCTCCCATGCGATTACAATGGCCAGTCAAGAGCCTGGATCACAGGAGATCTATTCAGTGCATGGGTGAAAAAGTGGTACAGGAAGTTCCAGGCAGAAAAAAGGAAGGTGGCACTAATCGTGGACAACAGTAGAGCTCATCCGGATGTTCCTGGTCTCAAGGCTATTAGGATCTTTTACCTCCCACCTAACACAACGAGTAAGCTCCAACCAATGGACCAGGGGATAATCCAAGTGCTTGAGGTGTACTACAGGAAAATGTTTATGCGCCAATACCTGCTCCATGATGAAAAGAAGGCACAGTACACCCTTTCCCTTCTAGATGCAATGAACTTCATGAGATCAGCCTGGAATAACATGAAGGAAACAATCTCGAACTGCTGGATGCACTGCATCATTCAGGATATTTCTGATAAGTTTCAGGCACAGTGCCGTGCAGCCGCAGAACAACTCGCGGAAGTGGTGGAAAAATCAAGCCTTACAGATGCTGTCTTGGAAGATGAGGCACAGGAGTTAGCCATCACTGTCCAGGAATTCCGAGATCACATAGACAAAGATGTTGTTACATGTACTGATGGCGTGATCACCGATGTAGACATTATATCAAGTGTGCAGTAAGCACAGCCAAGCATATCGGCATGCGGCAATGACAACAAAGATGAAGAAGATGCGGACGAAGATTTGGAACCAATTCCCTCTGCTGGTAAGGTGATAGAAATGCTACAAAAAATTCGACGGTATGGTTCTTTTGTAGGGAATGAAACTGTTTTAGACAGCATAAATAATATCGAAGCATTTGTTTTCAAGCAGACTGTCAAAGGCAAAAAGCAACAAAGCATTTTAGATTTTGTAAAATAACCATATTAACGGCGTGTACAATACTTTTCAGAGCTGTCAAAGCGAAATGACTTGTGAATTTAATTTTGACACTGGTTTGCTTTTTGTAACAATGAACTACACCTGGCAGGTGTTTTGTGAGCGATCTGTGTTTGCAATGTTGGAGAATATAATTAAAGGTTTGCATCGAGAATCGACGGTGTTTTTTATTGTATACGTATGTAAATCTCTGCTTTTAGTTGGTGTACATATGTCCTTTGTTGTTAGCCAACATGTATGTACATTTTTATAGCATGCCAATCACGTCAAACAAATTGCAGCAACGCTGTTGTGTCAAAAAAAAAAAAAACACACCAAAAACCCATGCATGTACTAGGGCTGCAACTAATGACTATTTTGATAGTTGACTAGTCATCAACTATTAAAACAATTAGTTAACTTATCGGATTATAAATTGCATAATTATAAAATGGCTATTTAGCTACCAGCTTTTACATTTAACATGACGTTACTGTTCGACTTGAATGCCGCAAAAAACACATGTAAAATGGGAAAGAGCTGTCGTGCGATTGATTGTGCAAATAGATTTAACACAAAATAGGAGCTAGATTTTTAAAGATTACCAAAAACTAAATAAGTAAGTATAGGACGTGGATTGGTCACACATGGCCGATACCTGACCCGTCAAATAGGTCTGGATTGGCGCCGATACCGATCCGAATTTCCGATACAATCTTTGTTATAATCAGGGCTGCATATAACTGGTACATAAGTACGCATTCACCTTTAAAAGCGATACGTGCGGCAATCCATTGCTGTCACAGTGTAAATGCGTACATATTGTATGTGCATTTGCGCTGTCACAGCAATGGATTGCCGCACATATCGCTTTTAAAGGTGATTTATATAGCCTATTTATATACCCTAGGTTTACAAATAAAAACTCATTTTACAGCAGGCTGAAAAATCCCAAGATCCTGACCCAAAATATGGGAAATTTAGAGTAGCTTCCCACTGCCATTCCTCTGTTAACAGCAAGAAAACGTGACAGAGTAAAGGATTGCCAGGCCTGGATAAGCCATTCCAAAATATTCTTTCATCTCTGTTTGACCACAGAAAATATTGCATGCAATACTTTAAAACTGCTGTTATTTATTTTTAATGGAGCATAAGCTCTTGCAGCACTTGCGCCATCGGAGCCACTGTCCTGAATCTTGAGCTTCGGAGTTTTGGCTTCTTTATTTAAGCAATGGGTTTTCTCCACTGTTTCCCGACCTTTTTTTTTTTTTTTTAGCTACTATTAGTGAATGAGACACTTCATGACACACCACTGACTTCCAAACGAAAATACGTTCTATTCTGATCTATTTTGAAAATGTAAAATAGATTACTACTAGCCTATTATTATGCCCTGTTATTATTATAGGATACGCCAGGAAACAAGAAGCCCGTGTCATTCACCCTTTTTGAAGTTTTGTCTTTGTTTTGGGACAATAAAAGCCTTTGAGACTAATGTGGCACTAGCACAGCCTTGCAGCCTGTAGGCTACTCCGCAGCCGTCAATGTTTAAGTGAACTGCCAAAACATAATGTTTATTTTTATTTTTAGGAAGAATAATTCAAAAGTAATTAAACGAGATATACAGACTTTCCAGCCCCCCGCATTTTTTTCCTTCGGATCTACATAAATCTCATCATCGACCTTTAGTGCACTCAGTTGACGGAAATCTGTCATAGCGACGGAAAACTTTAATCCACGTGTCCCAGACTTGAGAGCGTTTAATACACGATGATGCCTGATTTGTGGCCGCCATTCTTCTACCTGTCGCTGAATGCTATTGCGCAAGAGCGAATCTCACCAGTGTGGTGTATTGGTGCAGTCTATTGGCTAGCCGTAGTATCGCACAGGTAGAAATGAAGGAAAATGTCTCACTTCCTTTAAAAATACGTCTGGAGACAATTATCGACAATCAAATTTGTCGGTGACTATTTTTATTGTCGATTTTTGTCAACAATGTTGAATAATCGTTGCACCCCTATTCTACACAAAAAAAACCCAGTTGAAGAACAGATACACGGTACCACATTCTGAGCAAAATAATTCCCACAGTTCTAAGCGCAAATATCTACTTCCAGCATTCACCACATGATGAGCAGTCCCTATGATAACGAAGTCACTAGGGCTAGGTATTGCCACTGATTTCCCAAATCGATTCCATTCCAACTGAAAAGGCACTGATTTGATTTGGATTCTAATTCAATATAAATTAGATTAGGGATATTTCAGTTACAATGCCAATTTTGCAATTCTGAGAAAAATTCTCAAGAGAACTAATGCAGTAAATTGTACAAGAAACCCACTAACCTGTTGCATTACAAATAAGTGCATTAAGAATTCACCCCAAAGCAGCTGCAACTTTAACATGACCAGTAAGTTTCAAATTGAATACACACACACACACACACACACACACACACACACACACACACACAAACCTTTTACATGGTATGGCCTTTTCCTGTGGATGTGTGAAGTTTTAACCCCTGTTAGTTTAGTGGATTTATTTTTTTAAGTCATTCTTGGGATTATATGAAACAATATTAGATCATGCAAATGATGATTTCAAATCAGACAATTTTAGAAATATTAAAATCAAGCCCTATGAGTGAGTTCATTCATCACCCTGCAGACAGTCACCATGCACAACCCACACTGCCAGATGACCAAGCACAGCACATTTGACTGATGATAGGCATCCATGTGATGGATAAGCAATGATCTTCTCCAAGGATTGTGAGGGGCATCTGTACTCTCCTCTCAACAATTCAGCCAAACAATAGACCTAAGATTCATGGACTTAGTCAAGTTTTTCCATCAAAAAGAAAACCTAAGCAGAGCTGTGTTTAGACAAGGTCAAACTCCTGCACAGCTTTCCTGTAATTGGTATACGCATCTCTTTTTTGGAAACCCATCCATCCGTCCATTTTCTCCTGCTTATCCCAGGTCGGGTCGTGGGGGCAGTCTCAGTAGGGAAACCCAGACTTCCCTCTCCCCGGCCACTTCATCCAGCTCCTCTGGGGGAATCCCGAGGTGTTCCCAGGTCAGCCGAGAGACATAGTCCCTCCAGCGTGTCCTGGGTCTTCCCCGGGGTCTCCTCCCAGTGGGACATGCCTGGAACACCTCACCAGGGAGGCGTCCAGGAGGCATCCTAATCAGATGCCTGAGCCACCTCATCTGGCTCCTCTCGGTGCGGAGGAGCAGCGGCTGGTAAATCGAGAGCTTTGCCTTTTGGCTTTGGTTTTTTGGAAACCATGCCAAGAAATTTTATACTTTTTCTGCTGGGGGACACTTTCCCTCGGGAGGATGCAAATCCAAGAACATAAACAGGTGATGAGAAAGACACAAAGTAGTTCAGACAGACAGATATTCACAAGTTCCACCAATGACCCCCCCCCCCCAAAAAAAAAAAAACTGTTGCAAAGATTGCAAAACAGCAACTGGCTGGAAACTTGAATGAAACTAAACAAGAAACAGACAAGAGATCACTTCATGTTTTCTAAATGAGACATCCTGAACATTAAAAATCCAGTAAATAACTGTTCCCTGGCAACGCTGCAATCACTACTAATAGGAAAAGACTTCCTTACCGAATGAGAAAATGCTTTAAGAAATGACTGGTGGCAACAATATTTGAAATTAAAAAAAAAAAAAAAACATTTGTTAAAACTGGGCATTAGCAAGTTCTTCAAAAAAAGCCTTGAAATACAAAAAATCCATAGATTTTCTATATAACCAAATCCAATAATCCTTTACATAATCACTTCCTTAATTTTTAGCCAGCATAATGACTTTCATACATTAAATAAAGCTAGATGTACAACTTACAATACAGAACAAATAATTTTTAAATACCACTGAATTTCATTCAAAATTCTGTCTCACAATTGCATGTGGCTGCAAAATAACATGGCAGCAACA
Source organism: Hyperopisus bebe (assembly GCA_026777045.1). Lineage (NCBI taxonomy): Eukaryota > Metazoa > Chordata > Actinopteri > Osteoglossiformes > Mormyridae > Hyperopisus > Hyperopisus bebe. Next base: position 22,081,832 of record JAODJW010000015.1, read on the forward strand.
GCCAAGGTCTGCCAAACTGAAAATCCCCTAAAACTCATGAGCAGTTCCCTTCAAACATGCACAAACAACAAAGCTGGGCCAAAATGCTAAAAAGCAACATTTGTGTGACTGGGCTAACTTTTCATCTGGGGGATACATAATTTTACTTTTGTAACACAGCCACAACGCTCATGATTGTATTGAAAATTAAAGAAAAAAAAAAAGGATTGTACCAGGATTAGAACTAGGAAACTCGTGAATTGCACCCTATCATATCACAGAACTGTTTTCAGAGCAAAATCTGAGCTACAGCTTGACATACGTTTAGGTGTCAAATTTAAATTCAATTTCTTTTTATATAGCACCTTTCACAACAGTCGTTCCAAGGTGCTTTAAGGAATGGGCCGATCCACATTTTTTCAGTTACAATCTGATTCTGATAAATGATACAAATGAAAAAATATAGTAAGTACATCAAATAATGTATGCCAAAAGATCTTTAATTAGGCTACTAGAAACATACAGAACATACTGTTCCACCTAGGTTGTACATCTTGTGTTTGAGGCATTTGCAGTTCAATCCTATAAGTACACAAGTGGCGAATGCTTAAAATGCCCCCTAATTTTTCTCACACTGGCAAAAAGTGTCACTTGCACTTCATTGCAATAGCAGCCCCTCATGTACCGCAACAGTGTTTCCCCTACCATTATATTAGGGGGGTGCTCCGCCACCCCCAATAGCACCTACCGCCCCCTCTTGAAGGTCAAGTTAATTTAATTTTCTATATGGCGTCAGATCACAACAGAAGTCATTTAAGGTTACCTTTCCTATAGAACATTGTCCTTTTATTAAACTAAATAGCCTTATTTTATTCATCTTATTTACACAACCGCTTGTGATTTTTGTCACTACACGGTCACGCCTTTACAATTCTCCTCTGCTCTCTGCATCTCCTTCATCTCTGTATGTATGCATGGCAGAGTTCCACCCCGATGCACGCACACAGACACATGCGCGCACACACAGGTGAGCACACTCCCACCAGCGGACAGAGAGTGCGCGTTGGAAAATATGTTGCGTCAACCACCCGAAAAGCAGACAAAAATATCTGCGTTTTTTTGACTGCTGTCATTAAAAGAATTTTCCACTAAACGTTACTTCCACCTCTCAAAACTTTTACAAAGATTGCAAATCACCGTGCTATTAGCTGTAAAAAGAGTAAAATGGTTCCAGATCATCACCCTCTTTTTTTGATGTTCTTACGCTACTCGTACTGCAAAGGGTATGCACATGACATCACAGCAGGCAGAAATCACTGTGCTCACACCCACTAAGTGGCAGCATTAATGTTCAGCATGAATGCGATGGGGAAAAAAAAAAAAAAAAGAGCTGTCGCACAATTGTGCAAATCAATACAAGAAGAAATAGGAGCTCTCTTCTTACAAACTGCCGAACTAGAAAAGTATCAGACGTGAATCAATCACATATGGCGATACCTGATCCATCTAACAGGTATGCATTGGTGCACCTCTACCTACTAAATGGGTGTGTTGTGATATTACATCATCATTAAATGGTGAGTGATGAAGTCAAAGCATGATATTGCAGTTCAGATTACTGGCATACACTTGCACATACGTTTCACAGACCTGATTCTAAAACCACTAGGTAAGACAGCACGTACAACTAGTTTATCTCACTTTTTCCAGCGCTGAAAAGTCCCTTGCAAATATTAACATAAGCAACTTCAAAACTGAAAACTGACTGGATTACTGTATTGCAAACAACACAATGGAAGTAATCTAGTGTTTGGAGTTATCCCTGTGTCATTGTCGGGTTTCCTCTGGGTACTCCAGTTTCCCCCCCACAGTCCAAAGTCATGCTGAGGTTAACTGGGGCTGCCAAATTGCCCGAAGGTGCACATGTGCAAGTGAATGGTGTGTGAGTGTGCCCTGCAATGGGTTGTTCCCCATCTTTTGCCCATAGCCTCCAGGAGAGGTGCCGGACCCCTCTCCCCCGGCCCTGAACTGGATAAATGGTTACGGGAACTGGATGGATGGATGGATGGATATTATTCAATCTTATTCAATAAAGCTATGTATTAAGCTGATAATGCTGAAGCTGCACAAATTTATTTGAATGAACTAGACATATTAAACAAGCATTGCAACACAGATACAAACAGGGTGAAACCAAATGAAACGGAAGCAACTGTAGAAACACGTCTTCACATTTTCATTTCCTATACAAGCAAATGACAAGTTTCTCCTTTCACAGTTTAAGTCATCTGTCTATAGTCAGTTACATTTACCTGAAAAATTCCCCACATTTGAAAAGGTGAAAAATGCCAGAATTACAAAAAAAATTTAAAAAAACAAAAAAAAAAACTGTGAAAAGCTGCCTCTCACATCCCTTCTTTAATAAATGATAAGGGGATTCTGGATTCCCTTTTACATCCCTAGATGTCAAGACTACGAAAGGCTGAAAAATATAGCATATCAACAAGGATTCCAACAGGAGCCCCTCCACCCCCTCAAACACATTCAGCATCATTTAAGTTTTATTCCAAGCGACTTACAATTCACAACATAATCCATTTAAAGTCCCACTGAAGAAGCTAGGTTCACTACTTTCTAGTAATACTACGACATAACTCCACAATAAAAACAAAGGCTTCCTTTATGCTGAGTCCTACACGCACTCCAGGATCCTTACAAGCCTGACATATAAATAAGAAAAGTAACATATCCTTAGGCCAAGGCTGTATACAATGTTGAATCAAGTGAATCATGGATTCATCACTGCAGGTAAGGCAGGCATAAGGCATAAGGTCTGTTCCTACAGACTAACTTCTCAGTCCTGTTTGATGTACACTGAAAACAACCCAAAGACGACAAACTAAAGACTTTCTCATCACTACATTCAAGGCTCTCATCCCAACTCACAGTCAAGGACTAGGAGCATCCAGTATAGGTTCCCAGTTCCTTGACAGCTGTATGCTGGTGAATTATCATCGGGGTGATAAATCTGATGAATATGCAGATGTAAAGGTCTAGCTGTAGAATATTTATGGGGTGTTGTTAAATTGAGCTAGACTGCTTGGTAACATGTGGAATCATTTTCTACTTTTCTTTACTTTGACAATATTATACAGCCATATAGCCACACAAATATAAAATTCTCTTTAACTAAATAATTAAATTATACTAAAGAAATAACTGAATAAATAAAATTCTCTATCAAGTCAAAAGGAAAATTATTTTATAGCAAAAATATAGGAATTGAACTTCAACAGTGGCCAGTATTACGAAGGGGGTTTAACAAAATCAGATTTAACCTGGAGTCAATTTGTGAACATGGGGTTGACAAAACCGGGTTGTCTCAATCGATGCTGATCAGTACGACGCCGGTTAAGAAGTTGATTTGTTACATAGATGTTAACTACATTGGAGTTTGTGCGCGTTCACATAAAGGGAGCACGTTCAGCAGTGCAAGTCACCGTTGGACTCATGGCGCGACCTCCATGTTTCATGGAGGAAGACTGCATGGTATTCATGCAGGGTTATGAGGAGTTTAAACCAACGCTGCAAAGAAAGTCCGATACCACTGCAGCAAACAAAAGCAGGCAGGCTTGTTGGCAATGTATTGCTGACCGAGTAAATGCATAAGTACATTTTCATGGTCAAAAAACGTGGTCTAAAATATCTCACAACCGAGTGTTAGACTACGAAGTGTTTTCTGAAAGAATTGAAATACTGCTAATAAATACAGAGGTTCGATCACATATGTGATACAATTCAGAAGTCACCTATTATTTGCTGTTAAATAATGTAATGCTCCCTAAAGTTCCATTATATATGACACTTAATAGAAGGTGAGCCACTGTTTAACAAACAATTAAACGATTTACAACAGGACAAAACGCTTACAAGTACTCAAAGCGCTTCACAATTTAGGCCTCACATTCACCCATCCACACACATGTTCACACACCGGTGGCGATGGCTGCCATGCAAGGCGCCAACTTGCACACCGGGAGCAATTTGGGGTTCAGTGTCTTGCTCAAGGACACTTTGATGGGGACAGGAGGAACCCAGGCTCGA
>JAODJW010000015.1:22095032-22105549 GCA_026777045.1 Hyperopisus bebe
AATTAATTAAACTTTAATTCATTTCAAACATATTGGTGGAGAATATTAAAATTTACATGAGCTAATAATTCCTACATAGGTGAGTGCAATATGTAACCCCTGGCAGATATGGCTATGGCAGCATAAGTAGGAGGAGACATGGTGAGTCCTGGAACTGTCAGTACTCCAATTCCACAAAGGAGTGTGAAGAGTGTTTTTAGTCTAGACTTGAATATTAAGAGTGAGCCTGAATCTTGCACATCCACAGCTGTGGAGCTTTATAAGAGCCTACAGCCTGCTGTAGTTCCTTCTACTCTAGGTACTATTGGATAACCAGCTCCTTCAGATGGAAGCAAGCAGGGAGGGTTGTAAGAGACATTCAGTGCTTTATAACTTAATAGCAGTATTTGTAGTCAATCTGGAACTTAATTGGAAGCCAGTGAAGAAAGCATAGAACAGAGCTAATATGATCATTGTTTTGTCTTTGTGAGAACTCTGGCTGCTGCATTTTGTACTAGCTGAAGTTTATGTAAGGATGCAGATGGGTAACCAGAAAGGAGAGCATTACAGTACACCAGTCTTAAAGTTATAAAGGCATGTATTACTTTTTCTGCATTATGAAAGGAGAGCATCTTCAAAAGCTTGGCTATGTTCTGTAGATGGTAGAATCTAGTAATACTTCTTATGTGAAAATCGAAAAATAGATATGAATCAACCAGGAAGACCCCGAGATACTTAAACTCCTCCACTCGACAATCTGGTGGACCCTCCTCTCAAGCACCCCTGCATAGACCTTACCAGGGAGGCTGAGGAGTGTGATCCCCCTATAGTTGGGACACACCCTCTGGTCCCCCTTCTTGAAAAGGGGGGCCACCACCCTGGTCTGCCAATTCAGGGGCACCACCTTTGATGTCCACGCGATGCTGCAGATATGTGTCAACCAGGACAGCCCTGCAACATCCAGAGCCTTCAGGAACTGCAGGTGGATCTCATCCACCCCCAGGGCCAGGCCACCAGCTTTTTAACCAATTCAGCGACCTCCGCCCCAGAGATAGATGAGTCCACCCCTAAATCCCTAGACTCTGCTTCCTCATTGGAAGGTGTGTCAGTGGGATTGAGGAGGTCTTCGAAGTATTCCTTCCACCAACCCACAACATCCCAAGCTGAGGTCAGCAGTGTCCCATCCCCATCATAAACAGTGTTGATGCTGCACCGCTTTCCGGCCCTGAGCTGCCAGATGGTAGACCAGAATCTTCTCAAAGCCGTCCAGAAGTCGTTCTCCATAGCCTCACCACACTCCTCCCATAACAGAGTTTTTGCCTCAGCGACTGCTGAAGCCACGTTCTGCCTCCCCCGGGACATGGGCAAAGTTCTGCTGGAGGTAGGAGTTGAAGCTCCTTCTCACAGGGCATTCCGATAGACGTTCCCAGCACACCCGCACTATATGCTTGGGTCTGACTGGCTTCCTCCACCACCAGCATAGCCAACTCACCACCAGGTGGTGATCAGTTGACACCTTCGCCCCTCTCCTGTCCAATACATGCGGCCACAAGTTTGATGACATGACCACAAATTTGATCATTGAACTGTAGCCTAGGGTGTCCTGGTGCCAAATGCACATATGACATATGGACACCCTTATGCTTGAACATGGTGTTCATTATGAACAATCTGTGACGAGCACAGAAGTCCAATAACAAGAGACCACTCAGGTTCAGATCTGGGGGGCTGTTCCTCCCAATCACGCCCCTCCAGGTCTCATTGTCATTGGCCACGTGAGCATTGAAGTCCCCCAGCAGAACAAGAGAGTCCCCAGGAGCAGCGCTCTCCAACACCCCTTCCAAGGAGTCCAAGAAGGGTGGGTTTTCTGAACTGCCGTTTGGCGCATAAGCGCAAATGACAGTCAGAACCCGCCCCCCCACCCGAAGGCAAAGGGAGGCTACCCTCTCGTCCACCGCAGTAAATCCCAATGTACAGGCACCCAGCCAGGGGACAACAAGTATGCCCATCCCTGCTCGGCGCCTCTCCCCGCAAGCCACTCCAGAGTGGAAGAGGGTCCAATCCCCCTCGAGGGGACTGGTTCCAGAGCCCAAGCCGTGCATCAAGGTGAGCCCGACTCTATCTAGTCGGAACCTCACAACCTTGTACACCAGCTCAGGCTCCTTCCCTACCAGAGAGGTGACATTCCATGTCCCTAGAGCCAGTTTCTGCAGCCAAGGATCATATCTCCAAGGTCCCCGCCTTCGGCTATTACCCAACTCACATCACACCTGACCCCTTTAGCCCCTCCTACAGGTGGTGAGCCAATTGGACCTGCAACAATGTGCTTTTTAAAAATTCTCATGCGTCTTCAACAGTTTTGCTGTTTAACTACAACCAGTTTACATTTTCTAGTCGGTATCATTCCATTAAAGTTAGCCTTCCTAACATTGTTTATTTTTGTTTTGGACTTTGCTCTTTGGACACTAAAATTAACTTCAAATTTAATCATGTTGTGATCACAACCGTCCAGTGGTTCTAAAAACTCTAATTTTCCAATCTTATTCTGGTTGTTAGAGAAAACAAGATCAAGAAGGGCTTCTCCCCTGGTAGGGGTATTAACAAACTGAGTAAAAAAACAAACCTGTACTAATTCCACCATTTCAAGTTCATTTACAGAAGAGCCAGAGACTATGTCCCACTGTATCCCAGGGAAATTAAAATCACCCACAACCACAATATCTTTTTTTTTACTCATAATCCTGATGTCATCTTATAACATTCTTCTTTCCTCTGCAGCTACATTAGGTGCTCTATAACAAAAGCCAAAAATTAGGCCATTTTAGTTTTTAACACCTAGTTTTACCCATACATTTTCTGTACTTTTACTTTTATCAGTGAGCTCCCTTGCCTGCAAGTTTTCTTTTACATATACTGCAACAACACCTATCTTCTTGCCTATCCAGTCTCTATAGAACAACGTGTAACTATCCATATTATATTCTTCTCCATTACTGTCACTCATCCATGTTTCTGTTATTCCTATAATGTTGTGAGAGTCTGTTGAATGTTGTGAGCCTCTAAATCATGGATTTTGTTTCTAATACTCCTAATATTCAAGTACTGACTGCAAAGGTTAGGCCTTTTACAGTGCTCACTTTTAATATTAATTGGGGCTTTCCATCTCCCCCCACATATACTCATAACTAACCTCCCTGCCCCCCAGTCCCTAGTTTAAACATTCCTCAACTACGCCTCCCCAATACACATACACCTCACCAATACACTGGTTCCCCTGTGGTTCAGATGTAACCCATCTGGCTTGAACAAGTCCCACCTGTTCCAGAAGGTCTTCCAGTGCCCCATAAACCTAAAGCCCTCTTTCCCACACCACCCTTATAACCACATGTTTAATCTCCTTTTCTCAGATAACTTAGCCTGGCTTGCTTGTGGTACGGGAAGTATTCTGGAGAATACCACAGTGGACGTTCTGCTTCTAAGTTTATACGCAAGTTCTATAAATTTTTCCTACAGAACAGTGCTCCTGCCCTTTCCTATGTCATTGGTGCCAACGTGTACCACGACCACTGGGTCCACTCCGGCTGGGGCCAAAAGCCTGTGCACAAGATTCGGAAGGCAGGCAAGACACCGTATGGGACCCTCTATCACAGGTGCACACATAACTGTCTACACCTCTAATAAATGAATCCCCTACTACCATAACCTTTCTCTTCCTGAGGGGAGGGGGCTCCTAATTGCCCAAGGATCCTCCTGCCTCCCCAGTCTCTTCCAGCTCTAAAGCTAGAAGTACTTGAAAGCAGATAGACACAGTCACTTCAGGTGATGCCGTCTCTGTAAACTGTGTATGCCCTTTTCTACGTCTATGACCTACGTTCACCCAGCTCTCTCGACCTATCTGTTCTTCATCGCCCCCCTCCCTGCTTGTGACATACACACTGTCTCCCTAAAAAGCGTATTAACTTTCTCCTCTAACTCCTTGTTGTGTTGGATGAGAGCCAGTTGCTCCTCTAGGTCACGAACCCTGACCATGAGTGAGTCCACTAACTTACATTGCTCGCAGTTGAAGTCTGACTGGACGCAAACATCCAGAAGGGCAAACATCTTCCAAACACAACACTGAGCTGGCCCCATAATTAACTCACTATGACCCTGTCCTTTATTCCCAGCTCAGAATATTTATATAGCGTATAGCATACTTTTTAAAGTATCTGACAAGGTCAGAGGTAACAACCTTAGAAATTAAACTTAAAATAACCAAATTAACAATTACTTACCCGAGTAAGTAAAAACCTCTCAAAGTAGGCTATTGCCGAAGCGGGAAAAAAAGCGGAAAATGTCCTCCCAGCCCCAACTGGCGACCGAGCAAAGCCCAAGGGCAACTGTCTTTTTCCGAGTTAACGTTACCGATATTAGATATTACCCCCGTGGGTGTTTGTAGCGTAGCTATTGGTAACACTCATGCTGTTTATTAACTAAGACAGACAAGCACTTATGCTGACTGAAAAAAAAACACCCACATAACCGTACTGGCACACAAACACTCAAATATACTTCCAAATAATTCCAATGAACCGCTTCAACAGACACACAGCACAACACAACACAAGTGCACCCTGCGTCTACACCACTCCAGTCTATTCCAGTCTATTTAAACTGGGGTATATTAAATCTGACAAGTTGTCTGACTAAGCAGGAAATCCAGTTTCATGATACAGATTTCCAAAGAGGGCAGATGTATTACAACAAATACATGCAGTGTAGGTAAATGGGCAAACTTTTTATGAACAGTTTTAAAGATGTTACTAGGCTTGAGCAGTATTAAGGAGATATGACACACATGGCATTTTCAAATGTTTGCAAAAGAATTAGTCAGGATGCCCCCTCACCCCAATCAGCAAATTTTATTGGTGAAATTTTAAAGTGGCAGAATGGTGTTGCTTTTGAAAATAGGTGCACTGAGGTATAATGTCTGGGCAGTATGAAAAATTAGATATGTGGGTACCTCCATACTTCCTCATATAGCTACTATGGAAGTAAAGATCTCTGTGTCATCACAATTTGAATTTTATATGCCACTGAAATTCTAACATTGAATATTTATGCATTGGAAATATGCATCGGAAATTCGATGGTCCAAATTCACATTCAAAAATATGAGGTTAAAAATACAAAGACAACATTTCAAAGTTGCTCCAATTCGATGGTCCGAATTCACATGCAAAAATACGAGGTTAAAAAACACAAAGACCACATTTCAAAGTTCCTTCAATTTGACTTTCCGAATTCACATGCAAAAATACGTGGTTAATAATACGAGTTATACATCCGGGATACCAAGCCTAAGCAATCGAATCTGTGGCTGCATTCGACTTGGGCTTAGGTGTGTCTGCAGCTGACGTGACAAGAGTATGGGGGGTCGTTGGAACCTTTATTAAGGTGCACAGTGTGCTTGAAGACATGCTTGCATTACACGAGGCAGCAAAAGTAGGTTTGTGTCGCATGTCAATAATCACCAAGAGCCACTTCATTCTGCATGCACGTGTAATGCAAGCATGTCTTCAAGCACAATGTGCACCTTATTAAAGACCCCAACCACCCCCCATAAAGAGCATCTGGCTGCAGCTGTAGTGGTGGAGTATAAACTGACTGCAGCCAAGCCGGACAACTTCTACTCCTCATAGTGTGCAAGACCTTACTGCAATGGCCGCACTGCCAGAAGCAGTGTTGGAGAGTAACATGTAACGGCGTTACATAATTTAATTACAAAAAAAATATAATTGTAATCCGTTACAGTTACTAGAGAAAAAAGTGTAATTAAATTACAGTTACTTATGGAAATACTCATGATTACAATTTTAGTTAAATCACAAGATTGCATGCAAAACCTTGCTAATATTTTTAATAACAGTATTTTTATTGCTTTTTGTGTTTTTCTTATGCAAAACATCCTCCTTTGCTATTTCCCTCCACAGCCGAAAGTTTGAAACTATTCGATGCTTCTGATTGGTTATCCTGTAATGTCTACATTTGCTGCCAATTCTGCTAATTAACTTGCCAGAGCGGTGTGAGTTTCTGTTGCAGGCAATGGCAGACAAGGAAAGGAATGCATTCTATTGCTGGAAATATAAAAAAACATTTCCAATACATTACGGGAAAAGGCACAAACAACCCCTGGGCGATGCAGCCTTACCACTCTGCTAATCCATTTTATTTTACAGTGCTGCGAAGACACTGTTTTAGGCTAGTCCGTGATTTGTGATTGAAAAATTGACTTAAACAGAGTAAGTGATTACACAATCAACTGAAATTTCATATCCTGTCTGATGCAAGAACTGTTCAGAATTAAAACGGAACCATTTATTTTCACAAGTATATAAAATGTTTGTATCATAATGTAATCTTGAAGCGTCATGGAGTGGTCAAATCACTCGTAGTTTATTTTGTTTTGACTCCCAAAAAGTTTATATTATGAACACACATTAGTATTAAATTGATCAATTAAAATCATGTCAATTCATGTATTGAAAGGAGTTTGACAGTAATCAGTGTTTAGTACTGCTTTAAGGTAAACACTGTCAGGTTACAAAATATGAAAATGGTTAATGGTTGAGAATATTCATTCATAATTTAGAAAAGTAATCAACAAGTAATCAAATGTAATTAGTTACATTACTTTCATATAGTAATTGAAATAGTTACACTACTGTTACATTTTAAATAGAGTAACTTGTAATTGTAACGAATTACATTTCCAAAGTAATTTTCCCAACACTGGCCAAAAGGGTTTAGATAAATCTATACAAATATCACCTGCATACACATTACTTTTTCCAACTCCTGATCCAAACTGTTAGCAGTGGAAAAAATAAACTGTTGTCCTGTAGCCCTGTGTAAAAAGATAGCTGCCAAGAAAAAGATCAAATACATGTACTTCAAAGTTTTTATTTCCATGTACTGAGTAAAATGTAATTCTTAATTGAATGCCTTTTTCACAGACTGGACAATTAAAGAAATAAAGCAGTGCAACATTACAGTAACTAACAATAAATAAACCACTAACTTACGTGTACTATTAGAGCATTTATGTCATTTATTTAAACTTTATTTTACCAGGTAAATTAACTGAAAAACAGTTATAATTTTTATAATATTATATTTCCAATGCATAAATATTCAATGTTAGAATTTCAGAGGCATATAAAATTCAAATTGTGATGACACAGATTTACTTCCATAGCTTTCTATAACTGCTACAACTATTGTTATTCTACTCTTTCTACATTGACCTCTACTCTGTGAAAGTCAGTGCTGCCACCTACTAGAAACTATTAATTTTCTTGCACATGAGCAGTCAATGTGCACCAATGTGCATGTTGTCTTTTGAATGTCATTACCTGATCCACACCCCCTACCTGATTTGTACCTCACATGTCTGCACATGCGCAGCATTCTCTGGCACTGCACAAACCATTCTTTGCGCTATTTCACAGTAAACAATATTGTCTATGTTTATGGCCAGGTACAGTGATCACTTTATTGTTTAGCAAGAACTTGTATTTATTTATTTATTTATTTATTTATTTCCTCAGGAGAGGGAGAGAGAGAAAAAAAGGAGAAGAAGGAGGATAGAGAGAGGGTGAAAAAACAGATAATCTGCTTCAATAACTGCTGAAAAAAGAAAACAACGAACAACATCTGTACGAAACACAACAAACATTAGATGTTAAATGTTGTTGAACAACACACATATCTAATATTACAATATATGTTTAGAAGCAACAGCCGATCAAGACAGTGTGTGTCTGTGAGTACCTGTTTGTACACCTCTATGAACACTTGTGTGCACACCTGTGTGTGTGAGCGTGCTTGTGTTCATAAGGTTTCTTCATGTAAATGTCTAGTACTGTGTGTGGGGAACCACAGCCCCACCCCCCAGGACATGAAGCAGATATGGAGGAGACCTGAGCCCCAGTCATTCAGAGGCCCCCCAGGGCACGGGAGTCCCAGGAGGACCATCACAGAGACAACTGCAGCCCCCACCCAGAAAAGGGCAGAGAAGAGCTCTAGAGGGGGGTTTATCCAACAGCCACATCACAGGAGCCCCAGGGGGCCGTGGTGGCGAGCCTGCAGGCTCCGCAGGCGGCCAGCCACACCAGGGCAAATCAGTCCCCGGGCCCAGAGATCCAAGGGCACCCCCACCCCCCAGCAGGGGCCCGACAGAGCCAGGAGGGCCAGGCCCTGCCAAGCAACTGCCGAGAGTGAGCCAGCATGAACCCGAGCATCCAGCCCGGGACATTGAAAACCACCAACCTACCGGCGGCCAGGGGCCTCATCCATCAGCAGGGAGTGTGGCAGGGGGGGGATAGAGCCCAAGATGTTATTTCAGATGGAATCTAAGACCCAACCTGACACATGCGCATAGACAAATAGGCACACACATACACAAGCATACGTTCCCACCCTCATGCACACATAGACAAATATTCACACATTCGCCCAACATGGAGACACACAGAAATGAACATTGTACATACACTCACACTCCCCATATATATTCTATACTCCCAGATCCAGGCACCACTATCCCCAGAGGGCCAATCCGCCACCAGACCCCAGAGATGGACCCCTTTTTTCCTCTGGCTTAGAGACAAGAAGACAACCCCAGACCCCGCAGCAGCTGAGAAGCCCACCAGCCCAGACCCCGACCGGACGACCAGCTCTTCCTCTCAGCCCCCAGCTCCAGATGGCGAACAGAGAATGGGGGTGTGAAAAGACCCCATGCTTCCCTTCACCCGCTCAGATGTGGTGTTGGTGCGTGTTGTTCTAAAGTGCTTTTAAAACAGGGGAAGGGCATGGCGCTAACCATCCTCTGCCAACCAACAGTTGGTGTCAGCTCGGCCCCTCCCCAGAACCCTCAATGTCTATGTGCGACTTAAAATTGAGAAGTGGGAATACCTCCCCTGCATCCCAGCGATGCACCTGCACCTCAAAGCCCTACATGTATGTTGGTGTGATGGAGTGGGAGGAGAGAAGCACTTAGGGATGGGGAGGAAAGGATTGGGGGGGGCAAAGTACCCCCCCTCTGGAGCCAGCTCCCTCGCTGACCCCCATAGACACCACTGTTCTCCAAAATCCACCCCCCTATTTCCAGTTTGGGATCAACATTATTACCTAAATATCCCCAATCTGGAATATTACTGTCATGACCTGCTCGTACGATCCAGCCGTGTGCCACGCCCCCTCGTTACCTCGTGTGAATTCCTGATTTTCCTGATATTCTGCTGTTTCGTGTCATTACTGAGTAGTCCTGTGTATTTAGTTTGCGTTCAAGTCTGTTTCCCCAGTCTTGTCATTGACGTTTCCTCCGTGTTGTTCTCCGTTTGCCCTGAATAAACCCCTTTCTTGGAATACCGTCTGCCTGACCCTGATTCCCTGCTCCCTGGTCATTCGTCCAAGAAGCAGACGTAACACACTGACAAGACTCCAAGAGAAGGTACCCCCCGACCAAGGACATTTACCTCAGCCTGGTTGATGAGGTTCTTTATTGCCTAACCCAGTCTGAAGTCCAGGAAGACCCTGTGGCTAGGACCATAGCCATCCAAAGCTGAGACATCATAGAGGGGATGTCCCTGGAATTCAATGCACATCTCGCCGGATTGGTGCGCGACACCCCAGCAGCTGCGGGGGAGACTGCCTGAGCGGAGGACCCAGCTGATCCCGCTCGACAGTGAACAGTTTTCAGATCTGCCGCTGGACTTCTCCGGAAACTCCCTGCCTCCACTGATGGCTGTATCCCAGCGAAAGAAGACGACGAGGAGTAAGACACGAGAAGACGTACCAGCAATCTTCTTGGAAGCCTCTCCGCTTCTCCCCCCATCGAGTGTCGGGAGGAACGTCTCCAAATCCTGGACCCGGCGGTGTTCAAGCTGGCGGCAGATGCTCCTGCATGGCCCCCGGAAGGGCCTGTTCCGTCACTGGCCGGACAGTATTTCACCCTCAAGAAATATACTGTAGTGTGGTGGAAGATCCGGCAGTGTGGGACTGCCCAGCTTGCCGAACAGCTTCAGCAAGAGTTTGCTGCCTTCACCCCAACTTCTCCATGGGGCGATTTGGAAAGGTTGGCAAACGACTTGAGGAGACTGCTCTGTTAGAGGAAAGAACAGGCTCACTTAACCGAGCCAGCGGCTGACACACCACCCCCCGCGGTTTTGGTGCCGGCGGCTGACATGCCGCCCTGTGAACCTCCGGAGGGGTCTAGCCCGTCCGTTCCCATTCGGTCCACAGCGGTTCCTGCTCCGCCTGACGTCACTGCCGCCGCATCCCTGCAGCTGGCTGCCGCATTGCTGCCAGCAGCACGCCCCTTTCCAGGAACTCTTAAAGGAGCCAGGTCCCTGCATTTTTAATCATGGAAGCCTATTCCCCTGTAGTGTGTGCCATAATAACTTAATAAAAATTACAATTAATCCGTTACTAGAAAACAGCTGTGATGCAAGGCTTAAACTTAAACTTGGACTTCTGAATGTAAGATCACTGGCTCC
>JAODJW010000015.1:22168094-22178373 GCA_026777045.1 Hyperopisus bebe
CTATACAAAAATAAATTTGTTGTTGTTGTTGATAATTAGATCAGTCATCGTAGAATCTATTCCACATTATCAGAGCGTTGGACCATGCAATGCCAAACACCACGGCACTTCCCCACAAAAAGAAGAGAAGACAAAAAAAGAAAGGAACCATCCACATTGTCCCTAGACAGTAGAACTACATACACGAAACAGAAACCGCAAGGAAATGACAGTCCCTTTGGTTAGGTAACAACAAGAAAAGGCAAGATACATGACTCACAAACAGTGATGCGCTATCCGCCTGCAGCTCGCAATCAAACGGATAGTAAGCAAACAGTATAATACAGAATTAATAAAACCGCGGCCTGATAATTAAATCTAACCATACCAAATACCATAGTTTTTGAATGCAGGTAAATTTGACTACAGCTAAAAGCAGAAGCTACAGGTGTACTATGAATCGGCTTAGGTGGTTGAACTGATAATCTACTGTTAAAGTTAGCATACCTCAACGTCCATTCATTACTACTATCCCAGCAGATTCAAAGGAGTTTCGCATAGAAGTGGGGATCTCAAGATGTCGATCCCGGAGAAATGGTGACCATAGTGTCGTCCTTCGGGTGACCGTCACCTTGCAAATGGGAATTGTGTGGATCGTCGGTCGAGTTTGGCACCGGTTGGAAGGATTGCAGGAACCGTTCGACTTGCTCAGGAGTCCTGAACTCTAACCCCTGGTGATCGTAGGTCACTTTCAACAATGCCGGAAAACCCAAAAATGACTGTATTCCTCTAGAATTAAGCTTCTTTTTGACATCGGAAGGCTTTTCTTTTACTTGCAGTCTCCAAGCTGTAGTCAGGATAAAAGCTGATCCTGCTTTAGGCGGTACTCATTAGCCTACAAAAAAAAAAGGCCCCAAGAAATTCTATTTCAGTGCTTATCTAGATACTTAGAGTAAGGTTTCTTATACTTGCCTTATTCAACACCATCATGGTGGATAAAAAAAAAAAAAAAAAATCTCTTAAAAGGCTGTACAATATCATGGTATGCAAATAAATATCCAACATCATTGGTTTACAGGGAAGTAGGTGGTACCAGGAGCTGCATAGCAACTCTCATAACACATTTCCATACATAAAACCCATCAACCAAGGTTAGAAGAGATAACCAAAATTGCCTTACATCAACAAATACACCACAGGGTGGCTCTTATGATTCTCATATGAGTTCTTGTGTGTACATTAAAATGGGGCAGATAGGGGCCACCCATTATGCACCTGTATGCCACCTATATGGGCTTGGAATCTGGGAAGAGGTGGAGTTACATTCATCTAACACTCTATGGTGTCAACTGAACACTATAAGAGCTAATAAAATGTAACACTATAAAACAACACTCATTGCTCTCTGTAAAGTGTTAAATGTAACACTGATTTGGTGAGAATTATATAAACACCATGCAGTGTTAATTTAACACTGGCAAATTTGCTGTGTACAAATGATTATTTGTGACTGTGATTACAGTGAACTAACAGCCTCACCTAACTGTCTAGAGTTAAAATGTGCTGTTTGGATGGGAATTTGGAATGTAACAATGTAAATTTGTGTTAACATTTGGTGATGTGCAACAATAACTACTCATATTAAACTACACAATGTATGTTTGGTGTCAACCTGATGGGAAAATTCTCCTAAATTAAAATCTGATCAGTTATTGTCATAAAGTTGTACGTATCTAAAGCTACAGGCTCTTAATGAAAATCACCTTAAATGTGGCATCATTATAGTCATAAATCCCAATATGACTGCTATAGACACCGCTCAACCAGCCCGCCAGTAGATGGCTCAGGCCATTGGTCTAAGTGTTGAGTTCCTGATAATTAATATTCATGGATCTTACGGTATAAAACCCAGCACCTCAGTGGTGCAAAGCTCACTGTCAAGCCTGCCCATTGTAATGAGCTGGGCTTTTAGCTGAAGCAGTGGCTGCAGCCTCAGAGGATTCCTTCTAAGGGTTACCCCACTCATCCACAGGTGTGTCTGCAGTAGACTCCGCTTACAGATACACAATAACCAGGGCTGGCAGACAGGACTCGGCACTTTATTTCAGTTGGATGCACACATCCCTTCCTTCTTCTCTCTCGTCTCCCACGCTCTCACACAGTGCGCCACCTCCGCCTCCGCTGGCTGTGCGCACACACACATACTCCTCCCATATCACGTGGTTAGCCCTGAGATTTAGCTCGTTAGACCATGAAACTCACCGGTGAAGCCTGCTGCACAGAAGAAAGCTCCACCACCAAGAGAAGCCTTTTATCTTAAAGCTTCAACAAAAATAGAAAATCAAAGGGGCTCCACGCAAAGAACCGCTCCAGACGTTGCTTCTTCTTGGGTGCCATCACTACCTCAGCTCATCACCTCTGCAACCAAGTAAATCAACGTCCATTCATTTAACAATCTAACCTGATCTATTTAATCTGTTTTCTAACTTTGGGTTACATTCATAAGATCATGTGCTTACTTTACAGAACAGTATTTCCCTTTTAAGGTTACCCATTTAAATCTGGTCACTGCATTTCCATATTCCATTCTGTTGTTGATTTCATTCTGTTATTTGTGTTTTGTTTGATGTTAAGTGTAATGGTTGTCACGTGTTGTAGTGTTAGCAATAAATACATGCCTTTAATACCTCCTCAATCTCCGTCTCATTGAGTGCTCACAATAGTCTCTGCCTCGGTGCAAACTCACTCCTAAGCTCTGCATCCCAAGCTTGCCATGAAATATTGTGAGACTCTCTCTCAGCATCCATGAGTAGAGCTTCGCTATGCAAAAGCTACACAATCGCTACATTACCTGGTGAAGTGTGTTCAGTGAATTATCATTGTAACCCAGGTTAACGAGCGATACTGTACTTGGTCAATCTCATCCCAGTCTTCCATTATCTAATTGGGCATTCCTTAATAAAGTTTGGAGGAATCAATCATTGGCACATAATTAATTGATAATCACCATCAAACAACAAATTTGAAAAATATAATAAACTTCAAATTTCACTACACATTGGTGCAGACAAAGTATTTCAGCTAATTTTTCTTACAAGGATTAGTATGAATAATTGATTAAAGGGGTTTTCTAGTCCCTTCAGTTCTTTTCTGATTAGCAAGTACCTCCTGCCTGATGGCTCCCCCAAGACACCCCAGTCGTCTTTTCATTATTCCATTTCTCTGTCGTTTCATGCAATAATAGAACTTTTCTCACCTACCCTTGGGGCCCCCTCTCGGTGCAGATGGGTGTCTCCTGGTTCATCCACCAGGTGGTAGCCTCCCTGGGTCTCATCTCTGATTCTGCTGACTATGGCAAATTATGCTGCAATTTTTCCCAAATCCCTTCCCTGCTGAATTGGAAGTCAAGAGTCACTTGTGTATATCTTCACATTCAGTCTTTACTGCATCCATATTGGTTTATAACCAAGGCTGGTTACTGAAGTCCTTTGCTGGTTTACCCTGATTCTTATACACTTTTCTTATCTCTTAACAGTTACTCGTCATAGGGGGCATCCTAAGCATCATCTGTCCTTCGACCGTTTGTCACCATTATGTACTTCTCTTTTGGGGTTTTGGAATTCCCCGTCCCTGGATGATAGGTGGCCAATTAATTTTATTGCTTAGTCACTCTGACAAACATAATTGTAGGACACTTTGGTGGTAAGAAATGAGCTTAGAACCCAGGTATTTCTGCAATAAAAAGCCATGTCCTCAGTGCCAAGCCTTGGTAATTTTAGTTGGCTACACATTATACTACTAATTTTATTTTTGACCTTCAACATAGTGATAAGCTACAGAGCTACTTCAGGTGCAGATACACATTCTCTTACAGATTTCAAGGTTACCTACACTACAGGTTACATTTTCTTGTGCAGGTTACATCTTTTAGTGTCATACTAAGGATTATAATCTTTAAGTGTTATATAGTGTCATATAATATTTGATACAAACACATAAAGAAGTCCAGGAATCATCAAACAATGTACAGATATTTGCATAGCGTTGCTTAGGAAGGTTTCTGACCAGTTTACCGGTGATTAACATATTCCAGTAATACATTGATTTGATAAGCAGTGTCTTTTCCATTTAAGTTAACAAGCTTTCATGCTAAGCAAATATTTTGAGAAATAAAATTGCGAAAAGTTCAAGAGCATGTAACAACAGCATGATGACATGAAGGACCCTGTATTCATCTTCACATTTGACTTTATCCTCAGGTGACTGACTATAGATACAGGATAATGGTCCTTCCCAGGGTGCTGCTCTGTAGATGAACATCTGCTTATATGCATGTGCAGCTGGTCCTAGAAAATCTTATCTGCTACCCAGTAAAGTCCCTCAAGTCTTCACATAAAGTGACCCATAATCTGATGACTGCCAGCACAACTAACTTGTTGATCCGACAGGACCTGGCAAACTTGGGACTGTAGGCAATAACTATAAAATTAAACTCTACACATCCTTCAGACTTCTGTGTTCTTCTCTGCCAGTAATCACTCCTCTGTGTTTGGTTCATTGTGATCAGCAGGTGATGATGCCTCCATCTCCTGATTGTCATGTGATCCCTGCAAACGTGTGTCAATTGATACATTTTATACTCTTTTTCTTCATCAAACAATTAATGTAGTCACCATGAAATGGTATTTACCTACCAGGCTACAGGACTAGTTTTAATATGAATAAACATACACCCAATAATTGTACTGCTTTAAATACTTAATCACCCTTGCATGCAAACTTTTTTAAAAAAAGCTAACTTTGGAAACACTTTACTTAAAGCAGTCATGTAAATGCATTATAGATACCTTCATAATGCATTATAATGGTCAGTATAATGCAGTCGAATAGGATTTATAGTGTACTATAGACGAGAGCATTCATAATGCACAATAAACAACAAACGGCCTTTATTTGCCATTTGTACAAGTACAGGTACACTGGAACGCTTTGCTCTTTGCTGACCCTGTCTTGCTCTCCATAGTGTGGGGGTTACAGCACAGGATCAGCTAACATACAGCACCCATGGAGCTGGGGGTTAAGGGTTTTGCTCAAAGGCCCATGGAAATATGACTGTTCTATGAAGGCCAGGGTTCAAATCAACGATCTTCTAATCACAGGTATTTAGACTAAACCCGCTGAGCCACTCACCACCCTCACATAACAAACATGGCTATAATGTGTTATGCCTTTTTAATAAATATTTATAGCCATGTGTAAAATGCTTTATGAATGCATTATAATACATTATGAAAGTTTCTATAATGTATTTATATGACTGCTTTAAGTAAAGTGTTACCCTAACTATTCTTTTGAAATACACTGTAAAAACGGACAGGTACTGGTATCATTGAATCCAAAGTAGAGTAAATGAGAGGAACCCTGAGAATCACAGAGTTCTTGTTCCTCTGTTTACCTCCTCTGTGTTTGGTCCATTGGGATCAGTGGGGGACAATGCTTCAGTCTCCTCATTGTCATGTGATTCCTACAGAAGTGAGTGTTAACTGATTAATTATATATGTACAGGTGCTAAAGCTATTGCAGTGACCATAAGGTGCTACTGTATGTTCTATTTTACATGAACATTTACTTTTTCATTTTACATGACCACGACCAACATTAATGTAATACACAGTAAAAGTTGAATGTTATATCAGACTATCACCCAACAATCATAACACCCACAAGACACATCCGACTCAAACCCATAAAATATTGACAATGTTTAAGCACAGAGACAGTTTGTAAGATGCCAACTTCCCATTTAAATGTAACAGCTGTCAGTGTTTAAAGATGAAGGGTACAGGGTGGATTATAATAGGAAACCGTTTGCTTATCTCCTGTGAGTTTGGTGCAGAGTACTGAGATGACCTGTCACCCACCTGGGAATCAGATGATCTCTGTGAGAGTGTCAATTGATACATGTTATACTGACAGGTTTAGCCAAATAAACAGACACAATAAAGTGGTATCTCCCTTTCAGTTTAAGGCTAGTTTAATGTAACCAAATAAACTTGACCAACCAGCAGTCTACATACACAAGTGATCATCACACACAGGAGGAAAAAAACAAGGGCTTCAGATTTACTACAGAGAAAATTATGTATAATAATCTGAGGGAAGATGGTCAGACTGATGTAGAGAAACAGGCCCCAGGACAGCAGCCAGAGGGGCAGATGTATCTTAGGCACCTACCAGTTCCAGCTCGGTATCCTGGAGTTTCTCAACCAAGCCCAACTGTTTTTTTAGTCTAAGAAAAAACATAGTTATTACAACAGAGTTCAGAGGTTTAAATGTCACATTTTAAGTAAAATGATCCTATTTTTATGTGCTTCTTACTGATGCTCAACATCACCTGAAATGCAGGAAATTCTGGTAATTACATCAAGTAACATAATTAAGTAAGGATATGATTCCCATACATGTTAATATTTAACACATGGTTACACTCATTTGTAACATGTTTGCCTGGTGACTCAGTGGGTAACACTGGCATCTCACACCTCTTGGCTTGGGCTCTGTGTAGTTTACATGCTCTCCCCATGCTTCCCCAGATACTCTGGTTTCCTCCCAGTCCCAAAACATTAAGTTAGGTCAACTGGCATCTCTAAATGTCCCATCGTATGTGAATGTGAGTTTGCTCTGTGAGGGACTGGCATCCTGTCCAGGTTGTCCCCTGCCTTCTGCCCTCTTTTTCCTGTGACAGGTGCCAGACTCCCCACGAGGGATGGATGGATGATTTTTTTTGTACGTTACTACTATTTTATCAAAATAATGTCTTGTACATGTACTACACAAGTGTCTACTTACTTTCCTTTTTTATCCAACCCTGTAATTAAAAATAACATACAGTTAACCATGTTGGACCTCAAAATCCTAAGACATCAATAGGAGCTAATTGTAGCTGCCAGGTTAAGTAATGAGTAATGAAAATGTCTAAGCATTTAATGCAAAATTAGTTCTCTCTGAGTCGGTATGTAAGGAACTCAAATTATTGGCTCTTGAAATTGAATTATCCACAAACCTTGCAATTACATTAGTGGGATGTTATAGACCCCCTTCTGCTCCTAGTATAACATTATCAACGATTGTAAACTTCCTGTTACAACTGAAATATAAAGAATTAACTCAGTAGGTGATTTGAATTTGGATTGGCTTAAACTTGTATCGGATGCACTGAAAGCGCAGTGCAATCTTCTAAATCTCACTCAACTAATTAAATAACCCACAAGAGCCAATGTCAAATATCCTCAAAAATCTACACTCATAAACTTGATTTTAACAAATATGCCTTTTAGATATATGACTTCAGGTGTTTTCCCCAACGACCTGAGTGATCTTTGTGTGATAGCAACAGTGAGCGACACAAGGATCGCTAAAAGTAAGTGTCACGACGCGTGTAGCATGGACCGGGGAAGCAGGCAAAGAGAAGCAGGAACGGGATTAAATAAAAGGATGCAATTTGGGAATGCAAGAGCATAACTGGGACAAACACAAATACACGCTCCATGACACTACGCAACAATACAATGACAGAACTAGGGAAACAAACTCTAACGTGGACTTAAACACATCAAACTAATATAGACAATTAGAAACAGCTGTAAAACACTAGGAATCGACATGAGGTTAACGAGGGGGGCGTGGCACAGGAGGATCGGCACGATCGAGGTGTGACAGTAAGCCATGTTTTGTTGCGAAACGCCATATGAAGTTATTTAATGAGCAAGCCTTTTTGCATCATTTATATCATTTTAATTGGAAAAGAATTATTCATTTTCATGACATTAATCTGGCTTGGAACTACTTTCATCAAAACAGTTGCTTTGTAAATAAACATACCCCTCTTTGTAAATTTAGAATTAAAGGGCGTGAGAATCCATGGTTTTCAACTGACCTGGCAGATCTACTGTGTAAACATAACGCCACTTGGGCCAGGGCCCGTAAGTCAAATTTAGAGACCGATTGGCTTAAATTTAGACAACTCAGAAATAAATTCACCCTTTTGCTCAGAAAAGCTAAAGCCGACTTTTACCTGTCCACTACCTTGGGAAATGTCAATAATGGAAAACTTTCAAATCATTGTCCGCTAGCAATGACTCAACTAATCTCCCTCCTAGTATATTTGTCGACGATGCCAGAATAACTGATGACAACAATATTAAATTACTTTAACAGACATTTTATTTCATCTGGTAATTTGGTTCAGTCTAAAAACCACAGATTCACCAATCTCAAACTGTATAAGTGAAAATATGCAGGTCTTTAATCTTAGTCCATTAACCTCAGCAGATGTAGAAAGGGCTCTAAAAGAACTAAATCCCAGAAAATCATCAGGACCAGATAACTTAGAGCCTGTCTTTTTAAAATTAGCATCTGAAATCATAGCTGAACCACTGTGTAATATTTTTAATCTATCATTGTCAACAAGCGAAATTCCCAATGACTGGAAATCAGCCTTTGTTATCCCCCTCCTGAAAGGGGGTGATTCAACTATTCTAAATAATAATAGGCCTATCTCAAAACTCTCTGTTGTCGCAAATGTGCTTGAATCTTTGGTCAATGTGCAAGTAAAATATTATTTATATAAAAATTCTGTCCTTTCACCATATCAATCAGGTTTTAGTAAAAATCATAGCACTACCACTGCTATGATATAGGTCATAAATGACATTGTAAAAGCCCTTGATGACAAGCAATGTTGCCTCTCTTTGTTTTTAGACTTATCTAAAGCCTTTGACACTGTTGATCATAAAATTTTGATTAATCGTCTTATAGATATTGGTTTTTCCAAACAAACAGTTGGGTGGTTTGCAAACTATCTCACAGGAAGAACCCAGGCAGTTCAGGCAGAAGGCTCTACCTCAGATTTATTGCATATTCGTGAGGGGGACCCACAAGGTTTGATTCTTGCCCCATTATTGTTCAGTATATATAAATAACCTGGGATGGAACATTCCAAACTCAACTTTTCACCTTTATGCTGATGATACCGCGATCTACTGCTCTGCGCCTACTCCCGCAAAGGCTTTTGAATATCTTCAAGATGCTTTTGACAAAGTACAAGTACAACTTCCTCATCTACAAGATTCAAGATATCAAGAGATTAATTTGTCACATAAAATACAACATGGAGTGAAATACCTCTGTGTCACTCTTATTTGGCTGTGTAAGAGGAAAAAGAAAAGGTAAGAGTAAAGGAGTAGAAAAGAGAAATTACAAAATATAAATACTATGTATGAAACCAAATATATAATCTAAAATATACAGTGCAAATATACAATCTAAAATCACAAATCAAAATATAGTGCAAAAATCTGAAAAATATTAAATATATGAAATATAGTGCAAAATTTGCAGTCTTTGTGCATTCAGTGCAAATTCAGTGCAAGCGTACATAGTGTACAGCAAGGAGCAGAATTAGACTATGTTGAGAAGCCTAATGGCCTGGGGGAAAAAAGCTCTTCCTGAGTCTGTGGCCGGCACATGATGGTCAGATGTTCCAGATGAGGAGAGCAGGAACTGGAGAGAGTGATTATTTCATGGAGAGAGTGATTATTTGATTTCCCAGCCGCCGCTGTTCTGTCTGCATGAAAGATGGAGAATTTCGGCGGCCTCATGGCTTGACTCATTGCCATTGTTGTTATCGGCGATCAGGAGGATCTCTGGCGGCCACAACGGACCAAGAAGGTGCCTAAAAACAGGTGATCTAACTGATTTTTATTCTAAAAAGGGTCTCGCTATCGTATGTTATTATAGCGGAGGCTGAACGAGAAAAAGACAAGACCAGAAAAAGATAAATAGCAAGAAAAAAACACAGCCTAGTCGGAGCGCACAGAAAGGCGTCTGGCAGCGTCCGCGCCATCTTGGTAAAACTCTGTTTAAATTCTGACAAAACAAACTTAGGTTTTTCACCACCTCAAAAACAGATAGATTAACATTAGCTGGAAAAATTTTAACAAGAGATGGTCACCAAATAGAATTAGTGTCGAATTTCAAGTATCTAGGACTTTTATTTGACGACCACCTGTCTTGTAAGGAACATATTAAGTGTTATGTATGAACCTGAATATATGTTTTAAAGGGTTCTACCAGTAGATGGCGCTAAGAAAGTGTGTGTGTATAAGTTGTAACTTTCTGGTATTCAGAATCAAAATCAGCTTTTATTCGCCAAGTGTGCTGGGGCACACAAGGAATTTGTTCTGGCAGCTTGAGGCTCTCTCGTACACAAAAATGACACTATACAAACAATAAATGACAC
>JAODJW010000015.1:22187886-22201996 GCA_026777045.1 Hyperopisus bebe
GGCCTGCACCTGAATGAGGACCTAACCTGGAAGACCAACACCACTGCGCTGATCAAGAAGGCACAGCAGAGACTCCACTTCCTGAGGGTCCTGAAAAACAAGCCCTTAACCAAGGAGCTGCTGATCTCGTTTTACAGATGCTCTGTGGAAAGTGTGCTGACATACTGCATCCCAGTGTGGTTTGCCAGCTGCATGGCTCAAGGAAAGGCAGCGCTCCAGAGGGTCATCAACACAGCACAGAAGATCATGGGCTGCACTCTCCTCTCCTTGTAGGAGCTGTATGGGTCCCGCTGCCACTGTGAAATCTGCAGCAT
The DNA here is from genome assembly GCA_026777045.1 of Hyperopisus bebe. NCBI lineage: Eukaryota > Metazoa > Chordata > Actinopteri > Osteoglossiformes > Mormyridae > Hyperopisus > Hyperopisus bebe. The sequence goes on from JAODJW010000015.1 coordinate 22,188,201, forward strand.
CCTGAAGGACACATCCCACCCGGCACATCACCTGTTCCAGCTGTTACCCTCAGGAAGGCGGCACAGGTCAATAATAGCAAAAACAAACAGACTGAAAAACAGCACATACAGTATCCTAGGGCTGTTGCAATTACAAATGAATACCGGAAGGGTTTGCTCTCTTTCACAAACCTGGGAAATACCTTCCCAAGTTAAATCTGTGCAGTATTTCTAAAAAAACTTACAATGTGCAAAAACCTGTCCATCTTGTGCCAATAAAATATAGAAAAAAACAGGACAATACCCCTTTGTCTACTTGTGTTCCCTTGTTCGTTACACCCTGTCTTTCAATCACTCCACTTCCCCTTTCCCTTTCATTCTGTTATATCCTAACCCTAGACTGGGGCTCGTAACACCATGGATGACTGCAGAGGTTCACACATTTCTGAAAACCTGGAATGCAGCCTTCAGATCCAGGGATCAGGTTGCTCTCCACTCAATGAGGGCTGATCTATCGCGAGGATCAGAATGGCTAAATGGGCCTATGCTGAAAAAATCAGTGGCTACTTCATGAACACCAGAAACAGCAGGCATCAGTACACTGTACAGAATCCAGGCCTTAACCAATTAAAAAACCTGACAGCAGATTGATGACAGTGACACTACACTTCCTGACAGACAAGACCAAGGCAGGGTGAGACTGAGACAAGATCAGAAACAGACTAATGTCTCAGTCTACATAACATGACACACTATAAAATGTGGAGCATTGGCACCATCTTGGGACTAAGCAGTATGGCCTAAAATTTGTGTCACAGTATAAGTTGAACCATGGATGTTCAATATAACATGCTTCTATAAAAATGTAACATTTTGTCAAATAAAATGCACCTCACAGTACTGTGTTAACAAACATATGAATATGAAGGCTCCGTGATAGATATTGATGCTTTACTATGAGTGGTCTTGACTGGTCTTGAAATAAAATATCAAGTCCTTTATGTCCAAGACCGAGACAAGAATGAGTCAAAATATAGTCGATTCTAAGACAAGACCAAGACTGCAAAAAAAAATGGTCTCCAGAGCAAGACCAGTTTAAAGTACTTCAACACTACCTTAAGCCAGGCCACAGTTCCCAGGTGCTTCAAAACCAGTACAGTCATTCCAGTAGCAAAGAAAACAGCTGCAACTTGCTTGAACAACTACAATCCTATTACACTGATGGTGATTGTAATGAAATACTTAGAACGGGTCATTAAAGATCACACCATAGCAAACCTTCCCATTTTGCTGGATCCACGCCAGTTCGATCATCTTAACCAGTCTATAGAAGAGGCTGTATCTTCCATACTCCATATACTGTAGTTGCTGTGTTACTTGGACAGTAAAACTCCTTGTCAGAATGCTGTACACAGACTGTAGCTCTGCAGTACCGTAATTCCACACAGGCTGGTTATAACACTTTCTCTGCCTGGTCTCAGCACCTTCACCTGTTGCTAGATCATGGATTTCCTGATAGAGACTTCAGACAGTCCAGGTTGGCAGCAGAACTTCAGGCTCCATCATGGTGAATACAGGGACCCCCCAGGGGTATTTGCTCAGCCCACTGCTCTTCACGTTGCTAACTCATGACTGCTCTGTTAAATTCACCGAGAACCAGATCATCAAGTTTGCTGACAATATGACTGCCATGGGACTTATCAGTAACAATGATGAGACAGCATACAGACAGGAGGTCAGCAATCTAGTAGGCTGCTGCAAAGATAACAACCTGGCCCTCAACATCAACAAAGCCAGGGAGATGATTGTGGATTTCAGGACTCCCATTACCCAAACACCACTCAGCATTAGTAGTTTCACAGTGGAGACGTGGAGAACATTAAATCCCTGGGAATCTCTGACAGACCTCAGGAAGTAGAAAAACTAATACAAAGTGAAACACTAGGGAACAAAACCTACTAAAGACAAACAGAGGTGGCTGGATTCAAATACAAGACAACAGGGTTTAAAGGTAACCACGCACTTAACTCATTGAGCCATGTGGCAGTCTGAGGAACAAAGAAAACACACTAAAGAGGAGGACAGGATGGCCAGTGACATCTGCTGGCCAAATGGGGAGGAGACATGAAAGACTGTGACAGACGGGTACAAACATTGACAGTAAGGGAGCTCAGGAGAGAGAAGTGAGGAGAGGCGACACTTAGGAGAGGCTGCAGTCTCAGCCGCATGGGGAACATCTTGCTGAATAAATAAAGGGTTTATTATGCCTCATCATGGCGCCTCCAAAGAACAGGCTGAATATGGTTCAGTACAAAATTTCATACTTACAGTAAAATCCCTCCAAGCGCTTTTCTTCATTATACAATAAATGATCCTTGATAATGATGCAGGCACAGATTCCCAAAGCAGCTACTGCAGTCGGAATTGAATATTCTGAAAAAAGAAACATTACATTAGTCTGTGGTGTATAAGTATCCACACTAGTGCCTTATCCTATGATTATTATGAATATAAAATGCAACATCATGACTGTCTATGTTTAATAAATCAAAGGTTTTCTTCATTTAAACATTCGCTGTCTTTCCTTTGGCTCCCTTTATAAAGGTACAATTCACACATTCCCAGTCACATGACACCAGGGTTGGGTTGTACTGAAATACAGGTACCTGCGTTACATATTCAGAATATACAAATGTATTTGCTGTGTTCAGCTCATGTTATGTTTATGAAACAGTATTTGAGAATGCAGACACTGTATGAGATTTAAGAGAAACACTATTGATCCCAAGGGGAAATTCTTCTGCAAATAGCAGCAAGGGTGAAGAACAAAGACAGAGATACATATAGTTCAAAACAGACAAAGTGCAAAGACACAATGATAATAAGTAAACCTGGCACCAAGAAATTAAAAAGTACACAATACAAAAATAAAATATCCTGAAAAACAGGATACTGGAATATTAGGAAAATTAGTAAATATTATGACTTAATATTAATACACTAATGAGCCAAAACATTATGACTACCCCCATGTGACGTGAATGATGTTGACTATCTGGTGAAAACCGCGCATGTTAAGGTCTGGGATATATTAGGCAGCATTTGATACTCTTAGTTGACATGTTGAATGCAGAATAAATGGGCAGAGATAAAAATCTGAGTGACATTGACAAGGACCAAATCATTATGGCCAGACGACTGAATCAGAGCATCTCCGATACAGCAAGGCTTGTGGGGAGCTGACAGCCAGCCGTGGTGAGAACCTACTGAGAGAGTCTGAGGAGGGAAAAACCACCATCTGCTGACAGGGTGTTGGGCGGCCAAGACTGATCGATGTGAGATGTGAATGAAGGCGATCCCGTCTGGGACAAACCAACAGAAGGGTGACTGTGGCACAAATGGCAGATAATTTTAATGATGGTCACGGGAGTAACGTGTCATGACACACAGGACATCGAACCCTGCTGTGCCTGGGGGAGGACATGGTCAGGATGGTAACTCTGTCTACTGCCCCCCACCCCGGTTCACCCCCCTCAGTGCTGCTGAAAACCCCCAAGTGCTTAGGAAGGTCAGGCTGGGAAGCGTCCCACACTCAGATTGAGCTGACAGTGCAGCTCACTGGGGGGGGCGTCGCCCTGCAGCTGGCTAGCATCAACAAGGCTGAAGCCGACCTCTGTGCAGATGCACATGGTGACCGGTGAGGTGACCCCCCCATGAGAGGCATGCTGCTCCCCTGTTCTTCTCTCTGTATATGCTACCTCTCAGCGACATCTTTAGGAAATACGCTGTCATTCTCCACTATTACGCTGATGATGCGCAGTTATATCTAGCTGGAAAACCTGATGCTCCTAATGAACATTTTCAGTGCATGTTTATCAGCTAAAAATGAGTGCATGTGAACTATTAAAAAAAAAATCAATGAAGAGAAAACAGAGGTGATTATTATAGGCCCCCAGGGAATGAGAGAGAAGGTAAAATCAAAGCTTGGTAGCTTAGTGACCCAGACTAAATCACCTGTTTGGAATCTTGGTGTAATTGTGGGTTGTGATTTGAATTTTAAAAGCTATATCCAATATGTGACCAACAGCTTTTTTCCACATGAGGAACTTGGCTAAAGTCAGACCTTTTTATCACTGAAAGATGCTGGAAAGTTGATGCATGCTTTGTTTGTTTCTCATCTTGATTACTGTAACTCTCTTTTTGCTGCACTGTAAAACCTGACTAGTTAGTTCAACTCAAACTGTTTCAGAAAACTGATTGCCTTAAATCATTTAAGTTTATGAACTCAAACAATTAAAGTAAAAAATATTTTTGTATTGAGTAAAAGTAACTTAAGTATTTATAATTTAAGCAACTTAGTTAAATCAAGTTAAGAGCATGAGCTAATCTTTATTGTTAATCTTTATTAACTCTAATAGTGTTCAATTTACACCATCCATCTCCACCTCCACATATCTGCCCCATTTTAAATTGCACAAAAGAAGTCACTCAATGCACACAGCAAAGTGTTAAAGGTAACACTGAATGGTGTGGACCCATATGAACACCACGCAGTGTTAATTTAATTTAGTTTATATTTAGAACGTGCCCAAGTAAAATGGGTCTGGCCACGCCGATGATCCAGCATGATTTCACATCAGACTGAAATACACAAGTCTCTTTTTTGCAGAATTTTTCACAACATTGCAGCTTGTTTTCCCACACGCAGACTCTGCCCACATCACGCAACATCCACGTAGACTGTATGTTGATTAATTATGTGTAGGTTGACTAATCAGTTAAGTGATTACAGACAAGACTATTAAATTAATATAATTTTAAAGGAACATAATTATTTGGACTGATTCATTGTTTTTGTTGTGATCATGAAGTCAACTGAGAGGAAATGAAATAATGCAACAAACTGGAATTATAACATCTCAATTTAAAAATCTAAGTACACTCAAAAAAACTGAGTTACTACTCCAACAATTACTTTTTGAGTTAAGTCAAATTAGTGGAAATGAGTGAATCCAACTTTTAGGCAAAATTAAGTTATATTAACTTATTTCTGTTATTAAGAAGTACTGTTTAACAGTGTGGCCTACAAAGAACACTACTGAAAAATTACAGATAATTCAAAATGCAGCAGCTAGAACACTTCTGAAAGTAAAAAAATCATGTTAGATGTAGGATTACACACATGCACACACAGCTTTGAAATTATATCTTTGTGGGAAACCGCTCATCGCAGGAGTAAAGTTCACTTTCCTGTTCACATGGTCAGCAGCGAACCGCCCGCATAAATATGTAGATGTTATGTATGTATGTTCCTTTAAACTATCCTCCTCACTTAAATAATAATATAAATGCATATAGTCATATACCTGCAGGTATCTACTTATTCTCATGTAAGGAAATGTTACTGTATATAAGTTATCACTTTGCCTCTTATAAGGCCTATTATAGGAGAGCACTGTGTTTCATCTAATGCAGAAACAACACCCCCCACCGCATTCCAGGGGGATCAGGTGGTAAATAACCAGAGTAAAGTTAGCAGTGGGTTTGATATTCGCCAGACATTCACAGATCATCTTTGAATTTACTCTATTAAAACATTACAAAACAAAGTGAATTGCACATTCACAAATTTGTGTGTGTTTGCAAAACCACATGCACACCTTGGTTATTCAATTATTATTTCCAGTAAATTGTGAAAAAGCAAAATAATGCAGCTCCTGGTGTGAATTAACACGGCGAGAGTTTGGGGTTGCTGGTGAAGCCAAGTAACCTACAAAGGAGCGGACGGGATCGCCATTGTTGGGCCTAAAGAAGGATCTTTAGGACGTTACCATTAGCTGCGGGGAGAGGAGTGCTTTACCTGCCATCCTGTGACATCCTCCTGCTTCCCTTCCCAACGCGGCAGATCGGTAACGCTGGTTTTCTGGCTATTTCAGTGTCGGAAAAGTATTATTTTTATTGTTTGTTCAAGGGATTGAAAAAAAGAATGCTTTGCTGGTGTGAATCAAGGACTGGAAAGTGACTTACGAGTCAACAAAATATGCAATACGTCTATACGTAAAACAGTTTTGTGTGAATTGTCGACAGGGTTGTTGCTTATACCGTCTGTGAATCTGTGTGTTAGGTATCTTTGTTTTATATGCATATTATATTTGATGGGTTTTGATATTATTAATGATTGTTAACCTTTTGATTGTTGGTTCAGCAACATTATTGATCCTAATTTAATTTTCTAAAAAAAACCTCATCTGTTAAAGTGAAGAGAAATAAATACCCAAGTTTAGACGTATCAAGGGTTCTGTTAAATGCTTGCTGACCCCAAATACACCCTCCTGGGAGTGGGGGCATCTCATCCATTCTGTTAGGTTTGGGGAGCGTGGGAGAAAACTGTTAGGCCTTTAGCTAAGTGGCCTAGCAGGCTTACACATTCCAGGGTGCCACTGTGCATCAGACAACTCCTGGAGCCCACCTCACCACATCTTTCTGCATACTTACTTGACATTCTGCAGGGTAGAGTGGATTCAGATATACCTGCACTAGTAGGTACAAAGATCAAAAGTACTGGGGGTGGAGACCCAGATCTTGTCACCACTCAGTTTTTCCAGATAGGTGTTTACCTTCACTTTCCCCCACAAGGAGAAGCGGTTGGCCTCGCTACACTTGGCGTCACAAACAGGATAGAATAGACGGGTAGTCAGTTAGTCAGTCAGTTAGGCACGCCGCACAAGGCGGTTCCACGTCCAGAGAATGGCTGAATTGGAGGAGCTCCAATGGCAGTTTGCAGCGATGCAACAGACAATGGTTGTCCAGGCAGGTGCACTGGAACAAGCCAGGGTGGAGCAGAGGGAAGCCCTGGCTTTAGCTAAAGCTGTTATTGATCAGCAGGCAGCGACTCAGAAAGCCCCAGCTGCTGTTTATATTCCAAGAAACCGCAAGCTTGCAGATTTTAGTGGAAATGACTCTATTCCGGGGGAGGTGAACATCGAGGAGTGGATCATGTCCATGAAGTCAGCTTTTCAAGTAATGAGGGTTGCCAAAGAAGATCAGGCAGAGTTTGTGAAACCTTACCTAAAAGGTGAGGCCAAACTCACGATAAAGTTTATGGATGTTGAATGAAGATGAAGTGAGTGCAGACGAAATATTTGCAGTTTTGCGCGAGACATGGTGATAAGGTACCCATTGGATCAAGATTCAAAGAGTTTTATGATCGCAAGCAAATGCCAGGGGAAACGCTCCTATGCGTATGATTTGCAGGAAAAATTATGCAAAATTCAGTTTCCCCTGGCATTCAGTTTTGGGATTACAAGATGATTTCCAGAGGAGAGAAATGAAGAGGCGCCTTAAGGAGGAGAGTAGGTGGACTTTTTCTGAGTTGATGCAGGATGCTATAACCTGGTCAGAAGAGGAAGAGGTGCAAACTTCCCGTGATGGGAAGGGCAATATATGTCCATGGGGTGTTGTCAATGCCGCTGCAGTGACTGGGGAGAATCCTTCCTCCTTAACCATGGAAAAATTAGCTGAGGCAATTCAAAAGTTAGCTTCTAACCTGGATGAGTTTTTTTGAGATGTTGTAAAGTAGAGAGATGCTGGTGTCCCAGAGGGGAAGCAACAAACCAAAGTATTCACCACTGAAAGATGACACAGGAAGGTACATCTGTTATAATTGTGGAGAATCTGGTCACATAAGTCGATTCTGCTCTCAAACCCAAGGAGCTGTAGACCATGCGCTGATTGATGCCCGGATGGGCGAGCCCCAGGGAGCAGATGAACAACTCCCCGCTGTGACAGTACAGAAAAATTCAGGGCCTTTGGTTATCAGAAGTCATTCAGCTGATCCATGCATCGTTGTGCCCGCACCCCTTGGTGGAAATGCCTTAAGGGACTGCCTGACAGTAGATGTTATTATTGCGGGAGTTAAGACCAGTTGTCTTCTAGATACGGGGTCTGAAGTGACCACTATCAGTGAGTCACACTTTAGAGAACACTTTGGGGAACTCACTCTGTCATCAGCTAACTGGGTGCAGCTGCACGCCGCTAATGGTTTGGAGATTCCCCTCCTAGGTTGTCTGGAGGCAGATATAGAGAGTCTTGGAAAGACATTCCATGGGACAAGCTTTCTTGGCTTGCTACTGACTGATGTTGAAGCTTAGCAAGCTGTGGCCTTATAATATGATGCTATTGAGTCAGAGGAAGAACTCTTAGAGATGTACAGGACATGTTTCCAGAGTGGTATATATTTTGATTGTGTGGGGGTATGTTTGACTGCCAGTCCTGTCCTTGGATGATTAACATATGTGGAAAAGTGTTTGGACAGTTGATACCCTTTTCTGGGCAGCTCTGGTGCTGGATGTATATTTGCATAATATGATACTGTACTGTTTTTGACTTAATAGATTTTTGTTTTAATCCACTGCAATTGTGATAAGGCAAGGGAGCAAAAACCACAAAAATGGCACTTGCGTGCAAGCCAAGGACCAGGCAGGATGGTTTAGCCTCTATGGCTTAACTAGAGAAAGCATGGGCTGAGAGAAAAACACTACGGAAAACAAATCATTTGGTTTTTTTCCTATGCCTGGGTTCTCTAACAAGATAATTTGGACCTTATAAAACTTCTCAATTGGGGATATATGAGAACAACTACACTGCTCAGACCAATAAGCATATACCACCACAGACAACCAAAAAAACAAAGAAATGTGGTAAAGACTGATATCAGTGCCATACCATCCTCGATCGTGGTGGGTTTCTAAAAATTAAACTTAATGAAAATCTTAATATTAAATGAGCAAAGTGATTTGATTTGTTCTTCTCTCGCAAGTTGTGGTCAAAAGTAATGAGGCCACCACTTATATCTGCTTTAGCGGAAATACACTTCAACCATTAAGATAGCTTTCACCTTTTTTCAGCCCGGCTAAATAATTATGTTATGCAGTCTAACACAGTCTAGCTTCATAATCTGTGTTTGGTGACTGGTGCCATACATTTTGTGCACTTTCATACTACAGGCAGTTCTCAGCTTGGCTGGTTCTTATACTCATTGAAAAAGCCTATTTTATTCATGCTAAATAAATGCATCTACAATGAGGGTTTCTCAATTTACAAAAGCACAGATCTTTGGTTATTAAGCGCTAAACTGAAATAAAACTTACCTAAAAAGAGAAAAGGCTATGTTGGTCTGAGTCTTTCTTATTACGGTGGGTTAGTAAAACACAGCAGCTCAATGCCCAAATGAGTTCAAATGAGTGTACATTAAAATGGGGCAGATATGGGCCACCCATTTTGTACTTGTGTGCCACCCATATGGGCTTGCAATTTGGGAAGGGATGGAGACACATTGTCCTAACACTCTAGGTTGTCATTTGAACACTATAAGAGTTAATAAACAATAACACTGTAAAAACAACACTCACTGCACACTGAAAAGTGTTTAAGGTAACACTGAATGGTGTGAACACATATAGACACCATGCAGTGTTAATTTAACACTGGCACATTTGCAGTGTAGAGGGGAATATAAAGGACACATTAATAACGAAGGCAATGAGGTGAGGTGAGTTTGTTTGTGCTACAGGTATATCTTTGTTGACGTTATGACTGAAATTACTTTGATAATGACCTTGTTTAAACACAACATAATGTGACAAACGTCACTGTACGTCAAGTGCATTATTAATACATTTCAAATGTGTTATTAATAGTGTGAGTGAGAGAGAGCTGGATCATTCAGTATCAGCATGATAGAGGATGTGCGACTCGGGAACTTCACTGAAAGCAGCTCGAATTCACATTGTCTGCGTGTGACCCTGCAGCATTGTGAGGGAGGGGGCACAGGCTGTATATCATTTGGAAAGACAAAACAATGATCATTGTCTGTAAAAAAACATTACAAATCTGCGACCTGCTATAGCGTTTGGAGTAAAGATAATTGTATGAAACATGTTAAATATAAGTGAAGGTCAGGCTGCTCTGACCGAGTTAAAGGTTGGCTTTGTTTCATATTACGCCTACAAGGTTAGATTAGGCTAACTAATGTTTCACATAATGTCATTAATAAAAATAATAATAATAATAATAATAATAATAATAATAATAATAATAATAATAAACAGTTTATGGGGAGGACCGTATCAGTAATAGTGTCCATAGAAACATTTCAAAGCCAAATTTGGATATCAAAACAAGTGTATTTTGGCTTGTAATGGTGTGTTAATATCCAGCATTTCCCATTCGCTTTTTATCTTTATATATGGTTACAAATAATTTCAAATTACATGCTTCAAACCCATAATATTTGCTGTTCTTATTATATAGACCTAAATTCATTCAGTAAGGCACATTCATATAATACCTTCACATAACTTGCTGTAACCTAATATGAATATCATTTAACACTGGCTGTCCCCCAGAAAACAAGCCCCTTGTATGTAATTGTGATTAAGGCTGCAGGGTCGGGCCACTTTAGGGTTGAGGACCCCACTGTGACCTCTGCACAGCACAGAAGGACCCTATAGGCAGGTCACTCTCCCAGCTCTAGCTGCTCCCAGTGGGGTCACAATGGAAAGAGCAGCGGTGGGTGTTTTAGGTTCTGACAGGGGTAACAGGTACCTGCTCACAGGGATGGATTACTTCACCCGGTGGCCAAAAGCCTGCACGACCCCTGACCAGGAGGGGGAGACAGTTGTGTATAGCTGGTTTGGGGAGCCAGAGACCCTGCACAGCGACCTGGGGAGGAACTCTGAGTCTGCTGTGTTTGCCTCACTGTGCAGCCGGCTGCACATACACAAGACGGCCTGATGGAGAGGTTTCACTGTATCCTGGAACAGCTGCCCTGGATGCAAAGTGTTCTGGGAGTGGTTTGGGGATGATGCTTACGTGCTCCATAAGTTTGTGCACAGATTATTTTGCCTGTTCATTACCAATACACAATTACTCGTTTAATTGATCTTGCATTACATCATATTGCAGTGTCTAAAGGTATTGTGAATGCGGTACATTTTGAGTATCCTGCCAGAATGCAATACTGAATACAATCAGGACTGTGTATTCAGCATTTAGACACTACATGCTTATTCATAGTGACCCTCAACCCTCACACTTACACAGATGAGTAACAGTAAAAGTGACAATGTCATAAACTCGTTTTTCACTGTGAACAGAGACACTTTTTATCCATCCATCCCCCTGCTGTCCAGACCCACACAAGTCAGACTTAATGAGTTTAGACCAATCAGGGCTCAGTCCCACACACACAGACCAAGGAATCGAACCCTCAATGTGAAGCTACAGTACTGCCCACTGTGTCACAACACCTCTGGGAACCAGCAGAGGGCGCTCACAGTCTCTCCTCCCTGCACCACTCAGAGCTCGCCAGACCAGTTCCACCGTTTCCTATCAGTGCACCAGTCTGTAGTTCCCTCCTTTCCCCTCTGCCTGTTTAAGCCCCAGCTCCCCAGCAGTCCTCGTTCGGACCTTGAACCCCTGGCCTGTGTTTCCCTACCTGTGCTAGTCCTTGCTCTCTGTGTTTGCACCTGGTTCTGCTATGTCCCAGTTACGCTGTCCCTGCTGTTCCTGTCCAGTACCCTGATTTTACCCTTATTAAACCCTGTTCTCATCCTTCCTCGCCTCTGGATCTCTGCCTCCTTTTCTGCCCCACACTTCCATTTACATACATAATAAGGATGAAAATGCAGGGAGACTCACCTAGTTTAAATGTGCTGTTCATCCAGGCAAAGAGTTGGGAATAAATAGCAAGGAACAGCATGTTAAACAGTGTGGGATCATCTGAAAGGACAAACACAGCAACTCAGACACCCTCATTCTCTCATCAGTCTATACAGATATAACATGATATTAAATAACAAAGTGTTCTTGGGCTTTTCCTCCCCTGAGATAAATCCTGCCGTCCCCAGGGCCCAACTGCACTGTGACGTCATGCACAGTAAGACCTATAATCCGAGGGCAGTGGGGGTCAAAACACAGGCCAAGGAGTCTAATGCCTCCGTGGCATGATGAAGGTGGGGGCCTGCATGTGTCGGGTGGGGGGGATCCCGGACCATCTTGCATGGCGGCCAGGTGCCCCCCCCTTCCAGCCTGTACACCCTACATGTCACCCTACATCAGGTCCTCAGAATAACATCCTACTGGATAAAATGTCAGGTGTCCTGGGTATAAATTTAATCTGTCAAACACCAGAACCTGCAAACTCCACACAAAGAGCAGAGGTGGGACTCGAACCCCCAGCCCTGGAGTTAAGAAGCAGCAGTGCTGCCCACTGGGCTTGTGTACCATGGAAAATGAAACAGCTCTAAACCTCATTCTGGTCAGAATTCTTAATATGACAATGGACATAAATGTTAATGTGAACAAATAAATCCACATAAATATACTTACACAGGAAATAAACCATGACTATAAGAATGTCTTTAAGTCGTACTGTTCTTCCCATCCTTCGGGAGCGTATTATCCGAAACACACCGAGACCAACTGAAATAAGGGAAGATAAGTTTCAGTCACCAGACACAGAAACAAACAGATCCTGTGTTTAAAACCTGGGGGTTCTGGGTTTGAATCCCATATTGGATGCTGCACTAAATGTGCACAGCAGATTTAAATGGGTTATGAAACCGTGTTTCAGTTGGATATTGTATCATAATACCCTAAGTGTGCAGATACTAATTATGAGAAGCCTTCTTTTAAATATCAGTGTCCAAAGTTTAACGTTTGTGTGTCTCATTCACTACAGTGTAGCAAATAAATACCTGTATACCAAGTTCTGCCCCAGTGTTCCTGACGTTCCAAAGTCTAAAACAAATTTTCAATATATACTTTTCAAAACCTGAAAACATACTTACCTGGGAATAAAACCATGATGACTGGAAACATTAATAAAGTGGAAATTGTTCCAAGTTGATCTTGCCATTCTGCAGCTGAGTATTTTGCAAGATAAATACTGACAGCAACTAAAATAAAATAAAAATGGAGTCAGTCACCATGAAATTCATGTCAGACAGAGTACAAACACAGTTCTGTGTTTAAATGCCTTATTGCCCATTGGGGTATGAAAAGCACATCTCAGAGTGTTTTGCTTGGGCATAATCATGAATCCCTAAATGTACATATTAATTGTGAAAAAATAATTTAACAATTCATGTTGTATATTTCTGAAATCCCTTTAGCCAAAAGACACATATACATTATCAATCCAACCAACCATCCATCCATTCTCAAGTACAGTCCCAGGGTGTGACTATCCCTAAAAAGCCCAGAGCAGGGTACACCCTGGTGGGGTGCCAGTCCATCACAGGGCACATCCTCTCACATACAATGGGCATTTTAGACCCCACTTTACCTAAATGCACGTGTTTTGTGTGTGTGTGTGTGTGTGTGTGTGTAGGGGGGGGGGGACCAGAGCACCTACAGGCTGAGGTGTCATGCTGATAGAGACTGAAGGGCTCTGGGCCCCTTTGGTTTTAGATTTAGGTTCCAGATCATTTAGCCTGTTTCACACTGTTTCTTGAGTGACAGTGCATATAATTATCATATAATTATCATTGCTAGTGATAGATTTTTTTCTGTATTTACGGTGTTTAAATAAACGTTAGCAATCAAACATACAACTCCCATGATCCTTTGCTGAATTCAATAAGTTTACATGGCAGTGAAGAGCAGTATGCTAGACATGAGGTACATGAAAGGAGTGCAGTGACAGGTAGCCTACAGCTAATATATTGATTACTGCATTGTATCATTCATTTCCTGTAAGAAATGTGACTGGGGTGAGACATAGATCACATACCTATAGGCTAGTCTAATACACA
>JAODJW010000015.1:22397829-22413735 GCA_026777045.1 Hyperopisus bebe
GTATTCCTGCCGTGTGCATACCCGGCCACACGGTGGCCCTCTCTATACCGTAATCTGTTGTATTCCTGCTGTGTGCATACCCGGCCACATGGTGGCTCTGGCTCACTACTCCCAACTCTCAGCAATCGAAAAGTGAATGAGTTCAGCTCTTTCGGTTGAAGCAGTTACTAAGCAGTTCTCATGAGATCCATAAGACCCATGGGAGATGTGTATGATATAATCTATGAATTTATTACTATTACTTCTTATTTACCATGCATATAATTACATTACTGGCCACTAGCAGCACAGTTTTATTTAATTAATTTTATTTTGAGTAAGTTACTAAGTTTTGGAGTCGCATTCCCCGAATCCTGTTTTTCCCATTGGATGTGTGTATTATAGTACGTGATATTAAGAATGCATTTGTCGCAATGTTGCTTGACTGACTGTATTCACAATTTGTATGTCCCATATTAGATGTGGCCCTCAGACTAATGAATGAGTCACTATGCACCATGAAGATGTAGGAGCATCTTGTTGAGAGGGTTACAGAGATGGAGATTACGGACAGCATTCTCACCCTCAAACTGACCCTCTCGAGCCTTGGCCGCCAGCTCGGCAGAGGAAATGGTCTCTTGACACAAGGCACAGTCATCCAGAACGGCACTGCGTAGACCGGGAGCTGAGGCACAGACAGACAGTGGGCTGAAGAAGCTTCAGGTGATCATTGTTTCAATGACTACAAAACCAGTTACTTGCATTTTGAAGAACAGTAAAAGGTAAGAGTAGACCCTTCATCATGATTATATCGTCAACCAACAACTGCAAGAAGAGCGATTCCGAGCTAAACCTGGGTCTGAAGGCCAACACCCAGCAACTGTGTCCCAGTGCTGAGTCTGCAGATGGTACCTTTCTTTGATTTGTCCTTGTCCTCCAACTCCGGCTTTGTTGCCATGACTTCAAACAGCGTCTTCAAGATGCTCCGCAGGTCGCTGGCATAGTTGCTTTGCAGCTGGTCAGCGACACCTGGGTGGGCGAAAGTCAGATGTGAGCTGGGTGCAGGCCATGTGTCCTGCTGCCGACTCGCACACTCACGTTGCTCCATCCTGGCAGCGGGCAGCCTGTCCGGCAGAAAGCAGAGTCACTACAGACTAATAAATAGGTCATTGTGATAAGAAATGGCAATACACTGTCAGCACCTTTATAATTTAATTTTTTGTTTTTGTGAAAATCACCAAGATAATGTCAGTGAGTATATAAAATGAAATAAGTCTTATAAAAGAAATAAGGAAAAAGCAACATATTTGTTGCTTCAGGTGGCTCAATGGGTTGCTTCACACCACCATGGTCTGTGTGTGAAATTTGCACATCCTCCTGCAGTTTAAAAGACACGCAGTTAACATGCATCTCCAAATTTCAATTAACAGACTCCAAATGCCAACCCTAACACTAATCATAACCGAAATGCCACTTAGCCATAACCCTAAGGCCAAACCAAACCCTAACAAGAACCCAACGGCCAATGCTAGCACTAGCCTAAACCCCAATGGCAGCCATAACACTGCCCTTAAACCTACTGCCATCCCTAACCCTTGCCCTAGCCTTAACCTATTATTAGGTAATATGGTTATTGAATGAAACACCTTTGTCTTCCTGTCACGCCCAGCGCCGTCCGCTCCTCATGTGTGCCACGCCCCCTCATTACCTCGTGTTAATTCCTGATTGTTCTCACCTGTTTCTTGTTAATGCCAGCTTGTCTAGTGTACTGTATTTAGTCCGTGTCTAAGTCAGTATCCCCAGATCCGTCATTGTCAAATATTAGTCGTAGTGCTTCCCCTGTCCTTTTGTGCCCTAATAAACCCCGTTTTGCTTAATCTACGGCTTCGCTTCCTGGTGTGCCAGCAAATCGTGACACTTCCCCCCATATAAATGATTTTACAGATAGGCAGTGGCTTGTTCTACATTCAAGATTAATGAGAAAAAAACTGAATGAGGAAAACCGCTGGGGTTATTGCAAAATACCCAGAGCAATACTTCATTCAGAGATAAGTAACGCAGTTTGGTACAATATTACAGAAAATGTAACAAATATGGAAAATGTATTTTAGCATCTGAATTTTAAAGCTAAATCTTTACAGGAGAAGCAGATTTGTTAGGTGGTCTAGGGTCTTTATCCTGTATTTGCCCAGATCCAAATGCTGGCTTGTACATCCAAGTCATTTAACAGGAAATGATTATACAGAGATAGACGTAGGTAACAGTGACAGCAGAATTTAACAGTGAGAGGAGTACCTGAGATGCAGACAAAGAGGCGATGAATAAGGTCACTGCTGCTGTGGAAACGGGAACGGATCCTGTCCCGGGCAGCCATCTTGGCAGCCTGCAAGGCCAGCTGGATCTCGTGGTCGTCCAAGTCCTCAGACGCAGCAGAGGTTGGGGTCAGGCTCCTGAGTGAGCTGAAAGGGACAGACCAAAAATATGGTGGGCTTGTGGTCTGTGTGGGTCTCACACTTAGCCTCTGGGGTAGGTGGGCACTTTTAAAACATTCTCATGTTTGTATTCACATCATAAAAGGTAATCAGACTACTTTCTTCACATCTCTCAATGGCCTCCATGTAATTAATACCAGCATTATGACTGCAGCTGCAGTTAAAGAGTCATTACAGGGAAATATAGGTACGTAGTGGTTGTAACCTACCATGCAAGATTACTTGGTTGGGTTTTAACCCACCTCTACAGAAAAAAAAATTCTAACCCTTTGTTAAAGAAAAGCTAATAGATTTACAAAATGTATTACTCTGCAATAACAGTGTTGCTAAATGTTTCTCTGCATTGATGCTGAATTACACCACTTATGCCAGGTTCCACCTACAAACTGACCCAGCAGAACTAAGAAAATCAGGCAAAGGGTGGTTCAGTCAAACAAACAATGGCTTTGAAAGAACCATATACAGCATGAGATGGTAAAATGCACATAACAAATCAGCAATATATGTATTTCAAGACACCATAATGAAAGGCTGGAAACTGTATTCTCCAACCCTATAAATGTTATAGGAGTCTCTGCTGTTATACTGGCAAAGGGAGGCTGTGCAATGTACTAAATGCTGGGCTGCCAATAATTGTGGCACATATGTTTTTGTTAAAAATATTTCTTGATGACATCTCTTTTTTTTCTTTGATGAAATTAATTTCAATGAAGGTTGGATTTTTCTCCTTTATTCAGTATGAGATAAAGCTACTTCATCAAAAGGTGGATTTTTTTCTAACCCTTTTTTACAAATCTTTACAAGGGGACCCAGTAATTGTGCAGGGCACACTGTATATCTGGTTTAAATGCATATGTGTGGACAGATGACCAATCACATCACTCAGTCAACAGCATTCCATTCCCGCATTCATGTATGGTGGTTGCAACATCCTGCTATGGAAAGGTCTCTCCTTAGCAAGGCCTACAAAACTGTCAGCACTGACAGCCACAGTAAAAATCTGGTTTGCTATCTGTCTGACTTTGAGCAACATAACAGTCACTCCCATACACACCCATAACTGCTGTATACTGAACAGACAACGCACTATCGAGCCACAGCCCAATAAAACATTTATACACTTTTTTTTTTTACCTGATGCAGCTTACAAGCTATTGTGCATGTCAGCTTTTCTGCTTGTCTCTGCAAATCCTGCGCTCAGTTGTCTGTAAATTCAACCTCCGTATTAAATAGTGTGTCTCAACTCCAGCGGTGACTGTAGACAACCCAATCCCTTATTTCCATCAAAAACGTTTGCAAAAAAGCGACAATCAATTTTGAAGATGATACACGCTTCATGCATCATCTCTCCCCATTTAGTATCCTGCAATTCTGCTGAACGTAATGGAAACACCATACTATATGTGTCTGGAGCTGAGGGAGTTCCAGCAATGTAATTGTACATCAAGCAATGAGATTTTACTTAGCGGTTTCATCAAAAAGGAAGAAATGTGTATTTCAAGAGGTGTCACTTTCTCTAACTGTGAAAAGGCCACAGTACATACTCAACTGAAAGGAAGATGGGATTATTAGTCTGTAATGTACACAGAGGGGGACAGGTTTCTCCTGTATTCATGTCATTTCATCTTACGTCATACAGGGATTGATTATTATTACAAGAACTGCTTGACCTATAAAAGATTTTAATATGCATAACTCAAATTTGACCTGCAGGATGATTGAAGCAACCATTTCATAATGAAATTAGATTCTACCAAGCAGAATCACAAACCTAACAAACAATGTAGTGAAATGCATCAAAAGGCACTCGCTCTACCCTGTGCTGAAAGAGACTCCCAGACCGCTTTTGGCAGGAGAACGTCTCCTGCAGCTCTCTGCATTATGAAACACTTTATCTGGTGCAGGGAAATCTCATTGAAGGAGGAGACAGACGCGGTGGAAAGGGCTGGCATGTTTCAGCACCACCGCAAAGGGACAGTGACACATGAGGAAGTCCTGCAGGAGCTTCTGAAATGCGTGTACTGGGATATTACGCCATTTACAAGAAAGCCTTCCTGATCCTTGGGAGATGAAGGAGATAGAAATGTTGCTGTTTGGCCCTGAAAGATTTGATGGTGTTTAGATGTGGTGACTGGGGAGACCAAGGGAGGCATTTGAGTTTAAGCTGGTTTTCACGAAACCGCCACTGTGAATATCCAGCCATCCATCCATCCATCCTTGTGATGGATGGACCTGCAGATTCCGGCACCAAGTCTTTAGCCTCTTTGGAACTCCACTAGAGCCTCATGTCATGTTGAAAAATCATATTCTGAAGTGCTTGCTGTCAGACCTCTTTTATATCTGACACATCTACTATGAATTGGCATTCAAACGAATATGACTCGGCTTTGTAAATGTGATTTAATTATGGTGGTTTTTTCATAATGCTTTTCTTCATACAGGCAAAACTGAATACCATTATGATTATAATTATTCCTCTCATTCGAAAAAATACCAAACTTTGCTTATTACAAGGCCACCCTTTGTTTCAACTATACAATCTCCCATTTTAATTGTATTTTTCTAATATTTCAGCAACACTTTACATGAGGGGCAAGAGTAGCTTAGTAACTCAGTAAATACTCAAGTACAAATCATGAACAATTGGAAGTGCATGGCATAGATGAAGCGTTATGATTGATTAATGATGAACGAACATGGGCTTAGTATGTAACTAACAGTTTCTGGTTAATTAACACATTAAGAGTGTACCACTACATTTGTGCCCCCTCAAGTGAAGTGCTACCAATATTTGTAATACAGATGCTCCTCTACTTATGAACTTTCAACTTACCAACTTTCAGACATACGAACGAAGGGGACTAAGTCCAAATTGTGTTCATTGAGCTCCCGTTTCCTGTCTGCAACATAATTTTTTTTTTTCTGCATGCCAATTCCACCTAGTACGACTTCTGGGCGCAACTCCCGCTGTACAGCAGCGTAGCGTGCGTACTCCCAACATCCTACTTCTTTGTACTTTCATATACCCTTAAAATTGTTGAATAATGAATTACGAATGTTTCAAGTTACGAGCGGCCGTTCACAACGTATCTCGTTTGTAAGTAGAGGAGCATCTGTACGTTGAATGTGTAACGTTAGATTCTACAATTAAGGGGTGACATATTCTGGCTAATCTATAGCGTCAACTTTCCAAACACTGATTGCAGTAAGACCAGGAAGCCGATTCCAGGTTCCTGTATCCTTTCCCTGCAGTAACACTGCCCTGGATCATATCACACAAAGGACTCCGTCCCTTTAAGGCGGTCGGCTGCTAACATTACCATCTCCCAACATGCTTAAGGGCAGAAGGGCTGACACACAGCTGAAGTGAGTATTCATGAGCAATGTCACGTTTCCTAGGGGAGACAGCCATGGTAGAGCATAATGGTCATACTTCAATCCAAGACCCCACTCAGGGCAGATTGTGCCTGACTGTAGGCCCCCGTAGCACAGATACAAAGGGGGCAGAAGTAGCATCATCAGCTGGTGCAGTCAGGGCCCACATGGGGCACAAGCACGCCCCGACGTCTTCCCCCTGTGGGTATGCAGTTACCTGTGTGCATATGTGCTGGCCAGGCTGCATGTGATGACGGGCACGTTTTCCCCGTCGTTGCTGCACAACGAGCTCGGCTGGGAGCCTTCGGAGCTGCAGGAGAAATTAGGGAGGTGAAGGCCAGAACACACACTGCCAGCAAGCCAGCAATGCACACAATGGACACCAAATAGCTTCTGCTGTTCATTCATCAGAACAACAAAAGTGTTAGCTGACAATTTCTAATATGCCTCAACCAAAGTAACAAACTCAAGGCAAACCAAGCAGAACCCCAATTAAAATCATTAAAATCTATAATACATTAAGTTAATTTCGCTACAGCAGCTTCTCAGGTCAGTGTGTACAGTAATTACATAAAACAGGCCAAAGGGCCCAACTTAAAATCAGTAACAGAAGGAAGTGTAGTTCATCGATTGTGTGCGAGATGCTGGAATTTACCACAGAAATGAAAACAAGGTGCCGGTGTTTTAAGATGCACAAAGAATATCCCTGAAATGCTGCTGGCGACAACACAGCCGAATCTGCAGGCGATGATGAAAAATTTGCAGGTTTAAATAAATGCATTTGGGGACATGCAGGAGTCCACGAGTGAATCTGGGTAAAATGTCACGGGGCAGCTTGTTTGTGTTTTTACAGCAGGACTCCAGGAGGGAGTCGGGGGTGAAGTTCAGTATGGAGAAGCGAGCTCATGCCTCTCAAGAAGAACAGGATGGCCCAAACTGTCTCATCTCCCTACGTAGGGGCCAAGTTCAAACAGACTGTGTTTTATTCCAAGCAATCACCCTACCATAGTTAACTGGAAAATATTAAAGAATTCACTATCTGAAATGCTTGCTTAACATTCCACCAAGAAAGACAGTGGTTCTCTCCAAATTTTGATTTAGACAGTAGCTGTGTGACTAATGAACTGTCCATCATCCATTTAATATGTGTAAAGGGTCTTTCTGTATTTGATGTGTTCTGCCTGCCAGAGATATCGAGCCCTTCCTCCCCTCATCACCTCCTCCTCCTCCTCGTAAGGCTCCTTCATTACGCTCTCATACCAGAAAGGTCTACAACCTGCATGCAGCACTTGAAAAGGACTTAATTACCACACAAAAATGGTAATATTACTTCCAAACTGGAAATAAAATGCCAAATATGTTCCACTACCATTTTTAATACTATTTAGCTAATGATGTGCTTATCATTACTATTTATAATACCTGGAAGACATTTGGCCATTTTCAGTACATAATAGAAAATTGCGTGAAGATTAGGCACATAATAACCAAATAACTTCCAGTCTATCCTTAAAAATAAAATTACTTAAGCTGAAACTGAATTGTATAAAAACTAAATACAGTGGTACCTCGGCTCACGAACTTAATTCGTTCGAGGACTCTGTTCCTGACCGGAAAAGTTCACGACCTGAATCAAGCCTCAGAAACACTGAATTTTTCAATTTTTTTATGTTTTTCTGTGACCAAAAATATAGACTTAAAATTAAAATAGCCTTAATTATACACAAATAATGCTCAATTAAATAAAACAGTACAACTGAGCATACACTTGTTGGCGGACTGGTCACTCGAAAGACGCCAATACAAGGAACAGAACCACAAAACATCCCCCAAAAAAACTAAAAAATTTAAATTAAAAGACTAACAGTCAAAAATAAGTCATTTTGAAAATCTGATTTTTTTTTTATTATACTGCACATTATTTTCACATGCCTGAAATTTTTATGTACATTTCGTGATGCGACAAGTTGTACGGGTTATAAGAAGTACAGTGATATCCCAGCATGCCCTGGGACAGCACAGAATAACAAAGGAATTCCCTAGCAGCTAGCTGACACAGGGTCACACCCTTGCTTACCTGGACCGGGCTCTTGTGCTAGTCCTGCCATCCACCTCCACCGTGGGTCTTCCAGGCCCCACCTTCCCCACCTCCACCCTCCTCTCCTGCCTTGGTCTCTCAGTTCTCTTTGGGTAACCGGGGCCTCCGGCCTGAAAGTCAGGTACCGCTGGCCCAGCAGCCGAATTCAGGCACTTCTCACAGGAGCCCGGGGGGACCAGGCCCTCTGCACACAGGGGGGCACTGTGGGATGAGCAGCCTGGGCTACCGCCCTTCCCAGGAAGATCCTTGCTGGGTGCCAGGCAGCCGGAGGCATGCACCACGGGGCTGGGGGGGGCGTGGTGCCCCTTATCGAGGCCAGGCTCGCCGGGGTCCTCGCAGCTGCCGCAGCACACGCAAGAGTTGAGCAGGCAATGTGTGGTCACCAGGCCTCCCAGCTTGTTGTGGGCAGCCAAGCCAGGGCAGTGCTCCCCTTCCAGTGCCAGCAGCTTGTCAGCGGCCTCCTCGCCAGCCTGCCCAGCCAGTCCGGGGCATCGGGGGTTGAAGATTACCGTGGAGGACAGCTTCATGCCCCCGGTGCGGTGGGCGATCAGCTCTGCCGTCTCGGCATCATCTGCACTCGCGTCCCAGCTCCCGACATAGGTGGGGGGGTCCGTGCTCCCGGACGCGCAGGGTTTGCAGGCGAGGCCCCGGGAGCTGCTGGCGCACTGGAGGGCCTCCACCACATGCTCTTTTGACCAACCATTCTGGAGGGAAGCAGGTGGGGGACCAGTCCGTGGCACTCGGGGGTCGCCCCCACAAGAGGCACGGCACGACTGCTCTGCCCCCGCCAGCGCCTCCCCCGCCCCATCCAGGTCATCCATGAAGAACACACGTCCATCCTCGTCCTGATCGGGGCCCGCTGACCCCATCCTCCAAGCAGAACCGGGCCCTCGACATGGTGAGCTCCCAGTGCTGGAGCTTGGGCCGGCCCTGCCGGCGTGAGCGGGGGAGGGTGCCTGGCTGGGGGGTGACAGCAGGGTGGACATCTCATCACCCACACGATGCACCATCATGTTCAGCTCCTGCAGCTCCTGCTCATCATACTGCATGGAGCACGCCAGGTCCCCGTCCAGGTCGTCTCCCAGGACCAGCGTCAGCCAGTCATCGTCGTCTTCCTCAGCCCCTTGTGGGCACGGCTTCTCTTTGTCCTGAGACTGCGGGGGCTCTCCGGAGGCTCTGGGGGGCGTGTCGGAGGGCAGAATGGCAGCGGGGCTGGGGGGGACGATTCCCTCTTCCTGGGAGACACAGAGACTTCGCTCCAAGGTCTGAAGCTCCTCCTCAGTCAGGGTCTGCAGGAGGTCCCTGTGGGCAAAGCCATCACACAGCCGCTCAAGGGGGGACGTCCCCTTAAACCTGCCTTTTCACCCAAAAACACCCAAAAAACACATATCGACACACATGCACCTGAAACAAAACTGGGAAACCAGTGGATTCTTCCATTTTCTCTACCCACTTGTCCTATGCAGGGTCTCAGAGTTCAGAGCCTATCCCAGAAGACAAGGAATAACCCAGGATGGGGCGCCAACCCCATGATGCCATGGGGAATACATGCAAACTCCACACACACAGAGCCAGGGTAGAGACCTGAACCCAGGGCCAAGAACTGCAAGGGAACAGTGGAACACTGCAGCCAGTGCACCACCATGCTGCCCCCAGTGGAATCTTACGAAGCCCATTTCTGAACTGCAAAGAGGAGCACTTATTTATTAAGGGGGATTAAAAGGGGCATTGACGACTCGGACATGATGAAACGATTTGGATGGGTACCTGGAGAAACCCCATCCAACGCTTACTGAAGGAGCCCATCTGTTACATAGCCATGTGGCAGAATAGTTGAATCCTATAATTTTTTATAAAATGCAGAAAAACGACAAGGAATGAATTGAAAAAAAACGATACCCCACTGTGCAAAATGCCACATGAAGACATAAGTTTATATACAATAGTTAGAGCCACACTATTTACCCGTTGACCATTTATCAAATTGATTGTCTTCTTGTAGGGCATACCTGCCTAACTTAATGTTTTTTATAAACCAGACTGACATTGTTAAATCTGTATAAGCTGAAAATTATTAACAACACATGCCATCAAATGAAAACATGCCTACCTGTTAGTATATCAGGCCCCTGAGTTGAAGACACACTACACTCTACAACTCTACTGTAGTCCTCTTACTAAATGGTACACATGACTTTACCAAATGAGCTCCTTAATGTGCAAAAGGATTTTTAAATGTAAAAAGTGATTTCCCATGGACACTATTACATTAGACTTCTGCACTCAGGCCTGTCACTCTGAGCTACGGTAGCTGATCCCCGAGTGACCAAACGGAAGTTTCCCAGGATACCTTTCTAATTAACCTGACCAATGTTACCGCCCAACATGCATCCCCACCTACCAAGAGTGCTGGGGGATTCCACAGGAAGCACGGTTCTTTCTTAGAGTGCCCAGGACACTGGTATTAAAAGGGGAGACAGAGAGAGCAGACCCCACTCATACCGGATCTTTCTCAGCAGGGAGCGGAACGGCTGGAAGAGCTCGGACATGTCCTCGGGCTTGCGGCTCAGGTCGATAGGTCCCTCGGAGTACACCACCAGGCCGCTGGAACGGAGAGGGACGTCGGGTTAACCACACCCCGAAAGCTAAGAAAGTCGCCATTAAGGTATGTATTCGGGTCGGGAAAACAAATCCGTTTCCTTGAGACAGAAACACTCACCAAACGATTGCCAGTCTGGGGATGGTAAACATCAGGGCGGGTTCGTAGTCGTCGATCATATCCTGCGTGAGGTAGCCCTGCTTCAGCGCCCTACAAAAGCATCAAAGGATGAGCGATGATCACAAATGCTGCCATTATGCCGGGTTGTGAGGGTTTGAGAAAATAAAAACCATAGATAAAAATAACCTAAACCACGGTAGTGGCATCAAACTGCAACATTTCTCTTTAAACCTGGAAAACATAGTAAGGATACTGGAACATTTGGAGGGCAGAGGCAGAGTTATTTAGCTACAGAGAGCCTCCGGTCCCTTGTAATAGCCTGGCTAACATTAAGTGCGTCATCGAGAGCATCCTCACGCCAGGCAGCCGGTCAGGGTCAGGTTTACCCCATTGGGTGGCAGTACGTGTAACAAAACCTTAACCAGGGGGGTGAGCTCACCTCTCCACTGTCTCACAGAAGAGCACGATAACCTCCTGCTGGACGTAGTACTCCTTGGGGGACTTCACGGGCACCATGGCCGACACGTAGCTGGAGGAGACAAAGACCCACTCAAGTGATCAGATAGTGCACTAGACTATTTCTGGAATACAGTGTGAGAAGTTATTATTTCATAGCCATAAAAAGCTCAGACAGGCAGGGCTAAGTTGGCTCTCATGAGAGCAGCCAGGAAACCCAGTCTGTGGACAGTTATAGCTCAGCTGAACAAAATGTAAATCAAGCAGATGGCCTAGTAACTGCATTATATTCCTATAAAAACCTGCCACTGAATTTTTAAGTTTTTGTCAGCTGTTGTTAATGACCGAAAATTTACATTTAACTGCTTCATATAATTCTTTCATACTATTCGCTGCTTCCTTCCAAATACATACCCCCTTGTTCTATATCTCTCCAATCAGATCCCTACATCTCCCCATCCCTTCAATCACACTCCCACTTCCTCTCCTCCAATCACATCCCCGCATCCCCCTACTTTCCAATCACACTCCCACCTCTCCTCCTCCAATCACATCCCTGCATTCCCACATCCCTCCAATCACTCTCCCACCCCTGTCACCTGAGCTCGAACTCGGCGAAGAGGCTGTCGAAGTGGCGCAGAGCATCGCACATGCGGTCGGTGTAGAGGTTGAGGTCACGCAGCGCCTGGTCCCGGACGATGTTGCGCACCTCCTCCAGGCTGCGCGTCAGCTCCTTGGCCAGCGGCCGCATGGCCATGCTCTCCACCTCGCGGTTCATGATGATGGAGCCGGCAGCCAGGCACTGGGGGCAGAGTGGGGGAAGGAATACTTCAGTCTGTACAAACCGCATGCTGCCATCCAAGGAATCAACATTTACATTACAGCAATGCCGACTGTAAATGCACAAGGATGACACTCAATACTAGAATACCAAGGAGAGAGGGAGACTTGCTTTATTTTATACATATTCATGCTCAATGTGGTTCCAGCACTATGCTGTTAATGCAGGAGAGGTCTAAAGCTCACTAACAAGCTCGCTGGCCTTCAGGACAGGACCTGTGCCCAGATCTCAGGGGTCCTGCTGCGTGACTGTAAACATCGGAAGGATTGCTGAGGCCTGGACAGGAAGCTCACTATTGGGCTTTAAGCTGATGGTGATGGGGGGGCACTGCAAGCGCTTAAGAGTCAGGCTACATCCTGCCTGTCAACACGACCCACCTTCAAGGTGAAGACCCCAAACAAAACACTCATATCAGCTCAAACACCAACTCTAACAGCCAAACGGGGCAGATAGATTCCAGGAATAGATTCCCGCTTAAGATAACAGTGTTAATGAACCCAATTACTGACAACAGGGGTTACGTGTATCAGGTAAAGCAACCAGCACATGTTTGAGGTGACAACCTGTGCTTCTCGGTGTCTCTGGCAGTAAAGCAAGATGTCAGTGGCCCGAGACACAAGCCTGCATATAAAAAAATTTATGAAAATGAAACTGAAATAAGATTCTCACAACACACAGCATTAAAAAAAGCGTTATGAAGAAATCTTGCTTATTAATTAACCAAAAAGGTAGCAGGTGCCACCTGTCATATGGAAGCAAATCAAATGTATAATGGATTATATCAAGTTAAAAATTAGAACAAAACAGAACCAGAGGAGTATTACACTATACAAAATGAGCCCACTCATTTAAAACCCAAAAAAAGAAACAAGAAATCTATGCAAGTTATTTAGTATCAATCAGAAGTTGAGGTAGCATTTCATATCTGCTCCATTTTGGGGATTAGCTTAAAAAAAAACAGAGTAGCAAGCATCAGCTATTAAAACAAGTGCAAAACCTGAAGACTCTCTGACGCTGCTGATTAGTAGGTTGCGGCTGACAGAGACTAGCTGCAGAAATGCAAATTATCAGGCAGGGACCCACCAGCAAACGCGGCATTAGGCCTGTTAATTGCACTTTTAGAGGGAAGCCTCCTTCCTTCATTGCACAGGACTGTCGTCGGCACCCGGTGCTGAGAACAGAGCGGTTTGGCCGTTCGCACTTTCCGCATTAGCGGAAAGGCTGAGGTTCACTGCTACCTTGGCCCTATAGGACTTTGCTGAGATGAGTGAGGGGGAGATTAAACACTTTAGCGAAAATCCTGACCTTCAACAAACCCTGCACCTTGCTGTGGGCACTGCTACAGTCTGCCACAAGGTGGCTCTGTTTGAGCTTATACACAAGGCAAACAAAAGACACAGGACAGCAAGTAGTATTGTTTTAAATTGCTTATCCGACAGTCTTTACCAAACGAAAACTGCATTACATTTGTTTGCATGCCGAGTCACGTTGAGTATTTTGATCATGATCTTTCTGGAATCCCACCAAACTATCTGGTGCAGGAGGTACCAGTAGGTCGTATGGCCACCGCACGCTCAGCCAGCCATCTGCATCATACATAAGCTTTATCATGTTACACGCAGAGCTGTGTGTCTTACTGACACAGATACCCTGCAGCATCAAGCTCGGTCCCCAGCAGAAACTGATTACAGGCAGCACTCCCATCATGATGCATCATGATCCCAAAAACTAGATTTTAAGTCAAAACGTACCAACAAGGCAAGCAGGTGTCAACGGGAACCTGCCGTCCATAATTATACGGTAAAAACCTTTCTTATTTTTCTTTTTTTTTTTTAGTTTTTGTTTCCAAAAAAAAAAAAGCAGTATTTAAAATATACTCAGGTGGCATAAAGGGACCTTTGTAGTAATTTTCAGAAGACTTTGATTTTGAAATTATCAGCTTATCGAAGCACAGCTATTCTGGGATTCCTGCTGTAGCTTTTCAGCTAGCTACCTTGCTAAGGTAGAAACAGCTGCCTGCAGTATACCTCTGGCGTACGTGCTGGTGGCTAATATGGCCCCAGTCTAGGTTACATGCTGCTTAAGTACTGGCAGCAGACTCAGCTTCAGTCTGGGTTAAGTACTGCTCATGTACTGGTTCCAGCACCTCAGCCCCAAACCACAGTTGTCCCGCCAGGTTGTCGTGTCTGATCTCCTCGGGAAACTTGACGCAGAAATCCCTGTTGGCCCGGTCGTCTGGGATACATTCATCCATGATCTGATTGATGATGCCGAGCACATTGTCCTGTGGAGCAGAGCATAAAGAACAGCAGAGAGGTGAGAAGCTAGAATAAGCACAAACACGAATGCCAAGGTGTGAAAGAGCTCCATATATTCAGTATAGATACATATTACACCAGCAAGGAAATCCTCAATGTGAAAAGTACATTACGGCAAAAAAACACATCATATACAAAAGCAGTGAACAATGAAAGGAACGGCTTTAGTTAAATATAGTTACGTATGAATAACATTTACACATACTTAAGACAGTAAAAACACAATAGCATTTACAACACATAACAGAGATTCATGGATGTTTAAAGTTATTTAATGGTCTACAGGTAGAGACTTTTGAAATGCTGAAATGAAATATTCTTAGCATTTAGGGTCAAAATAGCCATACATTCAAGATGAATCATTCTAAGAAATTCACTAAGTGGAAAATTTATAATTAGCATTAGGTAGACCGTGGTCATTGTTGACACACAACAACGAAATGTGTCCTCTGCATTTAACCCATATGTGACATAGCAGGGGGCAGCTAATTCAGCACCCGGGGAGCAGTGCTTGGGGGCGGTACCTTGCTCAGGGTACCTCAGAGGTGTCTTGCTTGTCGGGGATTTGAACCTGCAGTCTTTCAATAAGAGCGCACTTCCCTAACCATTAAGCCACCACTGCCCACAAAGAAAAAAAATAATAATAAAAAAATCAGGGGAGAGCGTGAATGCAGTCCCCCCCTGCCAGAAATGATGCAGTGGAGATTCCCACATTTGGGGAATTCGCAGGGATCAGCACAGCCGCAGTGTAATGGCTGGGCCTCACCCTGGGTGAACCACCTTGAGGATCATGGCATCTCCCCTGCCAGGTACTGTACAACTCAGCCCAACAGCCTTCCGACTGCAGTGCGATGCGCTGGGAACTCGGCCGAGCACATGGGGCCCGCACACTTACGATCATTTCCATAGGTTACGGAGCGTCCATATGCAGGACAAGCAACCATGTGACATAGTCAGAGCCCGACGCACGGAGTATACAGGGCCAGAGCCACGGAGGAGACGCCGCAGTCCACACCGCGCCCCGCAACTACGCCAGCAGAAAGAGGCCCATGCCGACATCCCCAGCACCTGTGCCTCCTCTGCTACCCTTATGCAGCACGGGCAAAATAATAACTTACGATGCACCATTACATCCTGACACGCTATAATCTCACGAAGCGAAACGGCCTCATTTCAGAGCTGCCGGGGCCTTGGCTAAAAGCTGCTTATTCAGTCTGCTTTATTACTGCTCAGCGGCTGGCGGCTGGCCAACCCTGCTCTGAGTCAGCACGCCGAGGCGGCCTCCCGGGGGAAGAGAGGAGCGGCGCCGGACCTGGAGACGCCGGATCGGGGAGGGAGAGGAGAGGGGCCAGGCCCAGTGATACCAGTGTGTCAGGGAGAGAGAGGAGAGGGGCCAAGCCCAGTGTTACCGGTGTATCAGAGAGAGAGAGGAGAGGGGCCAGGCCCGGTGTTACCGGTGTATCAGGGAGAGAGAGGAGTGGAGCCAGGCCTGGAGACACCGGATCGGGGAGAGAGAGGAGAGGAGCCAGGCCCAGTGATACCGGTGTGTCAGGGAGAGAGAGGAGAGGAGCCAGGCCCAGTGATACCGGTGTGTCAGGGAGAGAGAGGAGAGGAGCCAGGCCCAGTGA
>JAODJW010000015.1:22413835-22425616 GCA_026777045.1 Hyperopisus bebe
GTGTGTCGGGGAGAGAGAGGAGAGGGGCCAGGCCCAGTGATACCGGTGTATCGGGGAGAGAGAGGAGTGGAGCCAGGCCCAGTGTTACCGGTGTATCGGGGAGAGAGAGGAGTGGAGCCAGGCCCAGTGATACCGGTGTGTCGGGGAGAGAGAGGAGAGGGGCCAGGCCTGGAGACACTGATATGTTGGGGAGAGCGAGACAGTTATTGGAGAGTCAGTGCTGAGGCCCTGACTGTCACAGAACGTCAAAACACCCAATTCAGCAGCACACATGCACCGTTTTGGTGTATATGTAAGACTGAGATGATGCAGAAGCAAACAAGTCATTGACGGTTTCTTTGATAATGGACTTCAATTGCATTGAGTCATTTAAAACCTGCTGAGAGTCTCTGGCTTACCCACACTGTAACTTTAAGTTTGACTCCTGTGCTTTGCCGGGGTCGACGGTGGGTCAGGCTGTCACTCTGCCTCCCGGAAGAGTCGTCTGCTCAAACACTCAGTTTCCCAACCCGACTGCGGCAGAAGATCTGTCAGCCTTGAGGGCTCTTTCTGTTAGCGGGGAGTGTCTGAGTTTCGGGGGAGGAAATGTGAACGGGCGAGGTGGGCGGGTCGGCCCGTGCAATGTGGATGGCGTCACTGGCCCCGGGTAACCGCTTCATTAGTGCGTCAGCCAGTCAGAGCCTCACTGGCTGAAGGAGATGGTAGTGGGGGTGTCTTCTCAAGGCCTGCATAAATCCCCCATTCCCACAAGAGCAGTCACTCTGAGCTCCGACACTAAGCTCTCACCAGAATGTTAAAAGAATTTGTTTGGCATCTTATTCACTACACTATGGCTGAGACAAGCCCAAAGTTAACGGCTTATGAAATAATGTGTTTTGGCCCATTTGTGCATATGATTATGATTCGAGGGCCCCATAGCTGAACTGGAGGAGCAATGGGCCAAACTGGGAGAGGAGCTACTCAACCGGGTCGGGGATCCTCCGCGGGGGGTGGAGGGGCACCCGACTGGCTTGTCACTGGCGTGCCCCTCAAAGTGCCATAGCAATGCCGTCATCACCGGCTGCAGGACGCGGTTACACGGCTCACTGACTGCTGGACAGGATTATGCGGGGTCATTAACAGATTGCTAACAGCAGGAAACTGTTATGCAGAGTCACACTCCCGTGCATTTGTCAAAAACGGGGCCGTGCCAGGGCATACTGGCGACATTCGCTGCGCTGTGGACGACACAGAGCGTGAACTTAGGCACACTGACGTGTTCGCAACATTGCAGCTACAGAGCGTGTTACATCAGCTGACTGTATGCGCAGATGGTGACCTACGACGGGTCTGCTGACACAAAGGCGTGGGCTACGTGTCTGCTTAATTAATACATGCCATTTATAGGAATGATGAGTATTACTGAGTATTAAAAGCTGTTGTGCAGCCTCCCAGAATAAGGTAATGAACCTTCTGAGCATTATTAACACGTTACTAAGAATCTATTAGGTCACAAAAGATCCACAGGAATAAATGCATATTGCCTTTTACAAGAACTTAAACCATGTCAAAGTGACGTTGTTTCTAAAAATAACATTACATTGATTTTTATTTAGTAGCTTCTATCAAAAGTGGCATGATTGAGAAAGCAGGGTCAGACAGGCACTGGAGCAGTTGCTCGTTAAGGGCCTTGCTAAAGGACCAAAGAGTGATAGCGCTCTGCCGATCATGGCATTTGAACCGGCAACCTTCTGATCATTAGCAGTGTCATAACCCACTGAGCCACACTCTGCTTCCCATAGGGAGCAAATGACCCCTGCATAACACAGACCAGGACCAGAGGATGCAAAGTACCCAGACTAGGAGAAGAGGACAGAGCAAGTCCGTGTGAAGTTAGTCAAAATCGGAAGGAGAGCTTCATTATCCCAGATGTCCTGAGCTTCAGAAACTCACTGCAGCCTGCGTACCATGAATTTCAAGAACAAGAAAATATTAAACTTCTTCAAATAAAAGAGTAGTGCTTTAAAGTTATTTTGTTAGTTATTGGTCAGTTACTTGGGGGGAACGATCACAATCATAACAATTTATTTACATCTTACCAGGGCTCTCAAGTTTTAACAAAAGTTTGGAGTGAGGTTACATCTGTTAGGGACGCAGCATGTGTCTCATGGTGAATGCGTGACACTTTACAGCCCTGTCTACCACATTCAATTGGATCTTGCTTTGCCACCTTGTCTGCACCCTGTATGTGTGCGCATCCATGTAATTGCAAGCGGCATCACATGCAACAAATTCTATTTTCTGATTGGCTGGTAGGTGGCCATTAACTCTAACTCGATCGAGACAGTTATGAACTCCACTCCGTATGTCTCTGCATTGTCCATTAATCCTATATAAGGGACACCTTGGAGGGAGTCATCCCTTACCTCTCAGCATGAGAAATACAAGATGTATGGAATGACAAACAGTTCAAAAACATGTGAATTTTAACCTGTAGAATATGTGTAGAATACACATTAACAACACATAGTTAACTAGTTCACACACTCATACACCACACCTTTTGACCAAATAGGTCAAAAACACGTGAATTTTAACACGTAAAATATGCGTCAAATACACGTTAACGTGATGACTATGTGTTGTTAACGTGCATTCCACACGTATTTTATACATGTTTTTGACCCGTTTGCCGTTCCAAAGGTGTGGCGTGTGAACTGATTGAAATGCATGTGTCTCATGGTCAATAACATGAGACTTGAGAGCCCCGATTTTACTTGTATAACCCACGACATGTTTATAATTCATAAATAAAACTTGGCCAGCAAATCAATCTTTCATTTTCCACAGAATAAAAAACGATGTAACATTATCTTGCTAATAAGCGCTGGCATGTTTCACCACCGGCACCGGCTGGAGATGCAGGCAAAAGGTATTCGATCTTATTGAGGTACAAAAATAATTCCATCTACAGTCTTTTTTTACTGCACTTCTGCGCAACTTCCATGTTAACACCGGTGCTTGTGGTCAAGCAATCAGCAAGTTTATCACTGTAAGCGCCTCCACTGTACTCCCTCTGAGGAGCTGAATCAGGCCGAGTTCCGATGGTGCCTCACACACACATGCATACACATATACATCAATTCTCTGGGTGTTTCATGTGATATACGACAGTGTCGTCAGCTGCTATATGGGGGGCATATTCAGGCATAAATGAGGGGCATATCTGCAAGTCACACAGGTGCGCCTAGTTATAAAATTTAGGTGCACTGTCTCCAAAAATGGAGGCAAAATGCGACTGAATGGTCGCAGCCTAGAACTCTGTGGAGCCACACTTTCGATTTTCAGGCATTTTTACACCACATGACAAACAAAAACAACATCAGACACACACGAACCAGTACGCATGTTTATTTCTGGGCAGAAGCATTTTAAGATCTCGCTTGGTGCTCACACTTCCCAAACACCAGATACCCAAACCCACTGTTTCTCAAGCCGGTCCTAGGGGACCCCCAGACAGTCCAAGTTTTTGCTCCCTCCTAACTCCCTGCCAGACAGTCCTACTGGGAGCTGTTAGGGAGCAAAACTGTGGACCATCTAAGGGTCCCTAAGGACCAGGTTGAGAAATTTCTCCCATAACCAATCCGCAGCGCTTTCCCGGTTTATCCATGGAGTCTTTCCTAATCCGTTCCGCGGGGGCCCAAAGTCGGACCAGGTTTCTGCTCCCTCCCAACTCCCAGAAAAACATGGACTGGATTTGGAAACGTGCACCCAGGCAATGACACCACCGTCCCCAGCGTTTCCCCACAATAACGCCGCTTCAGCTTAAAACTTCCATAAAGGTCCTTCTTATTTTTAATATTAATAAAGGTTTACACTGGAGATTAATTAACTGTGACAGAGAAAAGTCAGAGGACACTATCCAAATGTGAAACTGCCAGCCTTTAAAAGTGAGAATTTATAAATAAAAGAACACTGTACCTAGGAGGCTTGGTATGAGGACAGGGGAAGTAAGAATGACTAAGGTGCTGACAAGAAGTGATAACAAGGCTTTAAGGCAGCGGCTGCCAGACTGGCCACCTTAAAAGGCCCATTTTAATAAACGATAGCACCCCAACTTAGTATAAATATGACCAAAATACCCTGTAAGACAACTGGAATAAAAGTATTCAGATACATTTTTTTTAGTATTAATGTTATCCATTTAATGGTTTTAAAATTTTACCACAGCGATTGTCAGAGTTTAAAGAGGCCCAGGCATAATTAAAATGTTATAGAATGTCAAGACAAAGCATCAAGATGAAAGACTTTATGGCTCAATTAAAAGGCAAGAATAAAAAGTAAATTATGTGTTCAGGACACTGTCTGCCAGCGAGACAGCTTATGATGAGTGCGCAGAATATCAACGCACTGAAAGTACATAAAATGCATTAAGACGCATCAAAGCACAATGAACTATGTCATCCAAAGGCAGAATTCCTCACTATCCTTGTGAGGTATAGTACATAGAAAAATTCTTTACAAAGAACTTCAGGACTTCAGAACTCTGGGTGACTAAATACAGAAAGACATTCAAAGGAACTAGTCTTGTATAAGCTGAAGTGTGAGGAATTTGCTGAGAGACTACAATTCCCAGCATGCCTTTCACCGAAAACACTAGGTTCCAACACCAGAGCCAAACAACATGCACTTCTGAAGCACATCATTCAACATTAAGCATTGCATTCTTTCACATTTACAAATGAATTTTAGCGCCTTCATAGTCACAAAAATACCAGTTAAATCTTATTACATTATAATAACTCATTCAGTTCATTAATTATCATTATTATAACTAACAACAATGAAAAAATTATTCAACTAACCCATGATTAATTCAAATACAAAACCTCTACTGTACAGTAAGGGGGAAAAACAAATTAGATGAGTATCCTAGTTAAGAGAGAAACAGTAAGTTGTTTTTAATTGATTTTCCATCATTGAGAGCAGATCAATTTTCACTCTTTCACCTGCAAAAGACTGAAATACAGTTCCAAAGAAAGCAGCCGACCATGACAGAGGATGTCACAAGGACTGAGAGAAAAAAAGCCACACATTTCTAAAAGCATACAAGTTAAACTTACGAAAGTTCAAAGTCTTCACAGATATGCCAGCAACTCTGTACATGTTTTGAGTGATTTAACCCCATGGAAGTCCTTTATCAAAGGAACCATCAGTGACTTGTTTAGTCCTGCATCATCTTGGTTTTACCTATAGACCAAAATGGCAGTGGTGCAGCCAAAATGTGTTTATTGCAGTATGTGTGCTGTGATATGGTTAGATTTTTACAGTTCGTTCCAGCAATTTTACATTCGACTGAGTAGTCTCACCTGACAGGAGCGGAACTGGTTGACCAGGAGGGTGCATCTCTGGGGGTCCTTCCTGCCGTCCAAGCTGTCCAGCTCCATCGCCACCTGGTTCAGCTCCTCATCCGCGTAGTAGAACTGGGCCAGGAGCTGCGGATCCGATCTCTGGGGGGAAGGACGGCACATGGCAGAAGTTACCGCACGGCTCCGACGAGACCGGATAAACGCTGCAAAATCACAGCGGCAGCACAATTCTTAGGGTCCGTATTTTACGCTTCATGGCTGAGAGAGAGACAAGCAGAAACACAGCTCCAAGACTACCAGCCCATAACAGCAACTCCCAGCCGGGATTCCCAGCCCAGCAAGTCAAATAACGGGGAAAACGGAGATGATAGGGTGTAGATGTGGCCACGCTTTGCAGCCTAGTGCATATTTAGCTTTGAATGCATTTTTTCCCCATGGATTTTGATTACATACTTTGGGTACATAGAAGAATTAATTAGATGGACTGCCATCTAGGCTGAATACCGTGAACTCCAAAAAAAAATGACAGAGCTAAAATGCAGTCAGTACTATTAGTTATTCCAATCCCGACGTCTGGCAGTAAACACGAAGCTCGAATTTGTCCACATCTCCATCAGTGGTGGCATCTCTGCTTCAGTCAGCAGTTGGGAGTACTTTTTAGCTGAGATGTTGCAAATACACTATATGCAATCCATAATACACAATAAACACCACTGACATGCCCCAGCAGGATCCGCGTTACATGCATTACAGGATCTTCTGTGCAATCCTGCATATCTGTCCTCTACAGTTGGCTTAACCAGACAACTTGGCAGCTGCAGTAAACAACGCAAAAATGGAATACCAGTCCGGCCCTTAAGCAAGGAAGTCTTCAGTCAAATAATACAGCTACCTAAAATAGGTAAGAACTGCGCACCAAACCAATAAACAAAGGAAACATTTTATTTGGAGATTGTGTCAATCAGTATCTTCACACTGGAAGGTTCACGTCACTCTTCTCTCTTAATCACCCTCTATCTGCCCCAACATTTAAAACACACCGGAGGTTCTTGGGCAATATTTTCGTAATAAGAATGCCGACTTATTGTAAAGTCAACAGTACAGGAGCAACCAAGTTATCGTTATCGAAAGTTATCGAAAACTGGCAGCCATAGAAACAGACTGACCACAGCTACAGTATGTATTTCATTTCTCAGAGTAAATGGGGTGAATCAGCCAAGAAGTTAAGATAACACCAGTGACTATACTGTACGATCAGACTACTGGCCTTTAAAATACGATCTAGTAAGTGTTAGTAGTCATACTGGAAACAGACTGCCTTGATGATGTGCATATTGCAACAAGCTTTTTGAATATTCATGTTAACATCATCAGCTTCCGCCAAATGCTCGTGGGTTAATAGCTTCCAAAGGGCATAAAAATCATCACTCTGCAGCTACACTGAAACAGGAATTAAAATAAATACTCAGCGTATCTACATACATCTTTCTGTAGCATTAATTATTTAAACCCGATTTAATACATCATCTTTTTCAGACTGCACATACAGAGATCAAGATAAATACATATAAAAGGTACTAAGGTATTTCCCAAAAAAAATAAAGGCTTTTAATGTGGTTTCATCCAATACCACTTCATCGACATCACTTCCTCTTAGTGAACATTAGGTCACTAGGTGTTGATCTACTTTCCTGGCAGAGAACTGCTGAGTTAGGATTAGATGGTTACTGCAGCAGAACCCAGGCTGGAGCTCGTCAGCTATAAGGCTGCATAGAGCTAATAGGACGGTCCAGCCAACCGTAGCAGGGGTGTACAGCCTGTGGAAGGTGTGAATGCTGACGGGCTTATTCTATTGAAGTAAAGGGACAGACCAGGACTTCCACTTTTGAACCTGTCCTTAAGAAATCAGGGTCAGATTACACCCAGCTACAGATACACAATATCAGTTAACAGGTCAGTAACAGCCAATATTCGTTAAAAATCAAGTTTTCCGTCCAGTGTGTCAATCTTGGCCAATCTTGTTGGTGGACATTTGAACTTTATCAGTGGTAAGGTTAGCAGCAACAGAGTTTAAGACACAGCTAGTACAATATTGAAGATGATTGCATTGGAATGTCAGCCTTAGAGGACAGGGGATTTCATCTGCTGATTCACCACTTAGAAGTAGGGTTGCCATTTTAATGTGAGGAAATAAGGGATGCACACCCTGGCTCCGCCAATGATAACCAAGAATAAATGCAGCCCAAATATACAGGAGAAATAGCATCCCTTATTGGTCCAGAAGGGGGAGCTCAGTGAGAATTCAGCAGGAGTTCCATGTAAGAAGTCCTTCTTGGGCTCCTGGTGAAGGACTCCCCCCGCAGGCTGCCGACAGCCCTGTGCTTTTTAGCCCACAGACTTTAACATGCAAAACTTCGCACAAAGACCCTAACTGATGTTTCTTCTCCATTTCCTTCATATGCCATGAGGGGAAGGTGCTTTATGTAAGCAGACTGACTGCCTTTGATGGTGGACAGCAGACATCTCACATGGCCACACTCAGCGAAGGCCCAGCCGCTCCAGAAGTCAGCAAGCAATTCCTGCAAGACATGCTTTTGATCTAAGAAAGTCTGGAAGCTAATGCTGCACCAGCGAAAGAGGAAGAAAAAGGTAGAAAAAAATGTTTGGGGAAACAAGGTCAGCTGGATTTTTAATTTAAAACAACATGAAAACACAACCTCAAGTAATTCTTCCGTGATTGAGGTTTCTGCTGTGCTTGTCCAACACTCACAGGTGTTAGGAAGCAATACCACCAGAGCTGACCTCAGAGAAGAGGCTGGTAGCACTTTCTTTTCTTTTGTTGGTGAAATTCCAGTCTTGGATCCTGCTTTACTGTTTTCTTCACTGTTTCTTCAGTATCCCATATGGACAAATCTGTTAGATTCAGTGTTTTTAATCCAATAGAAAATGCTTAGAATCAGGGCACATCAGGGCCCCGTTTCCCCCCAGCTTAATTCAGATTTCTGAGTTATTACTTGCCAGATCATGTTATGTTTCCCTTAATCTTCTTTGAGATCCCCAAAGAAGCCCTCTCACGTCTGACGGTAAATATGCATGTGTAGGACTGGGAATGACAGCTAAGGCAGCGTCTGAGAGCGATACGTGAAGCGGAGAGCGCTGAAACACACGGCCTGTCCACACACTGGGAGTCAGAGCTGTAGCCATGCCAGTCAGTGGGCGGGAACTGGGAGCCTGCAGCTAAGGCCAGTGTTTAGAGCACATGACAGCACCTGCTTGTTCTGCGTGAGTCATTTGAGTAGCTGGGCTAGGA
This sequence comes from Hyperopisus bebe, assembly GCA_026777045.1. Lineage (NCBI taxonomy): Eukaryota > Metazoa > Chordata > Actinopteri > Osteoglossiformes > Mormyridae > Hyperopisus > Hyperopisus bebe. The sequence goes on from JAODJW010000015.1 coordinate 22,422,494, forward strand.
GCTGAGGCTAAGTCTCACCATCAGTAAGTGCACATTAACTAACAAAAAAAACAATGAACATGCGACATGCGACATGTGACATGGCAGAATTTCTCAATCTGGGCCTTGGGGACTCCCACACAGACCCCCCCCCCCCATGTTCCTGTAGATATACTGCATCTATCACTCTATAATCAAGATCATTTTCAGTATCATAGATCCATAACATATTAAATCAGAAATAACTTTCACTTGCAACAGAGTCACTTCAACTCGGCAATGAGGGTACAATTCAATCAAAATGTATTGCCTGTATAGTATTACCCACCCACAAATGCATGGGATCGGAGTTTGAGTTGAATGAAAATAATGTTTATTCATTATTAAACTGGACATGACGGTGATGGTGACTTGTTCACTTAGACTGACATTAGGGCTGTGCGATATGAACCAAATTCCACATCTCGATATTTTTAAGAAGTGGGCTACATGTTAAGTTGCAAGTCAGAGCCACATGCAAGATATCACAAACATTTTAAAAAGGGTGTGGTCAAAATAAAATGCCAATACAGGGTTTCTTTCCCTGTTAGCAATTGTACAGCAACCATTCAGCATGGACATTTTCTATATTCCAAACAAAAGTCTCCAAATAAATGAAAATAAATGATACTTATATCCATATAGTAGGGGTCAAATAATGCAGCTACAACATAAAAACATTTCACTCCACTATGTCTATCGACAGACCCTTTTCTGTTAATGACATTGCTGTCAAAAAAAAAAATACTAAATCTGAAACCTATTTGGCAAATGGCTCTAAAATCAACCACTGAAGGTACACTTTTCAGCTGAAAAGACCCTCATTTTAAGGCATTAGCCTTCAACAAAATAATACAAATACTGCAAGCTACGATATTTTTAACAGTGTTTTAAAACAAATTGAACCAAGGAACAATGATTTCTCGCCTTTTCCCTCCATTAACTTCCCTGTGAGGCACCGCTAACTGAATGGTTTGATTTTAGATTTTAAGTTAATTTTAGTCAATTCTGGGATTCTGTGCAGTGTCACAAGTTCTCATGATGTTTACAACAAAGAAGGAAAACTAATGCCTCTATTAAATATAATTTTGAAAGCTTGAAATTTAATGCACAATAAAAGTTTGATATAAACAGTATTGCATCATCCTATATCTCATTTTGATAATATTTCCATATACTGTAAAAATTCAGTGAAGCACCCAGCCCAGCCTGACTGCATGAGTTTGCTCTTCCTACACATTCCTCCGACAGCAGTAACGACACTGCGATCTGCTGCCAAGCGTAACCGTGTTGCCCTGCCAGGGGACACAGGTCACTCCTTTTTTTATTGACTTGGCTACAACAGTGGCCTTGTTTTAAGGGTGTAGACTCGTAACTCGTAATGGGCTGCGGTAAAATAGGAACGTGACTAACATGTATGGGAAAGCAAGCGTCTTTAAACTGTACTGAAATCTGTAAATTTAACAAAACAAACATGATTTCTTTGAGGTCATATAATTTTTCATTACAATTTTTTTTTTAAGCATATGGCGGCAATGTTATTTCGGGTATCGGTGCCAAGGTCCTAGACAATTATCAACCTGGTCATCTGTCTGTACTGCAGCTGAGACATCAGGAAACATTCGCCATTCTCCACAACTGGAATCATTTCTATTCTGGTTGACATCCCTAGCAGCTGTGTCCCAAATTGCATTCATCAATTCCTTTCATGAAATCTCTCTGCCACTGTCCTAATTGGCTGCGCTGGCTCAGCTGACATCAGGTCAATTTGGCTGACAGGCGTTTCCAGGTTTAAACTCCAGTTTGCACCATAGAAATACACATAACCCAATCCAATAGTACGGAACAGCTGAAGTTGGTGTTTTTTAGAACGTATAGATAACACTATGGCTTTGTCAGCTGTTACAATGTACTAAAGATTCACAGTCCAGTGTTTCCGCTGGTGACACGTCTCCACGGCAGGCCGACATGGTGAAGACTTTGGCACCTCGGCGTAAGAACATCTATCCAACCCATCAATCATCTAATCCAAAGGTTTGGTGACTCGCTTGGAAAGCCCGATTCCGCCCCCACCCCCCACACATTATGGAAATCAGTTGGTTAAGTACACTCATAGGCTGTATAATGCTGTCATTTAGCTGGCGGTCTTATAAGGTTGTAATAAACTGAGCAAAGAAAAGAAAAACAGACAAGACATTTAGTTATGTGTGTGTGTGTTTGTGTGTGTGTGTGTGTGTGTGTGTGTGTGTGTGTGTGTGTGTGTGTGTGTGTGTGGGGGGGGGGGGGGGGGGGGTGATGACGTATCTCTCTCCTCACTGTGTTATACCCCATCTACACACACTGAATGGGAGAACATACTGGGAATGGGAGAAATATGGTAAAGTTTACCTGTTAATGCAACTAGACTGCCTGGAGATTATCAGTAACTTTCTGTTATAGCTCCATTGTGAATGCTAAATTGGGGAGGGCGGGAGGGGGGCTTCTCTTCCTTTATTCACTACATTGATGTCAGTCGGGAGTATGCGACACCCGTTACTTTACCGTTATGGAAGACTGAGTGGGAATGAAAATATATCTATCTGTATCATGTTGTTTTTACCTGATGTATTAACGGGTTTCGTATGTGGAAGGTATCACAGACTGCGAGAGACTCAAATCGCATAACAAACCCGCTAAGTTCGACTGAGTCACATATACAGTTAGGCTGTGTGCAGTGCAGTTAGGTTGTCACCTACACAGTTAGGCTGAGTGCAGTGCAGTTTGGCTGAGTCACCTACACAGTTAGCCTAACTGCACTGCAATCAGCCTAAGTCACATACACAGTTAGCCTGATTGCAGTGCACTCAGCCTGAGTCATATACACAGTTAGGCTGTGTGCAGTGTAGTTAGGCTGTTACATTGTTAAGTGAAAGATGGGAGACAGGCAAACATGAGAACTTAATTTAGCAAATGCTAAAAATAGGTAATTATAATTGTGACTGAAAAAATAACTAGCTTAAATTAATCCACATAGCCCAATTATTAAGTGTTTGTTTACCTCCACAGACAGAGAGGGAGCATGCTGTCACTGAACGATAATAAACACCCCCCCCCCCCCCCATCCCC
>JAODJW010000015.1:22425716-22449409 GCA_026777045.1 Hyperopisus bebe
GATTTGGGTGGGGGGGGGGGGGTCTCAGAGCTCGGAATCGGCTCCGGCTCCCAGGCTGTTGAGCTCTTCAGCAGGTGGCTTCTCGGAGCGGAAGCCCGCTGCGATCTCGTCGAATGTCCGCCCCTTGGTCTCTGGTACTTTGAAGTAGGTGAATACGAAGAAGAAGAGCAGGAACACGATGAAAATGATGAAGACATAGGGGCCGCACAGTTGCTGTGGAGGGGGAGGAGAAGGAAGAGATGACTGAGACACAGATCTTACGAAACAAGCTGAGTAGAGATCACAGCACATCTGAAGGACGTTTCATATCCTGATAGCTGCCAATAGCATATTCATGCATATAGAAAGTCTAATCCCACTTCCTTAGGCATGACCTCAATCCTCTAAGAGCATATACCTTAACATCACTGTGAACAAGTGTCCAGTTTAAATGAATCCTTTCCCAGTTTCCATGCACTCTTTCAGCCACAGGGGACATACACCATACGGGCAAAAATACTGGAACACCCCAAGTAATTACAGGCCACACAACACACATCCATCACTGACATACAGGTGTTTAATTAAGCACACAGCCATGCAATCTGCAGCAATCAATGGCAGCAGAATGGGGGGGGGGTCATACAGAAGGTTAGTCATGGACACCACTGGACACCTTCGCAATAAGTTGGTTCCCCATGTTCCTGTCCTGCTAGAGCTGCAACATGGATTTGGAGTTGAACCAGCATGGTGCCCTTAATGGCCAGTAAAGATACTGACCTGGACATACTGGAAGCCCATTCCCACTATGAAGTTGGCCGTCCAGTTGGAGAAACCGGCAACAGCCATGGCAGATGGGCGGGGGCCCTGGCTGAAGAGCTCGGCCACGATGAACCAGGGGATGGGACCGGGTCCGATCTCGAAGAAGGCCACGAAGCAGAAGATGGCTATGATGCTGATGTAAGACATCCATTCGAGCTGCTCCTGTGGCAAGGAAACGGAGCGCATACAGAAATAAGGAACCACAAGGAACCTATACAGAGGACAGCCGTTCCTAAGTAGGTACTCATAAGCAACATAAATGAGTGCGGACGAGGGAATTCTTCTTATAGAAGCAGAAGAAGCATTGATCCTTTAAGGAGCAACGTACCAGTAGATTCAGAGCAATGGTCATCAGGAGAGCAGAACCAGCCATCCCCAGCAGGCCGACCAGGTGGAGGGATCTACGTCCAGCACGTTCCACGATGAACAACTGAGTACCGGAGAGAGAGAGCATTAGGGTGAGGAAATGGCTGGTAAAGAGGAGCACAGAGACACTTCGCATTTATATTCTGTTACTCAGCTGACATCTTAACCCGAGGCCATGTAGTGTCTACATAGATTTAGGTGGATATTTTACTGAAACAATTCAGGGCTAAGTAGTGCCAGGAAAAACACACACACACACACACACACATACACGCTACAAGCCATCCTGAAACCACCCTTGAGTTTGTGAATGAAAGCTTGTCTAAAGAGATCCATCTAAACGGTGACACATTAATGGGAAGCTCACATAAACCTCTGGTGGCTCTCAAAGTTACAAAAATATAAACTCTGATGAGAGCTGGAGAACAGGTACAGCGCCACCCGGGCATCCTCGGACATATCAAGCATGCCCACATAAAGCAAGCAGAAATCTTGGTTTGGCGGAACTTACCGAAACAACAGTGAAGGCTGTGTTGACCACCCCGGCGCCAATGGTGGCGTAGACGGGTTGAGAGACCCCCGCCCGTTTGAAAATGTCAGTGGAATAGTAGAAAACCTGAAACAGAAAGACAACAAGAGGGTTATGCACAGTGGCAGCACAAAATTATTTTCAGGGGAGGTACACAGGGGGCAACAGTAAAATAGAGGGGGAGGGGGGTTCCACGTAGGAAAAATTAAGGCTGTCAAAAAAAAACACAAAGTTGGCTACAAATGATAAATATTCATGCAAATCTGGGAACAACTAAACACAGTTGGCAAAACTAAGTTCCACGTTCCATGATCAGCATCAGTCAGGCGACAGATGCTCTGTTACCGCCATAAATGAAACGCTTTAACTTTAACTGTTTCAGGTGAGCTGGGGTGACACCAGGGCACTTACAGCATTGATCCCCGAGAGCTGCTGGGACAGATGCAGCATGACTGCCACCAGGAGCGGCTGGCGATACTGCCGTGACAGGAGCAGCTCTTTGAGCGTCACCTTCTTCTCGCTCATCATCTGCCGGCTCTCCTCCTTCATCTCCAGCATGTCGGCAGTCACGTCGCTGGTGCCACGCAGCTTCGTCAGAACTGGGGTGATAGAAGCGAGATGATCATCGCGGGGAGGTCATAAGCCCAAGAACCAGATTTAATTCCCCTCCTGCACAAGCACCATTTAAAGTGCATGCTTAAAATTCCATATAAATTGTAATGGATTTATTTAATGAGACTCAGCGGTGGATTTCGCTAATCCACTAACCTCAAAGCTGTATTTCCCGCTTAGTTGCATAACTTGTTGGCGTATGCTAATGTTTTTCCGGTTTATTGGTTTAGCGTTATCGAATTAAACTTCGCAGTTAGCAGATCGGCAGTTATCACGGCTAACCTTTCGGTTAGCCGAATCCCACCGCTGACCAGACTTGACACGCGTGTCAGAAATAAGCGAGCCTGACGGGCGTGCGGTTTACCGCGGCTCATCCCGCCGGATGCGTGCGGCAGACTCACTGTTCTTGGCCTTGTTCTCCTCGCCGCGGTTGATGAGCAGGAAGCGAGGGCTCTCGGGGCAGAAGGGCAGCAGGATGCACTGCAGCAAGGCTGGGAAGAAGGTGAGGCCCAGAAGGAGAGGCCACATGGTCTCGTTGCCGAAGATGGACTTAAGGCCAAACACCTGGGGCAGAGCATCAACACTTCAGTGGTACTGTATATAACCACCATGATGACTAAACTATATAAGTGGAACTATCCCAGCTCCTCTTACACCCAAGTACCACTCATCTATTCAGTTAATATTATTATATTACCGCTCATTCTTACGTTACATTCTTGGAATGACTATTCAATAGCAACCGACTTGTAATAGATCAAGTGCGAGTCTTGATGTTATTAGCTAGAATAAAGCCCTTAGCAAGTAAAAACATCCAGCGGATTTAGAAGCGGAGGTGGCAGACTCTACCTGCGCGATGAGGATGCCGATGACGACCCCCAGCTGGTGGAGGGTGCCCAGCGCCCCACGAAGGTTGGTAGGAGAGATCTCGCCCACGTACATGGGCACGAAGCCAGTGGAGAGGCCCGAGTACAGTCCCACTATGAAGCGGCCAAGAATTAGCATCTCCCAGGAACCCCCGAACTTGGAGAAGCCCATACAGGCTGCCGAGAGGAATGCCAGGATGTTAGCGACCAGCATGGAGTTCTTCCTGTGGAGGGGGGGGCAATCCCACAGTGACAAAATAGTCCAATATTCATACATTTATTTACAAAAAAACTACAAAAAAGGTGAAAACAGCAAGAATTTCCACAAAGCTCATTAAATTAATTAGTGGGGCACATTTAAAAAAAACTGAGCAGAGAGGCATCCTTAAGCATGCATAAATTCGAGCTCAGGGAAAGGACGGGCGTGGGATGGGCGTGGGACGGGCATGGGATGGGCGTACCTGCCGAGGCGATTGACAAAGAGGCCCACGGAGAAGGAACCGATGATGCCACCCACAGAGAAGACAGAGACCGAGATGGACCACAGCGTGGTGAGTGCCGCCTTGGAGATGGTTGTACCATGACGGTCGAACCATGTTTCATTGTAAAAGGCCTCAATGATCTGCCGGGAAGATAACAGGGTGAAGCCTATACTCACAACAATGGCTGGAAGAACTGATTTACAAAGAATTGTGGAATGATTTTAATGGAAAAACAAAAGCAATACCATAACACCATAAAATATAACAATAGACGAATGAAAAATGGTTTGGCAAAAACTATTTAAAAAAACAGATAAAATGCACAATAAAACTAAAAGGAAAATTCAAGCATAATAATAAGTATCAACAAACAAAAATTTTTCCCATGTCAACAATTGAAGGACTGCAGTACAGGAACCAACCAATAGGGGTCAGACAACCTCTATTGGCAAGAAACATTTGATACAGATCCTGGGGGCCAGAGTGTCAAGTTACCAGCTTTCCCCAGAAACCTGTGACTCATTGTTGACAAACAAGGGACTGAGACTGCCTTCAGTACAGGCACTGGGCTCTCCTTACACAATCTGACTTCTAAACTTTTCCCCAAGGTCAATTCTCCCCCAGACCCCATGACCGGTCACAAACCCTACCTCCCAAAAAAAAAATTAAAATTCATGACAGATCCGTAACAGTTCGGCATTTAAACCTGGCCATCTCACCCACTGCATTCCTTTAACGTGTCAACTTTCAACTGGGAAGAGGATTAAGTCAAACAGGTTTAAAGTGTCATTAGTGAATATCATGGCATGATGTGTAAGCCCTGAACTATGCGCTGCCCCTTTTCTTCTACCCATGATCCCATGAGGCAGGTCTGCTTCCGTCTGATCACGGCAATACCATACATTCCGTCTTGGCTTGGCAATGCCATACATTCGGTCTGGTCACAGCAATGCCATGCATTCCGTCTTGGCAATGCCATACATCCATATGTCCCAGCACGCTTATCCAGTTTAATGTTCCTTGCATTGCCGTATTTTCCTCTATGCCCTGCCTCTCTACTTTCAGCCATTTTGGATAGTGGCAGATCCGTCAGGCCGAGAATGTACAAGACCAGCCAAAATTAGAACGAATGTGGCCCTCACAAGCCCATGAGGCACTAGACAAGCTTTCAAGCATGTCAGGGCCAGTCTGTAAAACATAACATTTGTCCCACGACTAAAGGACAGCAAATCAAGTGGAGAATTCCTAGCTAAGCTACGCTAATCAGGGCCGCTATTTGCGTCCTGTGTGGGGACCAACTCTGCCAGTCTATCATGTGTGAGACATCGATTCCTTTCATAATCATCGCCCCTTATTGCCCGGGGTCATTTTTGAAGTGACATCGCTAACTAACTCAAGACAGCGAGGCCTAAATTTATATTTCTTGGCCCTGTGATGCCATATGCTGACAGCTGCTGAATTCCTTCCACAGACAAGTACACACCAAAATAAAATTCCCTCACACCACCGACGTAGGTCCCACACAAGGAGCATTTCCTGAGGTTTGCCAGCTCGTCCAAGTGCGTGATAGGACACAGTCACGTGCAAGGAGAACGTCCATAAAAAGGTGCCTCTTTGGGCTGCCTCAACACATAACTTTTAATGAAACTGCTAATTGCTCTTTGTAGCACTTCACCTTATCGACATCTTTATACACACTAACTCAGGCCTGAACATCTGCCAGGCAGATGGGAGCCAGTAAATTTCACTTTAATATTCTTCTTTTCGTTAAACAAAAACAATTATGCCTCTAATTAAATTCAGCCTTGGAAAAGTTACAAAACCCGTCCCTAATGGAGCTTTCGGAATTAATTCCAGCACTCATTCCACCCACCAACTATTCTGATTTTGTGTCAATATTTGAGGAAAGTCTAATGTCTTTTTAATCAAATCTTTTCATGTGTGACACTCTGCCGCCTCACTGGCCTTGCGTTTACATGCGGGTCATATGATGCCTCATACCACTGTTTAGTGTCTTATACCTCTATTGAAAGATTGGTTTTTAAAGCATATGGCTGTCTTCTCATTAGACACTATGATGTTTGCACGCACTATGGACATTAAAGCACATGGCCTTCTCCACATCCTTCATCCATCAGAGATATGCAGAGTCTAAAAATAAAACTTATCTACAGACTATGGAGGGGCCATTGTTTTGTCTGGTCTGGAAGCCGCTGCACAGAAACAACGGTTGTGTCACTCTGAGATGGCTTTGAGTGGAGGTCAACAGACCAGTAAGAGGAGTTCTTCAACGTGCCCATCAATAGGAACACCCATGAAGTTTTTACCAGGCTCTGGATGCCCATGAATGGACTTATCTGTTAAAATCAGGGTTGCCAACTTTGGGCAGCTGGCTGGTATGAGCTTTTCAACTCAAGACTAGTCTACACACGCATTTTCATGTTTGTAACAGTTTTATTACCTTGTAAATAGTCTGTAGGGTTTGAAATCTACCCCAATGTTTTTAATAAAGCTAGTTTTAGGTGTATAATGGAATAATATAGATTTGCCATAAGATTTCTTGCATGAGCAGGAGTATCATGCCAGATGTGTAAGAGTTGGCAACCTTGTAAACTGACTTAAGTCCTCCCCAAGCATGAATAACAACGATTGTTTCCAATAGTCAACAGCCACTTACAAATTTTCTGTTGAGCAAATTGCAATTAGACCTGGGTACCATATAAATCCTGGATTTACCTTAATACCAGCGTCATAGGTCTCCACACTGTAACAAACGCTGAATACGGAGGATTCATCTGAATAACATTTCCATTGAACCTTTACTAAGCTGCCTGGCTATTTTTAAGTCAAGCCATGATCACACAGCCTTGCTTGCCAATTGCATAGCTAAGCTTTTGGCCACCACAATATTCATTACTGTTAGCTTATTTTGGGAAAACACCAATATGAAAAAGACAAGGCTATTAAACAGAAATCAAACGTAAATGTCGTCTCATTAAAAGCTATCCATCAAAGTCTATGCTTCAATTTTGTCAGACAAGAAAGGCTTCATTCTTGTACTTTGTTACATTTCTTCACACATGTATGTTTTCATCTGCATTAATGGAAGCTGCTACTCAGTATTGTTGTGCCAGAATAACCACACTTGCATAAGAACGAAAAAACACTCATTGTTGTGACTATATCTACCACATACTATGAAGACTATTCATAAAGTACCTGCAATTCTGAACCTTCAGCAGTAACCATTAAGCAGCTTTTAAACTAAAATCCCAGTTCATCCCCAGTTCAGGTCCGCCAGTCTCTGCAGAGCCATGACATTGAGGCCCAGTTCCCTTTCAGCCTGCCCCCCCCCCCCCCTTCACTGCCTGACCCCTATAGCCTACATTAAGGTAAAAGAGCCCAGCCAGGGACACTGGGATTGGCTCCCTCACCCCTGGCTGATGATACACTCAGCTGGCTAAAGCACACAGGCTGCTGCTCGGATCCAGTGCAGCAGCCCATCATTTCTTCTCCACACTGCAAGGTAGAACAAGCAAACAACCATCAGAGTCAGCGATTATCCAATGGAAAACCAAAACTCGGTTATTATCCGGCCCCCGGCATCTCAGACTTGTGGAACTTTGGTTGCTAAGCATTTACGTTAAATGTGGAGTCACAACAGGATTATTTTCATATTGAATTGATACACTACATTATAGACATTCACATACCATATAGATACCCATAACAAACTATTATGTACAAAATACACCCAAACACGCAAACCCCCAACTGAATGATTATTAAAATCAAATATTAATATTTACTACTTATTAAAGAAAAAGTCAAGTTCATCAAAGCCTTCCAGTCCCTAACACCCTCAAACCATAACCCTAGCCTCCTAAAAGTGCTGTTTGAGTGCTGCTGTGAGGTTCCTGTAAGGACTAAACCTTGCTTTTATCAAAAAAGTCAAGGCAAAAATGTTATATTCCATGCAACGTCGTTCTGGAACCCCTGAGAATCAGACAGGTCATTTTGGCCAACCTTGCAAACCTTACGCCTTGCTATTCCACAAAGCACGTCATTGGTTACTGATGTCTGTTAGATTGTGAACTCAAAAACAGTGACCTCAGAAAAGCCAAGAGGCCTCTACAGAAGGCATGCCCATGTCCAAACAGACTTTGGTGTGAGTCATCACAGAGCTCCGTCTTTCCTACAGTGGACCATAACACCTGGTGACAACACAAGTACAGATGCAGTTTAGCAAACACCAAACACTTATGACTATTGGTAGCTCTCAATACGTTTGGCACGGAGGTGTCTAGTCGCAGATTAAGAGACTCTGTCCCCAAGATGCAATGATGTTATGTAACTAACTGTGGCCCTTTTTATCCCTTAGCTTTCAAAACTGTCCTCTCAGAGTGTGTAGGAGAAACAGACGATCATCTGCCAGGCAAGTTTACCACTGGCCCAGTGGTTTTGGGCTACAGTTTTTTGTGTAATCACTGCTTGACTTTTAGTCGGTGCCCACGTGTCTTCATTGCAATGGTGATAGATACATTCTTTAAAAACAGGCCTCTACCTGAAAATAATCTCCACAGCTCCGATTCCCTACCTTCACTCTTCTACATGGGTTGAAGGAAGCAATTCCGGTTCTTACAGAGTACAGCATTTTGTGAATACTGGGCATCAGTCATGGTTTAGGAGCCAATATGCTCTGTGTAACCTTGTTTTATACTGGATGCTATAACAGCTTTGAAAGCAATTTCAAAGAAGCAAATCTGAGAGCCACCCTCTCCCACCCTCTAGAACATCAAGACTGATGCAAATGCTAAGGCACCAGTTTGGTAAACGCTTCTCACACTCATCACAAACACTGCCCTTATATTTAACTGAAGCTTAGACATGCAGAACTATATTCACTCCGCAATGACACTTCAGTCTAATCTTGATTAATTCAAATTAACACATTACTCTATCTGAATTGCTAATTTGTATGTCAGTTCACTTTTATTTATTTTAACTGCTTCAAGTTGTTGTTCTCACCAAAACTGATGTGGTGGTCAGCATTTCTTCTGTTATGTTTGCATTTCGTTTTTGGCTATATTTAAGTCAATTTAAATGAAGCTATATGGAGCACTGCGTCAGCCAGCAGATTAGAATCTGTCCCCATATCCCGAAGGTCGTGAATTCAAATTTGAAAGAGTAATCTTTTCACCGCTAGGCCCTTGAGGAAGGTTGTTACCCCCATTTGCTCCAGGGACACGGACCTACCCTGCTCTCTGAACTTCAGGTGTATGTTATTTTGGTGAACAGCTTCTGCTACATATATGCAGTAGCTCTCCACTGACCCAGACCAGTACTTATGAGTGATATTGCAGAATGATATATCAGGCAATGTTAGGATGCAATGCGACCTCATCCTCTGTAGTAACATACACTGCACTCATACTGGAAAGCTACAACACACCAGGATTTACTGAAAGCTTCACTCAAGTCTGTTTCATTGCACTGTAACAGAATGACAGATTACAGACCTTCATTCTTTGGGAAGGGAAGCAAAATTCTGGAAGCACCTGTAACAGGATTTCAAAACATTTACATAAACAGTAATGGTAGCAGTAATAGAAGTTGTTAATATCATGATAATGATAAATAAGAAAGGACACTACTTCACTCCCTCTGGACAATGCAGCACAGATTTCTCGGCACTTGTGATTAAGCAAAGCTTACATGACAGAGGCGTGCAGATTTAGCACTGACAGGAAGAGCATCCCTCTGTGTCAGGAAGCCAGCAGTCCCCCGGAGGGGCGATGACGGGGGGGGGGGCGGAAGTAACCACATACTGCTGATACTCTCCCTACTCTCATACTCTGAGGTCTCCGTTTATGGCTAGCTGCCAAAAACTAATGTCCTCATGCACAGAGAAAAGTCATTACTTCGCATAAACCAAGTTACATACACATTCTTGTTCTCCATTGTGGTCAAAAAAATCTATTATTAGCTCATTTGCAACAGCCATTGTCTTCCAGGCTGATACAAACTGAGCACAGGACTTTCTTCTTGGATATCACTCATATACAGTACCAGTCAAAAGTTTGGACACATTTAGAATAAATACATCATATATGGAATTTTGGACTGACCAAGAAGGTGTTACAAATCCCATGATTGGCAGAGTAATCTATCAATTGGGCCCCTGAGCAACCAGGGACTGGCTGATCCTACGGTCTTCTCTTCACCACTTTCATGAGGAGGCCTCCTGGTTTCCCAGCTGTCCTGAGGACGTCCCACGTATATGCTAGGCACTGATTGGTCACTTTTCCTTCACTCTCTGGTCAAACTCATCCAAAACCATTTCTGCTGCATGCATGTCAGGTGCCAAGTCATGTTATGCAACACTATCACTCTCCTTTGTAGGTGGCTTTGTGTGTCCAAGCTATTGATTGATGCTGTTCATTAGTAGGAGCATTAGTTGGTCAGATGACTGAAAGGCTAAACACCAATATCTAAATACAGCAATTACAGGGCAGTATTAACACTCTATGGCTCATTTGTTTTAGGGATTTTAAAGGTTTTTTTCTTAATACTCTAACCAGACACATGCCACACTAACCATCAGTGTTACCGCACAATGTCAGCCCATAATCCGGCACAGAAATGTTAGCCATGTCCTGGCATCAATCCCAGCAAAGAACCCCTGCTTCTCCAAATCAAACAGCCCTGGAACTAAATGACAAACCAGCCACTGGACTAGAACGACGCAAATCTGTAGCAAAAGCGAAGACGTCAAAATTAGCCAGGCGACACTCTCCAGACGCAGACTGCTTCGGCTACGCAAGCGGAGATGACAAATCCGAACTGACAGCCAGGAGCTTCGAGCGAGAAGTTCTGAGTGTGAAGTATTCACCACTAAGATGCGCTCCGTGTGTGCGTATCACTTATAGGCTGAGTACAGGCGTTTCCCAACACGCAAGCATCACTTACAGGCTGAGTACAGGCGTTTCCCAACACGCAAGCATCACTTACAGGCCGAGTACAGGCGTTTCCCAACACGCAAGCATCACTTATAGGCTGAGTACAGGCGTTTCAAAACACACAAGCAAATGTTTGGAAGGGCTGGTTAACAAATAATTCTATGCTGTTATACATGCACTTTAATTCATCATTAACATTACTTATTGCTTACTGGTTTAAGGTCTTATTTTTTTCGTATATTTTTGCTAATTTGTTTTTCTTATGGTTCTTCCCCCCATAGTTCCATTTAATGTTGGAGGTTGTGATAAGTTTAGGCGATGGGTGTGAGTGAGGAAACATAGGGTATTGAATAGATTCGGTCAGTAATGAATGGTGTGGACTAATGCTGCTGTATTGCGAGTTTATTGTTCTGCTCTATTAACATGCCAGTATAAAAATCCAATAAAGAGATTAAAAATTGTTCTGGGGACACACGTACACCCTACAAAGCCGAAAATTGGTACTCCTGGATAAATAGCACCACAGGATCCCAGGAGCCCATCAGTGAGGTAATCAAACGCAGTCAGCAGCTGCTGAGCAACTGTGACGGTCTCGCTGTTGGGTTTCTGAGCACATTTCCCTCCGAAACACCATTCTGACCGCCGGCCAGATTACCCAAGAACTGACGTGCAGAACGCCACAAGACTGTGAATTGAAGCTACGGTGGCTAAACTGTAATTGATACGCATGTGATTTTCCCTGGGCGTCCTTGACGACTGTGGCGGACACTGCCACAACTGATCAGGACGTGCGATATCTGACATGACCCAGCATGACACAGGACTGCACCGTGACACACACAAGCCTGCCTTTTCATAGGCATTCTGTTTAATAATTTGCTAATTTCCTTTGTTAATGTTTGATACATGTAGAGAATTCAACTGGACACAAGCCTGTGATTGCTAGATGAAATTCCTATTATAGAAGATGTGACTATTACACACACAAACAGGTATGACCTCACACTTCTGTATATTATCATCAAGTATAAATCTAAAGTAACAAATAAAAAGCACACTGTTGCAGTTATATGTTGAGGATTTCAGATTCCAGGATACAGCCGCACAGGGCACCCGCAGCATCACATAACCAGACCCGAAACCCTGGGTTTTCTGGTTCTTCATCACCTGCCAAAACACAGTCACAATAAACAAACAGACAGCATAAATTTATATTAGATTTCTGTTATTTAGCAGACATACGTTTTTTGGGAAAGCAGAGCCAGCTAGTTGGAGGAGCAATGGGAGTTAAGGGCCTTGCTCTGGGGTCCAAAGACAAAACCACTTGACCAGTGGTGGGATTTGAACCAGCAACCTTCTGATAACAGAAACAGTGTTCAAATACACTGAGCCACACAACAATGCTTACATTAAAGATTCATTGCAGGGCATAAGGATGCAAATTAATTAACATAAACCAGCACAATGTAGGGCAAGCAAACTCTACACCACATAAAACCCATACGCACAGCTTGTGTAATTACCACGGTCTGTAACTGTTAGTAAACGCAAATGGTCCTGCCTCATTAAACAGGTTTGAAAATCACAAGCATAAGGGACACTGTGAAAAGCTCTGAAAGGGGACAGGAGAGCAGGGAAACAAACAGGCCTCCCGACAGATGAGACCTTAATACTTCATTATGACATTAATACAAGTTTAATAGGAGTCTCCCCAGGTCAATCCTCACTGTGCGTTCGAACACCTGCCATGATAAAAGGGAATGTATGGGGTGAAACGATCCCATGCTGCACGGTGCCGCAGAAAACAGGAAGATCGCACACTGATCTACATGCACGGACGCCGGCTGGAAACCACTGGTGTGGCTTAGAAAGTGAATCCAAATTAACTCCCCGATATCCACTGATCTGGTCATGCCATGGCATTTAACATGGGGCTGACGTGGCAGAATGCACAGCCCCAAAGTGACCTGCAGAGGGGGCAATGAAGATCTCAAGGTACCCATATAATGCTTTAAAATATTTCTGGGGAGCCTCCCACCCAAGGAACATCCTGAAGAGTAAAGCTTGGGGGTCACCAGACCTTGACGCACCAAACGCTGCACATCCTGCATAGAAACCAGCCAGGAACGGCCTCCTGGGACATGCAGGGTCACCCCCAGCAGGAAGCACATGCAGCAAACGCAGGGGATTCCCGGCAGCCCAAACCCTTTAAGGTCTCTGACAGCCCACTGGGCGCCATCCAGTTCTGTCCTAATTGCCACCTTATCCACACTGACATGACAATTTGCTGTTTCTTCATGAATATGCTGTTATCATTATTATTTACTGGCTTCAGCATTAATTAATTAACAGCATAAGCTGCAGTAGTAAATGCCCACTTTGAAAACTGAACATTTTAATGAAGCAATTCACTTCAGAATGCAGGTACCGAACATCCCTCAGTGTTACTCCACTGTACATCCTCGCTACATTCCCCATCAACATTCCCCAAAATAAGACGGCAAACCTCTCAAGGATTAATTAAGTCACCAGAAGCAGCAATACATATATGCATGAGGGTAACACAGTGTGGATCCTTCCGGATCGTCGTGGATGCCAATTTGACATTTACGGTGTGTTTTTTTTCACTCCAGTGAATTTTATTTATCCAAAGCTGTAAATACAATATGGAAACAGTATTACACAAATTTGCCCTGATGAGTCTCTGAGTGCCACATGGCATTGCCAAGACAAACGTCCTACGTATTCTACTAAATTCAATACTATCCTGCAAGTTCTATACTATATAAAGCTCAAAAGACACTTAAACAACCACTTGAAAGGCATTTACAAATAAGTCACTGCATCTGCAACTAGTTAATGCCACTGAGTAACATGCACGTTACAAGATCAGAGCAAATTAATTAAAGACCGAACAGCAAGCAATAAGTTCTGATCCTTTTATGACCCACATTTAGCACAATCTTTCCACAGATCATTTTTGGTTTGAGTCTCTTGTCACACCAGAGAAATATATTCATTTATTCATTCGCAACCCAGACACCTACATCTCTGCCTGTCAGCATTCCAGCCCAAACAAATCACTGGGTTCAATCGGCGTCTGCAAGGACGTGTGAGGGCAGTCAGCCAAAGCGTTTTACACCTCACACAAGGCCAGCGCCTTCATTATCCAAGCCCTCTGTTTGAATTGCTGTGAGGAGGAGATCACAAATTCATGTAATCAATTAATTTGTGGCAGGAGACTTCAGTTTGCAAACAAGTAGTCAGCAGGACAGTGGCTGGGGACAGGGACTCCCAGCCTGACGGGAAGGTCTGTGGCACTCATTGCCGAGGTGGCAAAGACGATAATATACAGACATAGTGACAGAGACTGAGTCAGCGGGTCAGACCTCCCTCTGCCAGCTCCACACCTTCCCGTGTTCACAGAGGTCTGCCCTACAAAGGACCACCATCTCATCCCAGGTTTCCCCTACCCTGTATTTCCTGGGAGAGACCCCGTCCTAGATAATCAGACGTCTAAATGCGGGCGACCTGCCATCTTTAACAATGAAACAGCTGAAAAACCCCGCAAATGCAAGACGGACAGACTCGCAAACGGACTCCCTCAGATGACCCGCCGGCCAGGCGGCCGCGGTCTGACTGCCTGGGATCACGTGCAGGCCCCAGCCCACGGTCCAAGGCACCATCTGCGAAGCAGCTATTTATACACAAAGTTCACACTCTACTCGGCCCAACTGGAAAGACCATGCAAGCTTGTGCATCATTCGAATTCTTACTGATTACTCCCCGAGATACACGGTAATGGTGTCAGCCATACGCGCCGTTTGTTTTGGTTTCACTTTAATGTAGCGATAAAAATTAGGAACCAGGAAATGCCCACTAAGTACTTTCAATAGATGAAGTTCTACTTCAAAATGGAAGGGAGCGCCTCAAAATATGGCCACAATCTTGGCAAAAATGATTCTACCAGAAACTAAAATGACTAACATATTCAAAGGGCCAACAGACTTCAAAAGTCAGCAAAACCACAGGCTTTTTCAGAGGCATGTTTGATGTTTTATGTCAAGTCACACAGATATTAATTTGAATATTGATTTTGTCCTTGAAGCCAGTCCATACGGGGCCAGTTGTACATCAAAGTCCAGCTCTCATTACACATTTTTTTTTTAATCAGCAGATTTATTTCTATTAATAACATAATAAATTACCTTTATGGGCCTTAGTCCTATTTGTAATATCTACTGTAATTCCAGGAAAGACCTGAAATCCCTATGCCCAAGCCCATCAGACATGTTTCTTTATCCTACACATTATTTACTATTTAAAGGATAGAAAATGAGCTGTGGGAGAATATTAGTGTTAATAACCAATTACCAGCTTCTCAAACATGAAGACTCTCTTACTTTAAACAGTTTCCATTGAGAATATTCAGGCCCAACAATCGCATCACACTGAACTCTGCCTGGCCTTCTCATAGTGACGATCGATGAGCGCGCTTGATGGGTGGAGGCTGGGACGCGTCTAATTGACACCCCGCGAAGTCCTAAATCATGGGCTCTCCAGTCCAGGGCCATTTCAGATAACCCCCCCTCCCCATTTTGGGGTGTTAGGACACGGGTTGCAAAGTCAATCAGTCCGGGGCCATCGAACGGGCGCAAAAGAGCCATCTGTGCACAGAAACAGAAATATTGCGACGAAGGCAACTGCGTCGGGCGAGACGCAGCAGCGCGCTAATTACTCACGGCCCACACTGCCGCGTGGCCAGGGAGATGGGATTCGTCAGCGAAAACGAGCTACCGTGTTCGTTTTCGCAAACACGGTCCCAGGGAGGCAGCCTGGAGGGAGGCTCCGGATCCCGTCTGAGAGGGAAGCATTTCCAGCAAGAGCCGTCAGCACGGCCGTGCCGAGCAAAGGAAGAGGCTGCAACGCCACAGAAACATTTTACATCATTTTTAATAATAAAATCACACCTCAGAGGGCACTTGGGGTAGCTACAGTAGTACTGCTGCCTCACCTTCGAGGCTGAGGGTTTGATTCCCAGCACCGGCTCTGCCCGTGATATCCCATGGGATTCCTCTTTGTTCCTAAACCTGTGGTCAGGTGACACCATCCATAGTGTGCATCTTTGTGCCCGGTGACAGGCCAGCATCTCCTCCAGAACGCTCCTGTCTTGCACCCTGCGTTTCCTGAGACAGCCTTGAAGATCACAGGGACCCTGCACTAGATAAACAGCTACAGAAGATGAATAATAGGGATTTTTTTATTATTGTCCTTAGAATCTTCAGAAACTACAGAATTTCGTTAATCTGCGAGAATGACGCATTAGCAACAAAGCATGCATAAGCATTCTGAACCTGACACGATACGTTTAAAAAAAATCAAGCACAACAATCAGCGTCAACAGCAGAAAGCGGCCGAGACGGGCGGGTGACAGGTTTTACGGAGCGTGGAGAGTAAAATCCCTTTTGGCGGGGACACACTGTTTCTGATGCGTTCATCAGCAGCCACGTCACGCCGCATTACTGCGTTTGACTGCACGGTGCCGCGGCTCCCGTCCCCGTACTGCAGCGGTGCCTAGTCGCACTCGGCTGCAGGCCAGGGGAGACGCTGTTTACAGAAAATGCCCAACCGTAAAAGAGAACAGGGTGCTCTCAGGGTGCATTAAAACTTCTATGGAGCAACACATCATAAAAACAGGCAGGGGCTGTGATACAGCTGCTATTGGGAACGATACTCAGAGTGTCTCTACCGCACATATCATCATCCAGGCTTTTCCACTGCAGCGAAATGGCAGGATGAGCCAGGGCACAGCATACGCTAAAGCAGGTCCTGGGGCCTTTGCGGGGAGCTGATCCAATCCGATCTGACCCAGGGAGACAAACTAGAACCACCCAACAGCAACAGCAGGCAGTAATGGTACAAGGTAGGGCTGCAGGATATCACAGCGCAAGGTGTGAAATATCAGCAAGTAATACTGCAATATTTATAAATCAAAAATGTAGATGAAATTTACCCAAAATAAGTTCCATTCATCTATAGTTTGTGTCAGACACAAAGCAGTGCCGACGACGTGATCGTTGTGCACATGTACATCACTATGACGATGCTGAAATCATATATTATGTAGCTCAAGTACAAAGCTGAAAATTACAGTACACTGTAAAATTAATAACTGTGTCAATTTATTCCACTTTTAATTGTAGTATTCTTTGCAATTTATCCATCCATCCACCCCCCCCCATCCATCTCCTTATCTGGGTCAGGGGGTCATGTTTTGTTTTTAATATCAATTTGCCTTCTCCTCTCACAGACACCTTCATTCAAATCACATCTACCTTACTGCTTATTTCCCCTTATTTTTACAAACTGGGAAATTTATGGTAAAACATAAACCTTCAGGTTCACAAGCTGATGCCACGGTCAGATCCGCATTCGAGGGCCTGGCTTTCGGGCCCATTGAGGCAGATCATTCCCCCTGGGGTGGCCAGGCATTTGCAGATTATCCCTGCTGCCGGTCTCTATCCGAACAAGGGTGACCTGCCGGCATTTCTGAAAGTCCACATTCAGCAGCAGAATCGAGCTGATGCATCCAAAGCTCCACCAGGGAAGAAACCTTCCAGGACTCCTCCGACTGAGGGGACAGACCACAGCACCAGCACCACCACTTCCTGTCTAGCTTTGGCATCACCAGTTACATTTTTATGCCCCATATTTGTGGTGATCTGGTAGGCAGATACCAATGCAGCATTTGATCCCAAAGACCTGCATCTAGTGCATGTGAGTCTATACATGGCTGCTATCTGGAGGCCTGAGCTGAACATTTTCTTTCTTCCTCCTGGTCCATTGAACGGAAGGTTTTATGGAGAAATACAGCGACATAGTAATATGTACAGAGAAAATACTCATTTTCTCCTCCATCTTCAAGGCAAAATGTCCCTGAGAAGCCATGTGTCCTGAGAAGACTCCTTTACTAAATTTCCAGTCCAGTCATAATGTACAATTTTTACACTCATTCTCTGAGCAGCAAGTATATGGAAAAAAAACCCAGACACTAAGCTCTTAAATCCATTTATACACCGAAGCATTTTACCATAATCACAGTTTAATGCACCTTCTCCTTCTTCCAGTGCAAATTAAACACCCGCCGTCTCTGCTGCGTATTCATCAGCCGATTGATCACTGAGAACCGGCCTTAATTCAAAGCAACCAATTAGATGGGAAAAGTCTTCCTAATTCAGATTAAGAATGAATCACTGGAACAGTACCCTTTGAGGTAGAGGCCTGGGGGTTTGAAATTTGTCTTGTATGTTCTCTTTGCAGTTGCTCCAGGTACTTCAGTCCCCACAGATAAGCAGTTAAGCTAAGTAGCATCTCCGGATTGTCAGAGTGCCATTGTGCACGTGCCCTGTGAAGGCCTAGCAAGGTACCCCAGGTTTACCCCAGCCTTGTACCTTATGCTCAGCCTTACCATGCATCCAGGTCTCCCCGAACGCGTCCTCTTTTTAATCCCCTACTGCACGTCTGATCGGTTTGTCCGGGTTTAGTGCTGCAACCCATATGACCCAGGCAAGAAGTGAAGGAAAAGCCACCGATTTTCAATATACAGCAGCCGCTCAGCATTATCACATGGCTTCCGCAAGGTTTGTGCATACTTATACTCTTAACGAATAGATTAAACAAAACACATTTTGTAAAACTTTTAATGAAAAACACACCCCCACAAGTCACACTGCTTATGAGTGATGTCAACTTCCGGAAACCATTGGCACTTTGACACTACTGTTGTTTTCGTGTGAGCAGTGAATCGCATCGTGAGCTTGAAGTTTAACAAACTTAAGGCCAGTGTTTTGTAACTTTTGATGAAAAAGAATTGTATACATGAAAATGGTGTCACTTGTATGTAGATTGTAAAACGAGAGTTACCTGCAAGGTTACCATGTGTTCAGGTTTCCCTGGACATGAATTTTTGTTTGCCAAGGTAATTAGGGAAAACTGATAAATATTCATAAGAGAACTGCTACTTCATTGGCCGATAAATGCAAGACCTCATTAATATTCGGACGCCCAGACACATCCTCTGTTTCCGTCTCACCAAATATGGTAGCCCTATCTACAGTATGCAGCCTGCGATCGCCTTTAGGGCCATGAGCCAGCTAATCAGTTCAAAAGGAGGATGATATAGTTATTCCTGGGAACCATACTCAGCACAAATGCCATTTTCAGCACAAACAGCATGTTTGGGGTGGGGGTGGGGTCAAACTAAGAAGGGAAATGCAATTTTAAAACTTAATTTGGCAGCTAAATTATTTGCACACCCAGAAAACACCTTTTCCCTCACAGTGGAACAAACTAATTGCATTTGTTTCCATCCTGTTCCTGGCTCTCTGGGCATTCACCTTCCGTCTCAGCGCCTTCATGCCAGCCTCTGCCTCAGGTATTGATGTTTCTAGGTCACTTAAAATTCGCCTAAAAGTAAAATTACTTCCACCTCCGGCATGCTCCCCATCTTTCAGGGTTCGGGCCTGACGTCGAGATAGTCTGCAATGCCAGTCAGCCGACAGATGCAACCGTGTGGAGAAGTGAACCCATTTTACCTCAGTGTTTGAGAGAAAAGTGTAAATGTTAGCAGAGAAGCAAAAGCAAATGTCACAATGAGCTGGAGACTGAAAAAGACAAAAAAAAAGACCTCATTCAAGAGCCTGCTCTGTCTATGAGCTCCTACCTAAAATCAACAGAAGTCAGAAACCAAAGCATCTCCAACACATTCAATATGCACAAATGTACCATTTTGTAGAATGTGCTGAATTTTAGACATCAAGGGTGGTCCAACCACAGCTGGAACAATGATGTTTTCTTGAACTGTAAAAGGCACGTTATTTTTTGACGACCATTTCCAAGACTACAAGAGTGAAGGGATAAGAACTAATGAGCCAACATAAGAACTGACAGCCTAAGTGGTACCAAGGGCTGCAACTGCAGTGAAGCACAAAGTACAAAATCAACCATCGTCCAAACGAATGGGACACTGGGATCCCCAGGTGATGATGGTGAAAGGCACGTAAAGGGGGTGAATGACTAACGCACAGCAGGGTCCCGTCTCACCCACAGCACAAGACAAAGTGCTCAATAACAGCCAGGAACCGGGGGCTTGGAGAGAACACCGGCACCTCCTAACCCTCTCCGCCATCAAAGCAAAAGCCTGTTTGATTTCCTTTCTTCAACCCTTGTCAAAATAGCCGTTTGAGCCCTAAAACTATTCCGTCAGCCTTCCCACCCCGTCGGTGCCAGCCCAGCTTCCTCGGCAGGGCCTGTAACTCAAGTAACAAAAAAACAGAAATGGAAGAAATGAAGGGCCTGAATGTTGTGTAAAACAGAAAAGCAAACCACGCAAAAACAAACGGTACATGTCTCTAAATGACAGGTGGTATTACTGCTGAAATGCTGCTAACCGTTACAAACAGTTATGACAAGCCTAGGGGAACTAAGAGATAGGAAGAATTCATGATACACGCCCATAGAAATTTGCAAGTAGAGCATTTTGTGAATTAGGAATTCCTCCGGTGCCGTGCACATACGGCTAACGGCGTTATGAAGGTCGCAGTGGAAATGCCGGCGGGTGAAATCGACACAGTGTACGCAGGATGCCGCAGATTCATTCCTTATTCATAAAGTGAGAGTGACATGGCAGCAAGGTCAGAGAGGAGTTGAAGGGAAAACGGCCTGCGTCAGATCGCAGATCCCGAACCCCGGGCAACTTAAATTACAGCTTTCCTTTATCTGCATTTACAGAGTTGCAGGAATCGGCGAATAGAATTTGCTGAATCAAGCAGTCCCTCCGAGTACGAGAGAGTGTGAACCACTCTTTTCTGAAGCGAGTCGACTTCAATGCTTGGTTTTGTCTCGTGGTTTAAATATTGCTGCAGCCTTGAAGCAAACTGCTCAATAGAATTACTTTAAACTAAACTATTGGCATTAAAAAGATGACAGACTGTTCCAAAGACTACAGAACACGAAGGCACCTAACACCATGACCACCATTACAAGCATTTCCAAATGTCAGCAGACTTAACATCTATGGAGAGCTGCACTACCACTGAAACCAAAATCATCATCATCATCATCATCACCACCACCACCACCACCACCACCACCACCACCACCACCAACATCTGTCTATTAGCTACACAAAAAGACATTTTTGATCCACGATGCCTGTTGAACTTCATTTCCCTCCTTGTCAACCAACTAGCTCGGTAGACAAAGATGACACCCTTACAAGGTGCTGGCCCAAGCCAGAAGCCTGTTCAGTCATTGCAGAACCACACCCACATATCACTATAACCAGCTGGCTGGCTGTGATTTT
Organism: Hyperopisus bebe; assembly: GCA_026777045.1. Classification (NCBI taxonomy): domain Eukaryota; kingdom Metazoa; phylum Chordata; class Actinopteri; order Osteoglossiformes; family Mormyridae; genus Hyperopisus; species Hyperopisus bebe. Next base: position 22,446,695 of record JAODJW010000015.1, read on the forward strand.
GTATGATTTGACAAAGAAAACAGAAATCAATGGTTTGACTGCAAATTCTCTCCCTCACACATAGAGCAAACCGCTCAAATAATGACTCCAGTCAAAATCCTGTGATCACACAGGACTTAAAGCAACAAGGTTTCAATTTCCTGTGGTAGGCAAATTTTTAAAATCATGCAGTCTTTTTTTGCCCCATGTGCAAAAAAAAAGAACAGTTGATCATGCAGAGTTGAAAACAGCACAAAAATTTCTCACCATTGCCAAAATTCTGTCACCTTGATTTATCTATCCTCATGGACTTCATGCAAAAATGCTTCTTAAATCAGAACATTTCTTCACTTTTATTTGACTTCCTTCTGTCAAATGCCTTGCGACTGCCAATGATCTTCATATCCACCTGATCTGTGGTCAGCAGCTGACAGGTTTCACTACAGGAGTGAGCTTTGGGTGCTACTCTTTCGTCAGCGTGGGGGGAGCGGGGGGCAAGATTTTAAGCAAAGAAATGAGCCTCTTGGTCCTGTTAGTTTCCCTGTGCAACGCTGAGTGACCACTTGAACTCATTCTGCTTTCCCAAGATCCCAGATTTATCCTCATCTCTTAGCCATGTCTGTACTATAACAGCATTTGGATATCACTTAGGGGCTAATCCAGGAAGATAAGCGACATTAAGATCAAGAGGATCCCATCATCTGCTCACATTCAGTAGAGTAGCTTTATGGGGTTAGATATCAATGAACTGCAGACTAATTATCTCTGCCTTTAGCATTATCAGGCACATATTAAATATTCCATTAGCAAATGTCATTACCGCTCTTTGTCCTAGAGTCAGACGTACTGTCGCAAATTGGTAACCAGGCACCGAAGTTGCAGCATGGAAACGTGTAGCTCCCAGTGCTGGTTTGACACTTGGGACACCTTGAAAAACACAGAGATGCTTGCAGCTAGGAGAAGAGATCTCAAAAGACAAGAGCTTAAGCGTGGCGAACATCTGTGGGCGAAGCAGGACTAATGGAGAGCTTTGCCACACATCTGCAGGGAGGTGCGGCATCGACTCTGGCCCGGATTGTGACTTGGAGAAAGCAGGAAGATGAATGAGCACACGAGTAATTAATAGCGGGTTTAATCTGACCACGGGAGCCCTGGAGACAGCTAGGCCACGGCCCATAACAATTATAGACCCGGTGCTGGGTGGAGGGCCAGCTGCAGGACTTGTCAGAGTGACGGATGATTCCACATGATGCTGAAGGTCATTCCCTTGGCACCACCACGGTATAGAGAAAAGGGAGAAATGCTCCATTTAACACTCTACCATCCCAGATGCGGCCCCAGCCATGGGGAAATCACAAGTCTACCTCGTTTGCGAGCGAGGCGTGAGGGTAGCTTCAGCCAAGTACTGTGCGAAAACACACACCTAAAGGTACATAGATGATGCACAGGTAAGCTCATTAAGGAGCCAAAAACAAGTGTTAGAAAGAAAATCCACAGCATGTTTGTAAAACTCGGAAAATCTGCATATGTAACCTAGAGGTATGAACCCCCCAGCCAGGAGGGTGATGATATAACTGTTAGACCCGTGAACAAGGCCCTTAACCCTGAGATCAGCTCCAGAGGTGTCAGATAAATGGCTAACTCTGCTCACACCTATATATGCGTATCTCCTAGGAGAATAAGATGAGGGTAAAAATGGGAAAAAATTCCTATATATCCGTAAAAATTACGTGTATGAACTGATAAACCTAACACGCTAGGTGCCAAGAATAAAAATTCAATGTTAATTTCACAGGTAGGATGCAAGGTATGAAAGAAGGTTATAAAACAAGCTTCCATATATAGAGGATAAACAAATATCTAGGACATTATGAAGGCCAGCCTGTACCTTGAGGTCAGCGCTGGACAACAAGAAGCCAAGATCAGCTTCCCAGGACATCCATAACTGACAGCTGACATTACATTCGAGACTAAATACTAGATGACGCCATGACACTACATTTGGACTAAATCGAACTTCAACTGGATTTCATGTGCTGGCTGGGAATGCTGAGGGGTGCAATTCCCACTCTCAGCATGGGTGCTCAAAACAACGTCTGTCCATGTGTCTGGTAGAGGCAGGAAGGCACTTTCAAGCAGAATCACGATGGAAAGATACCAGGGAAATGCTTCAGTAATAACGAGACTCCAAAACGTTCCACAATATCAAACGAGTCTGTGGGAGACGAATGATCAGAAAGTGCAGAGTCACCCAGGAAAGAGTGGATAGACATTCCTACCACAGATACCAAACAAAAAAGGTTATTGTTGCGTTTCACGGAATTCTGAGCCCTGCACGTCATGCAGTCCTGTTGCAACATCTTTGAGGATGACTGATAGGACAAAGATGGGCAAACTAACACCCATGAAGAAGATGTAGGGGTGCAGATATCATCCGCCCACAGGGGTGAGAAAAATGTAAAAACTCAGATGACCCTTCTTTTGATGTTTCAGATTAACATTAAAGCTGTATGGTTCCAAGTAGCTGAGGTTTCTCAAAAGCCAGGGAGAGCCCAGACTGTGTATTTACCCAGCATTTAACATTACAGGCCTGTCGTAACACTGCAAAACACTGCACCTGGGCTACTGTACACAACACCGGCAGGCAAACGCTAAAGTCAGCATTCTGATTTACTAACAGGAACTCTGTGAAACGGGGGGGGGGGGGGGGGCATTAACTAACAATTTCAGAAATGA
>JAODJW010000015.1:22459622-22480860 GCA_026777045.1 Hyperopisus bebe
CTTTTTCAAACTTGCCTACAGCACCATCTGCTGGCACGACAGATCTAGCAGATTAGTATGGTGAACTCTCTCATTTAGCTGACCTCTGTCAGTGTTCACCAGGAACATTCAGACAGTACCTTTCATACATGGGGAGTAAGCGAGAGCAAAGCCTACACAGCCTCTTATTGGTAGTGTACAGCTTTACTGCGGCTTTATTATTTCCTGTCACTGAAAGCGGTCCTGCCATCGGCCAATCATGAGCCCCTTTCCAGTAGGTTTAAATCATGCCGTCTTACCTTTAACTTTTCCCCAGGGACCAAGTGGACTCACCTACAGCTTTTCTCAGCATTTATTCAGTCCTGCTTGTGGACCACTGACCCCCCCCACCTACATTCTATGTGTGTCAAGTAGGGAATCTCACTACATATTACATTTAACTCATTTATAGGATGCTTTTATCCTAAGTGACTTACAGTAGAGGGAAATGGCTACAATTTGTGCGAGATCACTAAAATCCCACTAGTTAAATGCCCAATGCCATTAGTTTCTCTTATTAATGTATCATACACATACTTTGTGTTTCATGATGATGTATTGCTTTAAAAATTCTCCTGTGCACTATATATATTTTTATCAATGTGTAACTGTCGATAAAGTTTAATTAGAACACCCCTCATGGTTTGGAAATTAATTACTCTTTTCCATGTTTCCCAAATAGTGATCATCTAGGAATAGAAAAATAAACCTACAATCAAAATGTAGAAGAAAGGGGGAAAAACTCATGAGTAAAAATGTCTTAGAACTTTATTAAATTTGGACTTATAAGAAGTCACCATATTTCAACGCACTTGACAATTATTGTATGAAGTGCATTGGTATATACCACCAATCCAAAAGGATTGATTCTGCGGTCAACATAAATACAAGTTTAAAAAAAAGACAGTAGACATATTTACATTGTGAAGGTCAGAACTAGGATTGTACATCCAGACACAGATTTCAGCGAGGAAGTGATCAGCTGGTGTCCAGCTACCTAAAGCACACAGTTACGCAGTTTTCACAAATCGACTGATTTGAAAGGATTCTGTCCGAAGCAATGTGACTCCATGATAAAGGCAAGTGGGTCCTAAGGCTGAAAGCAGGAGCGGAGCCAGAGCCCAGGGTGGGGGCGCTGTGAAAAACCACCTCCACAACAGCCCCCACCCCCCACAACACCCCTTCCCAAACCATGGACAGGCTGCAGGACACACGTCCCCTTTCCACAAAGGAAAGGATTAAAGCCCAGTCCAAATTGTATATTTACACATTAAAAAAAAAGATGTAACGAATCTCTGGAAAAGCACTATTTACAATTCATTACAATTATTAGTTCTTAATGCCTCTAAAGTTCAATTCAGTCTGGTAGATTTCAGTTCCTCCATGATTTCAGGTATGCTTTTGATTTACTCATCTTCAGAAAATACCTACAGTTGGTAAGGAGGTCAAAACAACAAAGTAATAGCCCTGTTAACATAATCTAGTCAATTTTGACATGATTGTATAATCTGTCAGTTTTCTCGCTATTACATACACAAAAAAAATGATAGTACCTCTTGAACAGAGGTGTTCAATGCACTGAAATTCACCAAGCCTGGTTAACGGTTTCCATAAGATAACAAACCCTGTACATCCAATCCAACTTTCACATCCCCATACAGGTGTGTACATCAGCTTCTCGTGTTCAGACACGTGGCGATAAGCACTCCCAGGAAGACCAGCTGTCCCGCTCTCCCATCCCAGCAGCAAAGCGCTACTCTCAGTCCTGCTAGAGAGGTGGCAACAGATAAAGCAGCTCCTTCTACAAATCCTTTATTTACAAGGCTTGTGGGAAAAACAACAGCTTCCCAACTCTCTGTGGTTTCCTACATAAAAAGTCATACAGAGACAGCAGGTGGTGTGTGTGGGGGGGTGGTTCTCGCCTCATGGGGAGTCATCCTTCATCTCACTTTAGTGCAAATCTTTTAGGCTTTTCACACAGCTGAAGGCAGGGCGAGTGGCAACGTCGCTGAGGTGAGAGGTGAGAGAGGTTGCACCAGTCAGCCAGGAGGGGGCGGCAGTGTGAGGCAGGCAGGTCTGAAGGCCCCAAGGTGCACCGCAGTGTAAATTGAGGGCAAACATTTTAAAAAAGCACAAAGTTGAAATGAATGTTCTAATCCCCTCAAACACAGGTCCAGGGAATGAAACTGAACATTATCAGTATCCGTTACGGAATCGGGAGAACACTGCCACAACAGTGGGTGGGACAGAGCTCAGCTGCTGGGCTGACGGCTGGGCCGCCCCGTGGACGAAGAGCTGTAGGTGCGAGAGCGCTGCCTGAGGGCCAGCCTGGAGGGCACCTCCAGCTCCTGGAAGAGGGGAGTCTCTGTGATCTCAGCCACCTCAGGCCGCTCGCTGGGGCACAGGGACAACATGCTGCTGACCATGGCGAGCTGGGGGGGGAGACAAGGCAACGGCTGGCTTAATGTACGGCACTCTGTACACACGGACTGTGGGGAGCGTGCTGGCTCTTTACGGACTCCTACAGTTATAAGTATGGCACAGCTCTGACAATCTGAAAGTTCTAATAGATTCATCTGCCTAATGGTTGTTTCTGTGCTCCTCTTGAACTACCACCAGAGGGCAGCAAAACTCCTGTTACTCACCTCCTGTGCATTATTCTGTGAGAAGTCATCCGGAAACTCCGTGGCTCTCACCTTAGTCAATGTCTATGAAAGTAAAAAGGAAAAAAATTACAGAAGGGACCACAGACACACTTAAGCACACACTTCACAGGAAAAACAGACATACGCAAGTCTGTACATTTGTCAACATCATGAGTCAACAGAACACAACACTTGACAAATACTCAAAAAAAAAAAAACTCAACTAGTTTCTTGTGGATTTACCAGTTTGTAACAATAGCATACCTGAACTCTCTCCATGTGAGTCCTAAAAGGACACAGCAGCTCAAACAGGATGAGGCCCAGGGAGTAGACATCCACCTTGTGGGAGTACGAGTTCCCTGACAGCTGCAGGGCAGAACAGGAGCAGGGATTACTCACAGATGCAGGGGGCTGAAATCGCTGAGCTGCTAAGATTACATCCATCCTCTCTAACTGCTTATCCAATGCAGCGTACCGGTGAGCCTGGAGCCTATCCCAGGCAGCATAAGGGTGGGGACACCCTGGATGGGATGCCAGTCGATCACAGGCCACATATGCACCCACAGTCATACACAATGGGAAATTTAGAGATGATAATTAGCCTAACTGCATGTCTTTGGACTGCAGGAACAAACCAGAGTACCTGGAAGATACCCAGTATGACATGGGGAGAACAAGCAAATGGCGGCTCAGCGGGGAACACTATTGTCTCACACCTCCAAGGGTTGGGGATTTGAATCCTGCCTCCATTCTACATATGCTAGTTTGTGTATGCATTTAGAAAATTTATAACAACTTAGTATAAAGAGCTAATTCCGTCACAATGAGTCTGTGCATTCTGTCCTAACTGAAGTGGAAAGTCAGTGTTACTCTATCAGTTAGCCTGCTTCTACACATTTCAGGACAGACAGTTCTGGGGAAAACTCAACAGCACCAACCTTCCAAGAGTCTTTTGTTCTAGGAATACACCTGACAGCTCGCCCTCAGCCTGACACATACGAGAGGTACTCTGCATCAGAAGTAGAGATTTCAAGTCCAGAGAGTACAAATCCAGACCAAGATTTTATTTCAACCAACCGGTTGAATACTCTGAGACTGTGACTCTTTATGCTCAACCGGTTGGTTGAAACAAAATCTTGGTCTGGATTTGTACTCTCTGGACCTGAAATCTCCATCTCTGCTTGGCATCATTTAACGGAGGATACATTCATAAACTGAATACAATGACTCATCAATATCCCCAGACCAAATAATGATTATCACACAAACACTGAGCCTGCAGATCAAAACGGCTAACTTCTTCTCCTTTTCTGATGTTATACAGACAAACAAAGCTCTGTGAAACTTTGGTTCACACCCCAGTGAGTATGCCACCTCCTGGGTGCTCCCTGGTGCCCTCACCTGCTCTGGGCTCATGTACAGTGTGGTGCCCACTTGGCCAGTGTGTCGGGCATAGCCTGGCATTGTCAGGGGCATGCCAGTGTCTTCCTCTTCCTCCTCCTGGTCCATGGCTGTCACCAGCCCAAAGTCGCCCACCTTCACCACGTCATCCATCGTGAAGAAGATGTTGGAGGGCTGAAGGATGGAAGAGAAAACAGAGACGAGAAGTTGGATCAGAGTCAGCATTGACTTTGCCAGGACACAAACTATGAACCAGACGTCTTGTGAAGTGCTACACGCCATGAACGGCTACGGTTCTGGAGGTCGATCAGCAGAGCCACGAATCCCTCGCTCACCTTGAGGTCGCGGTGCATCAGGCCCTTTCCATGCAGGAAGCTGACGGCCTCGGCAATCTGCAAGAAGATGTCTAGGCACTGGCCGCGCTGGCGCTGCTCCGGGAAGCACCGCTCAGCCATCCAGTCCTTGAGGTTCTCCTTGCGGCACAATTGCATCTGGATGTACAAGTAGACCTTGGGAGAGGCCAGGGGCCGCGGCCGGTGGGTGGGCAGCTCCAGGCTCAGGTAGTCGGGACGGGTCAACGGCTGGGGGGAGGGGGCGGAGTCCTGGTCACGAGAAACGTCCTCGGGGGTGTGGTCACAACCAGAATCCTCGAACACGATGTCGAAGGAGGAGGTGGTGCGGTCGGTGGAGCCGTGCGGCGGACACAACTCAAAGGAACTGGGGGAGCCGGAGCACTCGGGCTCCACCTGGCTGTCGCCACTGGCAAAGAAGCTGAGTGGGCCCATGGTCACAGTGCAGGCAGGCAAGTCGCCATGGGCCTGGGCCCCCTCGCTGGACGACACGTCCCTGTGGAAGGAGAAGGTGTCCGCCGGGCTGAGCCCACCCTCCACAGAAGACGTGTCTGAGGGCTTGGAGACCGGGACCTTCACAGACAGCGGCTCCATGGGGTCTGGGGAGCTGAGTGGCCAGTCTGTGGCACTGAAAGAGAGGCGTGACATCACACATCAGGACGATACACAGAGCACAGTGTGGCTTCACACTCTGTGTGTGATTACAAACAAGCATCCTACCCTGGGTTCCAGAAGAACACCACCGATGAGCTTATTGTGAGCGGCTACACACCAGAGTCACAAACACTGTCCAGCAGGAATGGACACCATGACTCTTTGGCTCGGTCAGCATGCAGGAGGTACCTGGTATCCTTCAGCCAGCGCTGGTCCATCTCTTCCTGCCAATCCCCGGGGGGGCTCTCCTGCCAGGAGTTGAAGTAACGGATGATGCCTGGGTGCTCCAACTTGGCCAGAGCCTTCACCTCACGCATGACTTTCTCGCGGGCCAGCTCGCTGCAGGAGACAGCACAAAGTGGCGTGTGGTCAAATTCAACCCGCTCAGACAGCCCCCCGGAACCTCCAGTCAGCCTTGGGTGTGCCTGTGTGTCTAGTGGGCTTAAAGCTTAGGGTGCATTTCTGTGGTCTCAAAAGATCCATGCTAATTGGGCCCAAACTCGAGCGTTTGACTGCAAACATCCAGACCGATGGCAGCTTTGAGTGCAGAGGCAGATGGTCTGGCAGGGATGTGTACTGAGAACACAGCAGACTCACTCATGTCTCCTCTGAAAAGACTTCAGTATCACTGATGTGTTTAGGAGCAACGTCCCTGGGCAGAGCATGCGCTCAGTGCAAATCAGCCTTCATGTACATCCAGATATTGTCAGGATACACATCTACTCCTGATCACCAACCTCAGAAGGGGGTGCAAATGAAACTTTATAGTTTAAAAACGAGAGTGTGGAATATGACTAGTGAAAAAAGACACCAGACAAAATTCAGAGTGAAAAACAGCATGAAGCTTTTGCGGTAGGGAGTTACAGTTATGCTAATGTGCGTGTAACAGTATAGCGGCTTCTCAGCATGGCACACATTCCACAGCTAAACGGCGTCTCTTAGTAACACTACAAACGGACTGCAGAGGCAGCCAGCTCAGCACACAGCCCTTTGAAAGGCTCTGCTTCCTGTCAGGCGAGCAGCACGAGCCGCAGTGCAGTGTGGCAGGTGGGCGCCCAGTGACGGCAAACCGCTGGCAGCCCGCCGCCCCGTCCCGTCAAAGAGCCGCTCTGAGCGCGAGGCGCCGCCTTGGAGGGGGCGGGAGAAGCGTTCTATCTGGCTGTTTCACACCGTAGACAAAACGTGTCTTGGCCCAGCTGACAAGTCACTCGGTCATCCACAGCACAGTGTTCCCAGGCAAAGGGGGAAGGTTTACCTGTTGGGCAGTCGGATCCTCTTGATGGCATAGTTGCAGTCGTCCACTTTGTTGCGAGCCTCAAACACCACGCCGAAGCCCCCCCGGCCCAGACACTGCACCGGCTGGAAATCAGTCAGGTACCTGCAGGGGGCAGCGCACACGCAGGTAAACATCTGCGTCCTTCCTGTCCTACATATTCCTCACATTTATCAGCTTTCACCTCTGACCCTTTGAGATTCTGCACAGAGCTGTAAGAATCATGCTTTAACCATATCTTCCGTGGGGGGTTTTGTAGGCTACTAGTTGATCTGGGAAGTGAACTCAGACCCTAGGGTTAGTCAAGGAATTACAGAGATCCATGACTGAAATGAGCATCACCACCACAGGGAGGCTTAGGGCCACACAGAAGCCATTGCTGAGAACATCAAAGAAGCCCTGTAGTTTCCGAGGTGAGCATGTGACAGCGTGCGAGATCACATGGGGGAAGGACGTGCGGTGGGTTCCGGAAACTCGAGTGGGTTTGCTGCTGTGTTGCAAACTGATGGCACTCATTACCCCAATATCACAGCAGTGAGCAACATTTTAAAAAGGTATGAACTGGGATACATGGCAAAGAGACACACCAAAGTATTTATTAACCAAAAACCTTTTTTAAAATTGACGGAATGCCATAAAATACACATTTTATATCAGAATTATTTTAATCTCGATTTGGATCACTGCTGTCTCAATTCTAGAAACATATCATTAGTGTGAACAAAATTTTGCTTTAGACCGAGTGACGCAACACGAGGTAAATGAGGTTAATGCTTCATACTTCGAGGTTTGAGGGCCTGTACACTGTGTAACCCACCCAGGCCAGGGTGCTCATGTGTGGCATGAAAATGAAACTCGAAGGATTATGGGAGGAAACTGTGGAAAGCAGGTACAAATGCCTTTGAAGTGGGAGGGCAAACGGATGCTAACCGCAGCCACTATGCACACAGGGGTGTTTTTGACTAGCAGCTACTGTAGTTAAAGGTAGAAATCCATACCATAACAGATTAAGTCCCATTCTAAAGCTCACTAACACTCTGGCCTGTCTGACGGACTCCACCCCCACCTGGACACGTATTCCGTGCTCCGGCACTCCGTCACCATCACCTCCTTGGGTTCATCTGGCTCCAGCTCCAGCTTGCAGTCCGTCTGACACTGGGTCTCCGACTCTTTCCGCTGCTGGTGAAACAATGGCAGAATGAGGTCAAGTGTGGACGGAATGGGAGACAAAGTCGAGTGCAATCGCAAGGCCTGGAGCCTTAGCATTCCGGCAGTGTCCCTATTAGCTAGCGCTCGATTAGGGGCCTGCGTGCTCGGACCACCTTGCACTGGGACGGACGAGCGAAAGCAGCTTCTCACCCGCACACTGGCAGCTGGTGGGTGGAAGAACTTGCGGACGATGTAGGTGGTGGCGGCAATGCAGAAGACGATGGTGCCCAGGATCTCCTTCCACCAGGGCAGCAGCAGCACTGGGTCCTTCCTGCGCAGCTCGGTTGGGCCGCCGTGGCCCGGCACCAGGCTGACTGCTGTGTCCCGCCGACCCCGGTACCGGTCATTATAGGGGAAGTAGTAGCCATTGTCTGCATGGGGACAGGGGAGAAAGCACACGGTCACATTTCAATACATTCAGCATCATATCATACATTATAAACTGTAGAAACCTCAACCACAAACTTCCACCAACCCATACAGGTCATTAGCGTCCCATATCTGCCCAGCCTATGACCCACCCGCTGATATGCCACCCAGAGAATAAAGCTGCCCAGTCCTACCATATGGGTACTGCAGCACTGACAGGGCCCCGTTGCTGTACTCCTCATGGGAAAACTTGTCGTTGTTCAGACACTTGTCAAACTCCTCTGAGCCGACCAAGACTGGGGTCCGAGATGGAGAATCTGTGCACAAAACAACGGCATGTTGGTAAAAAAAGCTACTACATCTGATGGGCTGAATCTCAGTAGTTCTAAACACCACTGAACCAAAACCCATGTAAGAAGGTATAAGCTTTGCGGCTACTGCATGATCAGCCATAAAGAGCACTTACGGATCAATGGTTTCCACTTGACAGTGGGGAGGGAGATGATTCCCCCAGTGTTGCGGCTGTCCAGGGCTTTGGGCCGAGTGGAGAACTGCTCCGAGATCCGCACTGAAGACTGGAGGTACAGCTGCCCCTGGAACATCCCTGAGAAAAGAACATGCATCCCCATCATCCTTAAGCCCCATCTCAAAACACACACACATACATTTCTTAATATCACAGACGCATAGTAAAATGGTCATTCAACTCAGGACCTGCCACCCGCACATCCATTTAGACAACAGTTAAAGAAATGAGACACTCCCTACCCAAAATCCACACACAGTAAAATCCAAAAACCTCTCAAAAATAAACATGGATTTAATAGCATGACTGTAGGCCATTTCATCCCAGGAGAACTGGACGGCATAGCGATACTGAAGAAGAATCTAGAGATTATGCAGGCCAGTGTTGGCTGTTCCTCAGTGGGCACAAAGAAGCTCAAATCATAGAAATAATCAACATGAGTTTAGGTGCTTCACAGGCAAGCAGCTTGAGATGTTACACCAAACTGGTGTGTTTGTTGGGTAGCTGACCAGATGGACGAGTTTACGACATAAGATCAACTAGGTGACCGGCTTCTTTACCAAGGTAGACGCTGGATTCCGTGGCACCGCGAGCTTCCTCCACAATCTCCTCCTCCTCCTCCTCGCCAGTGGTGTCGGGCCGGGAGGTATAGGACGTGTCATCGAACAGACTGATGGGAATGACCCTGCCTCCCTGTACCAGCCACGCGGAGGCGATTGGGGTGCAAAACTGGGTAGAGGTAAGGGGATACATTAATGGCTGCATTCAGCAATGGATGCTTCATGGTTAACTGAACATCTCATCCAGTGCATTGTGTATCCGACTTCCTTCAGACAATCTGCTTATTTAGCTACATTTTCATTTTAGCTACAGATTTGGTTACACATCTCATAACAGTGTTGGCTGACAGACTCCCTCTCACCTGGCGCTCCCAGGCCAGCCCTCCGCCCGGCTTGTTGTTGAAGGCCATGACCTTCCAGTCGGGCACAGACACTTTAATGAGCAGCCCGGGAGTCTCTGCTTTGGGATCCTCCTCCTCGTGGATGATCTGGGGGCCTTCCCGGGCTCCCTCACGCCCCGCCCCCTGCCCACTCGGCAGCTCTCCCTCAATGAAGTTCAGACCTGGTTGCGTCTCAGGAACGAACTTTAGCTCGAAATGTCCCACGCTAAAGTTCCACCTGCAAAAACATAAAAATGCATGTCTAACATTTTCGGTGCAGTGACAGCGTAACAGTTTATAAGAGTGATTCCTGAAATCAAGCACCGATTATGTGAAATGTCCCGAAAAATATCTTCTCAGCTATCTCTGCCAGAAGTCAGTCTGTGAGCATGCAGTATGGACATCTCCATAGGATGTCAGCATGTAGCCAGAGGCAGCCTGGTACAAGCGAGGTGGCTCACTTTTCACTGCCGCTGCGGGGGCGGACTGCACGGACGGTCTTCTGGGTACGCTGCAGCAACAGCACGTCCTCACGCTCCAACGCCTCCTCGTCCCACTGGCTGCAGCCCACCGCTGAGCAGATGTAGCGCAGCTGGGGGGGGGGGCACATACAGGAGGCGGGTTACTGCCAGGCTCACAACTATAACCTCCCACACAAGCTGAAGCACAGGACATCGCATCTCTCACACGCATGCAGACACACACACGCAGATGCACACGTGTGACAATAAGGAAATGTATTTTAGGTGCACATGTGTAAGTGTGCTAATCGGCCCTCACTGTACCTGTGTATGACTCTACCCCCCCTGCCCCCCGCACAGTGCAACACATTAATTAACCAGCGTGTACGCTTGTCTATCTGATTTGGGACCTACCTTTCCGCTGTATGCCCCCAGGCCGTACGTGGTGAGGGATTTCCCCCCAACCAGGACAGTGTCCTCGCGTATGCGGTATGATGACTCCAGCAGAGACTCCACGCTGAAGGGCACGGCCTCCATGCTCTCACGGTCACGGTCCCACTGGAAGAGCGCGCCGTCCAGGGATGGGATGATCATCTTATTCCCAAACACCTGGAGAGGAAGGAGGGGAGGCCCACATTTAAGTACCACCCACACCCCCTTAAGCCCCACCCACACTCCATTAACCCCCACCCACACTCCTTTAAGCCCCCCATGTCACAGGGCTGCGTGACGAAAAGATCATCCCGTGAGGGGCTCAGAGAGGCTTTAGCAAAAGCAATGTTATACTTCTCAATCATGACTGGGGAAACTAATCCATACACCATCTTGGTAATACAAACACAAAGACTGATATTACAACTGAATTCAAGGGAGTTTTTTCTACTTTTTGCAGTTTCAGACAAAGAGAATAAGGTTTACGTCTGCACCCGATAAGAGTTTTCGCATGCAGATGTATTACACATGAGTTGGTAAACAAAGAAAAGTAGATGAAGGGGATTTACTCCATGCCAGGAAATGAGACGGACAGGGCTATGAAGTTACAGGGACTATGTTCTGAGGTATTTAACAGCATGTGCCTTCAGCTGTCTCTCCTCTTGTGTAGCTACATGTTTCAAACCACCCAATAGGAACAATAATAGGGACATGGGACAAAAAAAACACTTTGCATTATTTACACTTGTTTTAAACCAGACACCAAACAAGCACCTGACAATAGGGAGACCCAAAGTGCATGTTAACAAAGGAGCAAACTGCTTATCACTGATTATTTAAAAGCCTGCCTGCAGATAGCCTGCCCAGTCACAACATAACTGGTCTTTATTTATTTTTATATGTGACCCAGATCTGTCGCAGAGGTGAGAGCCAGTTTCCCCTTGGAGAAAATGTTTATGCAGGGCACAAGGTAAACAAATGAGGTCACGGCATGCCTGGCCTTGATCCTCACTGTCCCTACAAACCAAAATCACCTCTGACACGGTCATTAGAGACCCCTGGCTGAGGGAGAAGCCAGAATGAGTTAGATGGCGGAGGTGGTAGACAGGGATGATGTCATCCATTCACACGGCAATGGGGGGGAAGCACATCCAATTCAGGTGGTAAGAGGCTTAGAAGGGGGGGGGGGTTGTCAAAGCAATGACTCACGATCAGTTATTCAAACAGTTACTGTTGGCAGTAATCGGTCTATTTGTCTTGCGGCCCAGATTATTTTTTTTCCCCAAGCATGTGTGATCACACCATTCTTCTTCTTAGCAAATACACTCCCTCTGTGTGATCCTTTAGTGCATCACACCACTCATCACCCCAACCTCTCAGCTTCCTTTCCTGAAGACTTCTGCTGCGACCAGATGCCTTGGATGCCTCCAAGTTCAGCTCCGGGGAAGTTTATGGAGCTGATTCAACAGAAGCTGCTTCAATATATAGCCTGTTTTTTGCTAGCTCCACAACTTTGTGTCACCACAGAATAAAAGCAATGCAAGCCATTCTTGAAGGAAAAAAAAAAATCACTGTGGACCATGCAATTATTCCTCAAATTTGTATCATAAACAAAAGCAGTAAAGCGAATCACATCTGACCAGGGAAAACAGAAAGGCGTCCGCAGCAGACAGCACCAAGCACATCACTCTGCCTGCTTGGGGAGGCTGCTAAGCACATCTCTCCCTGGCGGTGCGCAGGGTAGGAGGAGGCGGGGCCGGGATGACATCATGCCCCCGCCTTGAAGCATTACCTCATCCTAATCCTTCTGAGCATGACTCACTCCACACCGGCTGTGGCGTGCATCCCTTTTAAGCACCAAGCCTTCCCCATTTCCCTCATGGCCACATTCCACACGTCGCCATAGGTGACGGCTCCGTGCCGGCGCGGCGCCTCCAGCCAATGGCACCAGCCGCGGCCTGCCTCAGTCACTAAGCAGATTGGCGGCTGAGTAAATGGGGAACGCCAATCACGCTGCCTGGTTACAAGGCTGCCGGGAGTTGCCGCTGCTCTGAGCCAATGGCGGGGCTCTCCAGCTTGGTGGGCCCGGGTCTGCGCCGTCCGATTAGAAGTCGATAGCAAATGAGCCAGAACGGGACCTATCCATGCAGCGAATTCTCTCCCCTGGTAACAAGCTTCAAAAGGGACACCACCACCATCCCTAAGTAACGGAGCTGTCTGCAGACCGTCACAATTCACCCGAGTGTAGGAGTCAGACAGGCTCCGTTTGGCTTCACCCTCACCCACCCCCGCACCTGGTGCTGCTACTACAGAGTGTAAGAGCGGCAGTGCTGTAGCACAGCTTCTACGGCGAGGCCCAGCAGGTGCCAGTCACCCGAGCGATGGGCAAAGCTATCTGCACTAAGCATGTGCCCCGGTCATTCTCGGCTGCGATCGGGTTACGTGCTGCATGCTGACACAAAATGCAGGAACGCAGTTCAGGGGCCAAGGGCAGGAGATAAGAGGCTCAGCCAGAGACTTTGTCTTACCATTATGGGGACAAATTCAGCATATGGCAGCCCTATGAAATATTTAATCATTTATGGATAAAAGACTTAAGGTCTTTTTAGTCTCATTTTTACACAGGATTCAAACACAAGGAATCCCTACAGATTTAAAGCTTATCTTTCATGTCCTCACCTGGCATGCTCCTGTTTTAGAGTTAACCAGAAGGTCAGAGATCTATAAATATGTGTTTTGCGAGAGTGCTGGGAGTAGCAGACCTGCACATCTTAAGTCACAAGTGCCGTTTGCTCATTCTCACCTAATGCACACAAACCAAATCTGACCAGATAAAAGTCAAACTTCACTAACACGGTCATGCTTGTTTGATGTAAGGAACACAAGGTCAGAAAGCTACCACTGTCTTGGTGACAATACTCATCTGGCAGTGTGGCACTTTGCTTCCTACATACACAGGAAGGGGCTTCTATCCAAAAACAGAGCCATAGAGAAAAAAAACAGACAGAGGCTGAAATCCTGAACAGTCCTATTCAAAGGTCTCTCACGTTTTAGAATTTTAACTTTCAGACAGACGCATATTATATTCTAGACATTACCAAATTCTGAAAAATGAATAATACATAGCAAGATATACTCTAAGAGTGGCCCTCAGGGATAGTGATCTTCAGGAAGGGTATACATAATACTCAGGATCCTGATCAGAATTAGTTATAAGATGGATGGATGGATGGAAGGAATACACACTACAACTGACCGATTTACAGGGGGTCTCAATACGCCCCCACTGAATAAACGATTCACAGAAGACAGAAACAGACTAACATTAGGTAACAGGTGGTGTTCACAGCACTTCACTTCCTAATGAAGCATCATGTAGCGAACTTTGACTAGATTTGCGCCATAGACCGTCTGCGGAATGTCATACGGTAAGGAGGATAACATTTCCAGGGGGGGAAGCCTAACGGTACCCAAAAGGCCATTCGCTCCCGATCATTAGAGTAAATCCTCATAGCTCAGCAATCATGTCAGCCGCCAAGTAATTACAAAAAGAATGGTGCACCAGGCTGAAGGCCTGGCAGCGCCATGAGACTGAGGAGGATCAAGGTTACGCAGGCTCTCTGAAGGGGCTCAGCTAGCGGGCAGAGTCACCCACTCAGCTTCCCCGACAGGGACCGGTCCAGCCCACACCCAGGCCGTTACTACCATTCCGAGATCGTAGGTAACTTCATCACATCCATAAGCTTTGTATAAAACTGACTTCCCGATTACTTTTCCACTCCAGTAATTTCTTTTCAGAAACTGCAAGAAATAATAGCTGCAGTTTTTATTTGTTGGCTCAAAAGGATGCATTCATTACACTGTCAAACAGGGCTTGTCAAAAGAAACATTCAGAAAGACTAAACCACAATTACTGCTAGCATTACGTTTGACATATGTATCCTGAAGTAATACAACAGTGTGTAACTGGTCTCATTTTTGTTCACAATTATATCTTATCGATGCCATAATGGAGCTTCAGTGGGACTCAGCGGGGTGGGGGGGGGCGCCGTACCTCAGGCTTGCTCAGACTGGAGGAGACCAGGCAGCCAGAGCCCACGTCCAGGTCCCACAGCTTACGTCCGTGGTCATCGGGGTCCAAGGCAGAGATGCGCCCATCCAGTGTGCTGATGATGACCAGGGACCTGCACGGAGATGTTGGGGATGAAAGGTCAGTTGGTTTGTGCTTGTGAGACGAAGAAAGCAGCACAGAATCACTGCCTGCTGCTGATCAGGAAGATGAGGAAACCAAGTTCTTTCAGAAAATACCTCGACAGTTTGTGATGCTCACAGTTCCTTTATAAATACACACACACACACCCTGGGATGGAGCCGACAACATGCAGCCAGGACGGCAGAGAAGCCCACTGAACGACTGACCCACATGTAGGCAGCCTGAGCACACCTGCTTATCCAGGCCATCCGAGAAGAGGCCCGTATGTGCGACAGCCAGCCTGGCCGACACTGAGCGAGCGGCTCCGGAGCTGAGCTCTATAGATTCGAGGCTGGACAGCGCTTCCCAGCCCAGTGCAGACAGGGAGTCTGCAACACCTCCCTCAATGAGCCGCGTGTCTGCCCACGGAGCATACCCAAACCATCTCGCCAAAAATCCTACGCTCTCCCACTTCACACGTTTTGTGCTCCTACCAGCAGCCTAACTGTCAAGCTCAAGTTTAGCCTCATCTTTCATTCCCCCTCCCCACACACCCCCACACGTGCACACTCACGCACACGCACACACCAGGAGCTCTGCCCTCCGACCGGCTAGCACCAAACCTTGGACTTCCTTGCGTCTGATTGGCTGAGCTCAGCCCCCCAAAAATGTTGGGCTGATAGGTTGTTGCTAAGCAGTAGGCATGCGGAGAAGGCGTGCCGGCTGCTATTCCCGCCTCCCTGTCACTGAGCGGCCGAATGAAACTGATTAACTGCGCAGAGGAGCTGCAGAAGTGAGAGGAAGGATGGCTGAGGGGCGATCGAAGCCGCATTCTCCTTCTGTCTGCAGGCCACCTGAGAGTTAGTCTAAACAAGACTGCAGATTGCAGATGACCCTGCTCTGAAACTGACCAGGGGTGGGGGGATATTGTAGGGGAGTGTGAATAAGCAGCATTGATTACAGGCTAGAAGGAAAGTTGTTTTTGGAAAGCACCATACAGTCATCTGGGAAATAAGGGAAAGAAGCCTCTATCAGTGTTTCTCAATCCGGTCCTCAGGGATCCCCGGACGGTCCACGTTTCTGCTCTCTCCCAGCTCCCGATAGGACAGCAAAAAATTGTGGACTGTCTGAGGGTCTGCGAGGAGCAGGCTGAGAAACACTGCTCTATGAGATACTGGGCGGGTGACTTGCTCTGCTTTGTCCTGGTCCCAGGCTGCCAGGCAGAGGACCAAGGTGCTTTGCCTATGTTTACTCTGGGGGAGAGTCACAGCCACCATATGCTGAATAGAGGCAATGTGGCTTTGCGAGCACCTCATTAGACTGAACACAGAAATGTGCTGTTACTGTTAACTGGAGGGATTAGCTCACCTGCTGCCGCAGGCATGCAGACTATGGGGAAGCACTGCAGCCAGCTGCTTGCTCAGACACACAGAGCACAACCCCTCAACCAGTGCCCTGGTGGCACTTCAGTGCATTACCCACAAGGAACTGACTGGGGACTGTCCTTCAGACAGGTCTACAGTGGTATACTGCAGAAAGTTAAAAATCAGAATGTTTGATTATCACAACAGTTTCCTATGTAAACACACTAGCAGTTAAAAAAAAAATGCGATTAAACCAACAGCTCATTCCCAACACCCCATAATCTCTAAAGAGAGTAAGTGCTGGGCATCTGACAGAACCGATGCAGAGTAAGAAAGAACCATTGAAGAAGCAAGAACGTCTCCAAGGACCAGGAAACGCTCAGCCAATAGATGCCGCTGGCTCGGCCCCAGCCAATCATCACTCAGGTCCATTCCTTTTTCAACCAATGTGCACCCTTCCGAAAAACCTAAACCAATGAGCTGAAGCGGCTGGCTGTCGCCGTGCAGCAGCAGGCAGGCCTCCTCCTATCCCAGGCAACGCTCCCCACTCCACACACACTGACAGAATGAAAACACACAACAGCAGAACACGTGGGGAGACACTGCGGTGCAGTACCACACCCTGGCAGTCTCCTGGAGCAGGAAGCGCGTTGACACTCGCACTCAGACATAAAGACATTTAGGATTCAGTATGCAGAAACATGCTCCTAGCAGTGTTCAAAGTCTGCATGAAGATATCTGAATGATCCAGAGATCAACAGCCAATCAATAATGCAGCTGCAAAAGGAAAAACAGTGTCCTCAACTGAACAGTGGGTTTGATTGTCACATGACCAAGCAGGCTCCTATGGAATAATAAGCCATCTAAGTTTCCAGTACTCATGCTGACTTTCCATAATGACCAACACAGCTCAGTCTTGTTTTAGTGGGAGGTCCCTGTCACAAGGTACAGGCCACTGAGCCGAGCTGTTACTGTCAGCCATTCGCTGTTCACGTCACTGTCAGGCTACATCCGACACCCATCCTCAGCCACACCAAGGCTGGCCACTCGCCACGCCAGGGCAGTTTTTCCCACTAGGCCATGCCGCACTGGCCTCCCAGCAACAGCCAGGCGCTTGGGCACATTGGTTTATTTCAGGCATCTGTGTCAATCAAAAACACAATGCTCCAATGAGCACACACCGGCAGCTGTATGCCTTCTGACACCTCCACCTTGCCAGGACCTGCAGACGCCCCTGAGATTACTGAAGGTGCTACGAGGTTCCACACCAGCAGAAAGCACCAGCACACAGCATCCCTCAGACAGCAGAACATAAACTTCACTGTAACTGCACAAACTTTTCTGAAAAGCATCCACAACCTCCCATTCCCCAAAGTATTCTGATGACACTCTTCACATTTAATCCCTTCAACAGCATTTGTTAAAGCTCAGTCAAATCATCACCCTTTAATTTAAAGTTTTTGTTTTGTCATCCATATGTTCAGTAAAACAGCTCTAAGCCTGAAATAGTCCCTGGTCTATGAAGGGACACCAGGAAAGAAGTCCTTAACACTCAATGAGAGAGAGAAAACTATAAACAGGGAGCATGTAGAAGACCTGTAGCTGAACTCAGCATAACATCTAGAACAAGCTGCATCTGCACCACAACCTCACAAACACATGCACGGGTCACGGACCGCAAACAATCTGGGTTTAAAGGTGCGAGTTAGCCCACCTGGAGGTCCGTCGTGACAGGCTATCGCAGCGCATGCTGACCTTGCGGCAGCCCAACCTCCCACATACGCATCCACCTTCCGCAGGCTTTGCACTTGAGGATGAACACAGCAGCCACTGCAGCCAGAGTACAGAGAACACAGTATGCTGGGACAATTGGGGGGGGGTGAGGGGGGGAGGGCTCACACATGGCAACACGGCCCCTCGCAGCCCCCCTCTCTCCAACTCGCACGCGGCTAAATCAAACTTAGACAGACTCGCTCCATCCCTCCCATTGGCTGCGTGCCTACTACAGCCTGTGTGGC
Source organism: Hyperopisus bebe (assembly GCA_026777045.1). Lineage (NCBI taxonomy): Eukaryota > Metazoa > Chordata > Actinopteri > Osteoglossiformes > Mormyridae > Hyperopisus > Hyperopisus bebe. The sequence continues at coordinate 22,477,475 of JAODJW010000015.1, forward strand.
TGATTCGTTGTTGCTAAGCAGTAGGGAGCTAGCAACAGACAGGCAGAGCAACGTGGTCCTAGTGCAGGCCGGATCCCAGCTTGCCGCTCACCCTTTCCATTCTCAGTTCATCGACTCAACTCCGTGCAGAGTAGGCAGAAATAAGACCAAAATAAAAATGAACCACGTCCTTTCAACCAGGCCATCACAGCTAAGCCTGACAAGGGGCAGAAGACAATGCTAGTTCCTACATTCATACATGTTTTAACGCTGCAGAACCACACGTGCGTCCTAAACACACCAACTCCGCCTTATCTGCAGAGGGCGGAGAACCAGCAGGTCACAATCATCGTTAAAAATCCAGAGACTGAAGTGAGAATACATAAATATAAACTTAAGATAATTAGCTCTGATAAAACTAGAGATAAAAAGAGAAGCATTTAAAACCTCAAGATTTCACATTACAAAAAAAAAAAATAAATAAAAATGAAAAATCACCATCCAACATGGGATGCCTGTTGTTATTTTTAATTTTAAGTTAAACTATTCTTCTTAAAAGGGTTAAGAAGTGAAACTGATGACAAAGTTACTCACTAATAACTATGTGCTGGAATGATGCACCTGAGCCTACCGGAGTCAACACCATCCGGCAAACAGCTCCCATTATTAAAAAAGAAAAAAAAAAAAAAAAACAACTTTCCCTGGTTACAGAACTCGACGTGAAAAACACAAGGACACGAACTCTCCCCCTCCTCTCCTCCCAGACGCGGCTAACTCAAATTCTGAACACTCCCCCCCTGCCGCCTCCTGATTGGCCGACTGGCTGCCCCACTAAGTCTGCTTGTTTCGCTGTTGCTAAGCGGTAGGCAGCGGGAGTCAGACACTGAGCAGCCCAGAGAAGGTGAGGTGTTGCTACAGGCCCACATGGAAGACAGCGGCTGACCCCCTTCTATCCCAAGACCCCCTTCAGAAGTCCACAAGATCGGCCGTACGGAGGATAGGGCACCATAAGCACCATGCGCTGTTGCTTAGCCTACATACCAACTGGAACCAAATGTGATGATGAACAACCAAAGTCCCACACAGAGCCAGCAGCAATCTCATATAGTAGGCTAAATGTGTACAGTATGCATTTTGAGTTTCGTGAAGCAACCTGGAACAGAAACTAAGGGAATTCCTATTGTGAATCCTCCCGCGTTTATGGTCCTCAGTTAAAATAAGCTTAAGATGCAATTTACTGGCATACAGGAGCAAGAACATAGTACACAGACAAAGATATAGTGCTAAACAATGTGCAAAGACACACAGTGCAAATAAGTAAACATGGAACAAACTAAATTTAAAAAAGTACACAGTATACAAATCAAATATCCTATAAACACAAAATATTTTAATACCACATAAATAAGAATAACTCAATAGACGGTATATGAGCAAATTAAAGAACAGAAAGCACCAAAGTTTTACTGATACAAGACTGGACTGTTCCTGACACGTTACAGTTATGCTCTTGTTTTCTAATGGACTGGCAACCAAACAAGCACAGCCGGCTGAGGTACCTGAGCCCCATGGGTCCCCCTGCATGCCGGACATTCTGCCCCAGAAGAACAGAAACCACGCCACCCAGTAATGACCATGTAGGGTTTTCCAGTGTATTACAGAACACTGTAAATACCAAACACTACTTGGAATGAACCTGGCTGGCCAAGATAGCGTTGTCCCTCTGAAAATGACTGATTAAAGACACACCAATTATTTCAGCCACTAAAAACCAGACAAAACTTGGGAAAATGACACGCAAATTAATAAGTGAAGAAATGACCAAGACTCCGTAAGCAAAAGTGACACCCAAAAATAGGTCCCTGTTAAAGAACGATGTTTGGTGGGAAGAGTGTTAAATACTGCTAAGAGAGAAGAGTAGGTTAGAATGCTGTCAAAGCTTGCAGAGACTCACTCCTCCCTCTCCACATATCTCCATTTTTTGGCACAGCTGGTTCTTGGGTCAGACAAGAATAGCGCCAACAGTTGGCTAATCAAGCCAAAGAGTTGAGGTTGGCTCTCACTAGACAAACATTACCAACATGCCTCTAATTAAACCTGACATATTTTATACTAGGCAAGCACAGCCATATAATAATCATCATCACCACCACACCTGTAATTTCCTAAATAAATACAATACAAAACAAAAAATGAATGGAGGATTTTGCTACTTTTGCCACTAGCTAAGCGAACAATATCAATATAAGAAAAGCAAGTGAAAACATTACCTGGAATCTAACGTTTGTCCTTCTGCAGAACCATTTCAAGTCCCAGAACAATAACAAATTTGGTCTCTGTCACCCGTCAGGCTCAACCGGTGACAGAGTGGTGGAATGTGGTGTGGGCTCATTCATGCTTGCCATTGCATTCGGGGGTAGAGCATCGCAGAGCATTGCAGGGCACTGCAGCGTTGTGCGATGTATTGAAGGTTTCTGTGCTTATATCAGGGAGAACTTACCGGGGCTGCTTCTAACTACTCAGTCAGAGAATGGAGCTTGAGCCATCAAAACTAAACTCCATTACAGAGCAGGAACACGCTGCTACTTACACTTCCGTCAAAGCCCCCTCCCAGTAGAATCAGTGTGTAGCACCACCAGCAATTCCACAGAGAAGACAGGTGCAAAGACAGCTGCTGTTTTCACAACTGCTGCCTCACTAGACCTCCGCACACCAGTGTTAAATAAACTACACTACACATTTTATAATGGGCCTTGGGCTTGCTGCAACAGCACTGCTTACAGAATACAGTACAGAACAACAATACAGGATCCAATTCAACAATATTTAAGGAAAAAAAAATTTTTTTCTCCTTATTCATTTCGTTAAAAATCTTTTCCTATTCTTGCACTAAGGATTCTGTTTTTGTGCTTTGTCTTATTTTGCACTATATCTTTGTCTACATTCCTGAGGGTTAGGGGCAGAAGATCCCCATGAATGTTAAAATCTGCAAATAATACTTGGACACCCCTCTCTTTATCCCATAACAGTCTGCTAGGCTGAACTATACCATGAAAAGTCTACTTATTACCAATTTCTAAACAAAGAGTACTGCACTGTACACTTCACTGTACACTACATGTCAAATTGCTTTGTTGTTTCCTATCTAGACCATTTTTTATATAATATACAAAGAATCTAAATTATGCCATTGTGCGTACAAAATTACTACTGTATGCACTGATAGCATGTTTTGGACCCATTATTAAAAATGCAAAAGTTTACAAGTTCCTGCGAGAAATGCGAGATTCCACAGTCACAAAGACAACCAACACGTGAGTGAGGTTAACTGCTGAGATGTGTGGCATTGCTCAAGCCAAGACTTAATATTAAAGACGTAACGATCGCTACTGACAGCCCTAATATAT
>JAODJW010000015.1:22481962-22508236 GCA_026777045.1 Hyperopisus bebe
ACACACACACACACACACACACACACACACACACACACACACACACACACAAATAAATAATGAATAATATAATATACATTGCAAGTGATGATCGTTCCATAACATTATCTAGTATATGTAATAATAATGATAATAATAATAATAATAATAATAATAATGTTTTTACATAAACTCTGCAGAGAAAAATCATCTTTTTTGTCCTTGGTGTTGGACTCACTGATAGATTGTGTGGCGTATCTGAGAAATAAAAATTTGTGAAAAGGAGAAAAGCAAACAACTTGTCATAAAAAGAAATTTGTTTTCTGCTGTATAAAAATATTTTATATTCCACAACCCCAATACTGAACGAAAGCAAGTGATCTGTCGGCACTGCTTTGTGGCTTTTGGCACAACTCACACCACCATCAACTGTTTGACAGACTTGGAGGATAATAGGGGTGTAACGGTACAGCTTTCCCATGGTTCGCTATGTGTCATGGTTTTTGGACCATGGTAACAGTATGGTGTTGTATCTTTATATCTAAAAAGAAAATAACATCACCATTTAATTAAACATTGAACTCTTTTTCCATACGACTCTCCATTCAGAAAAACGGCAGCGTGACTAACTAGGCCAAGTTTATGTCTCTACAGTACAAAATAGAGTATACAGTGTAAAATGTAGGAGAGAAAAACATTAAGATAAAAAATGCTTCCTAACTTTGACAAACTGTAGGTGTTTTGTCTATTCCATTTTACATTAACAGTGCACACAGTATGTACAGTAGCTGTACAGGCAATATTAAATTCATTTTTGGAAGAAAAGATTTGGTATTCCGGAAGTTCTCTTTATAAAGAGAAAATTTTATTCGACAAGAACATATATGAAGTTAGGCATACAGCTGTTAAAAAGCAACCACAGGCAATTGCAGCAAAGAAAGTGTAGATAATCAATATTACAAACTCCACAGCCCAAAAGAGGGTATATATATATTTTTTTTTTTGGAAAAAACACTGGCTTATATTGACTGTACATACAAGAAAATGACAGGCATAACATAATACTGCGGTTCACATGTGCGTATTTAACCGTCAGGGGCGTACCAGATGGTTCAATAATATACTGTGTACCGTTACAGCCCTAGTAGATAAGGTCAACTGTATATAATTTTCAACTCCTAAATAACATGAAAACTTCGCAATGTAAATTTTTTCAGCCACACTCAAAAACACACAACATGCCGTCAAACGACATTACAGTACATCTGGGTACCAAAGCTGACCCCACACTTTTCCATTATAGTATGTCTGAAACTTGTGCAGATGTCCAGGACTTAAACTGCCCACTTACTAAAGTAAATTAATACACAGTAATTAATGTGCACATCCAGCCAGATCCTTAGGTAGGGAAAAAAACTCACACTGTCCTTCTACAATTAAATTACCCTAATTACTAAAATTAGGCTACCACAACATCTGAACACATCATGACCACTGAAAACAAACAAATCATCACACAAATGTTACTATAAACAGCCTACAAATTAAACTATGAGGGCTCTGTAGTTACTAGTGAGAGAAACTGGGGCATCAAGTACTATTTTAAGAAGCCACTAATGACTACTTATCTCATTTTATTACCAGTGTCACAACTATTCTCTTTAAAACTCACTTGCAATGCAATAAATGCTGCAAGCATTTCTCTTAATTTTCATTTTTAATTTTTCTGAAAAGTAACTAAAGAACTACTGATGACACACAAGGGAAAGCTAATGTGACTGTAGTAGTTATTACTTTAACCTTGGTGCTGCCAACTTAGAATATTAATAAAGTTTAATCAGCAGCCACAATATCAGCTAAGATTGACATTTCAGACTGAGGCTGATATGTTGATTTTTGTTTTAATCAAATGTTAGCAAATACAGATGCGTTGACCAAAAACCGGTGCTTCTCAACTTATTTGGAAATTTACACTGGCAGGTGGCTTCACCTGAGAATTACCATGCAAAAATACTAGAATTTCATTCCAGCTTAAATTCTGGGCAAATATGTGAGCATTGCAATAACAATCTAACAAGAGTCATTCTCATGGTTTAAAGCTTATAGCTACTTAGTAAGCACTCTCCATCCTCCTCACACTGTTCACCAGAGCACACTCTTGCTGATTCTGTTTTGCTATATGTAATTGAATTGTGCATATCAGAAGAAAGAGACGCTGAGCAAGAGGGAACTGCAGAAAAAAACAAAAGAAGTACGACAGTTCCCTTTTAAAATTTTGGCTACCATTCAGCATAGCTGCATCTATCGGTCAGAGGATCAGTGTAGCATAAACTGCAAATAATCAGCATTAACAATCACTGTCAGTACTAGAAATGCACCGATCCGATATTCAGATCGGTATCGGCACCGATCCAGACCTATTTGACGGATCAGGTATCGGCCATGAGTGACCGATCCACGTGCTATACTTACTTATTTAGTTTGGCAGTCTCTAAAAAGATAGATTTTACACGAAATAGGAGCTATTTGTACAATCAATCGCATGACAGCTCTCATTTTACATGTGTTATTTGTGGCATTCAAATCGAATGCTAATGCTGCCCCTCAGTCTTTTCTGCTACTCAGTAGGTGTGAGTACAGTGATTTCCACCTGCTGTGATGTCATGCGCATACTCTTCGCAGTACGAGGAGCATAAGACGTGACAATCTGAAGTATTTTATGCTTTTAACAGAAACCAGCAGCACAGCGATTTCAAATCTTTGTAAAATAAAGTTTTGAGAGGTGGGAACAGCATTTAATAGACAATCCCACTTAAAGCGCAAGCAACTGTGCGAGACAAAAAAAGCAATGGATAATTTGGGAGTCGCTAACTTGGGCCATTTTACAAACTCGTTGCAGCTTGTGATACAAGAGGGACTGCCATCGCAACGAAGTAACAGCTTATGCCAATGGGAAAAAAATTGCATTAAAATTTTAAGCATTCACCACTTGTGTATGCTTGCTTTGAAGATATTCATATGGAACTGCAAATGCTTAAACGCTTAAAACAAGACATACAAACGAGGTAGAACAGTACGTTATGTATTTTTGTATTTATGTATTATGTATGTTACGTATGTTTGTAGTGGAATTCCAGTAACTTGAAATAGCATTCATCCTACCTCGAAAAATTCAGTTTGCAAATTCAATTTCAATCTAGTGTGGCACACATCCGGGTCCTTGAGGGAAAGTAATCGACCGCAGATTCACAACGCAACTCATTTCCATGTTTACGGCAGTTCTGCAGGTCGGGGTAAAGAGGAGGCGTGTGCCGGGATGTCAGAAAAACAAATGATGGATTCGCAGGTTTGTCATTACCTTATGATACATATGAGCCTAAGCTTTATATACACAAGTGATAGCATAAACATTAACCATACATCTGGTTAGTATATGGTAGTATATGTGGTTAAATGAACGATTTCTAAAGCAGGTTTGAGGTGCTATGCGTCTGGTCCACTGCATGTCTACAGCGCTCTCCGTGTACTGTGCTAATACCTGGAAACATCAGTTGGACTGGTGTTTAATATAGTGATCTGTACAGTATAAGCAGTGCTCAAAGTGGAGAAATAAAAGCGTCGCTACTGTATTGACTGTGAGAACGGCGGCGGGGGCGTTGGGAACAACAGAAGCGCCTCAACAACACTGTCGATACTGCACGCGCTGCCCCGCCACTCTCGCGTGACGCTTGTCTCCAAGTAGCAGAGTACTGGCAACTTCTGAAAAATGGTGGTATGATAAAGAATAAAATATTGCAGTGCCGGTACTGCTTAATTTTTATTACATATATGATCCGGCATTTGTGCTTGCAACACCCCGGCACACGCCGCCTCTTTACCCCGACCTGCAGAACTGCCGTAAACATGGAAATGAGTTGCGTTGTAAATCTGCCGTCAATTACTTTTCCTCAAGGACCCGGATGTGTGTCACACTAGATTGAAATTGAATTTGCGCACTGAATTTTTCGAGGTAGGATAAATGCTATTTCAAGTTACTGGAATTCAGATTCAAACTATTAAATTCAGATTCAGTTTTGTAATGCGGATAACTGCAGATTCAAATATACAAAATTCATATTCAGTTTCTAGTGACACAAATATCAGCCCATAGTGCACCTGCAAGGAGTTAACGCAACATGTACTCAAGGTGCAGTACCACCAAAAACTGGGGTGGCAGTAGGGTCACCTTTTCTCACAGGACTACGTGTTTATGTACGGCAGTTGGTATTAAGGCAACATCTTGATTTTTTTTTCTGGTTGTGAGCACTACTATGTCCTTCTGCGTACAGCGTCTTCAAAATTTAATAGCAGTTTAAGTTTCTAAGAAAGCAGTATCATGTGTGCAAAGTACAATGAAACCAACTTGAAATTCTGACGACAACTTTCATAAGCAACGTTATTTTTCAATACAGTTCTGACATTTATAAATCTTGGTCATACAATTTGCAGAGAACACGGGGTTTTCGTTTCGCTAGAACAATTATATTTTAATTATATATTTAATGTTAGCTTAAAATTTACCACCACTACATTGGCATGAGCTCTGCATGCGGTCTTCAAGCCATTCCTAATCATTTCATCCTCGCTATTTAAATCACTCATAAATAGATGTGTTTTATCTATTTTGAACTACCACGAGTCATCTAACATACAATGCACCATTCAATAAGGTAAAGTAATATGCGGCAGTATGATGTAGAGCAATGGTTAGAATATAGGAATGCTGCAGCAGAATTTAAAAAAAAAAAAAAAGAAAATAGCAACTCGATCGCTATGGGGAGAGTGAGCGTACATCATTTCATGTCACAACCTCATACAAAACAAGTGAAACAGGAGACGAAGGAGCCGATCAAGATGGTTCTCACACTGCCCCCTGGTGGACATGACCATTAATCCTCCAGACGTAAACTACGCGTACAAGTGCAATCAGCCACTGCTTACATATCACGTTGCGTATGCGTCACCTCGTATAAAGTATATGGCGCCCCAAATGATGATTCCTTTTCAACATTATCTAGTACATGTTTAAAAAGTTGTCTAAATGGTTGCTTTTGGATGAGCTCTGAATGCACTCTCCTGGACAATCATTTTTGTCCTTGCTGTTGGACTCCTACATAAAGCTCATGAAACATTTGTGAGATATCAAACAAAAATGAGGAAGGAAGAGAAAAGTGAATATGATCCGGCCTCGAAAAAAAAAAAAAAACGTCTTCTGCTGTGTGGAAATATTTTGTATTCCATAGAGAAGATGAGAAGCAAGAGATTTGTGGGCACTACTTTGTCTCCCGGCAGACTTCAGGGGAAAATTTGATGGCCAAATATCGCAATGTGAACATTTTTTCAACATCATTCAGCCCTAATCAAAACAGACGTTTATAAATAATAATTAAATTGCATAAATATGTAATATGATGGGACTAAGTGGCAGGGCTAATCATTGTTTTAGCAGTGATTATTTTGACATACATAAATCTTAGAAAGTCAATTAAGCAAAATGATTCAGAATCCAGATTACAAATATATATGTTTGCACCTCATATTTTTGGATTTTTTCTACAGATCCGCTGCAGTACGAAATGAACAAAAATCCACAAATAAAAAGGAACCTGGTTACAAATGTAAGGCAATCCACAAATAGACAGGAAATGATCCACAAATATGCAAAACCCATTTTAAGTGTACAGATCATACCAAATTTTTGTGGATGATTTTATACAACACAAATAAATACACATATTTGTGGATAAAGATGTATTTGTGATTGTAAACAGAGCCCCTAAGAGGTCAGGGTAGGAAAATATTTATTGAAATAGTTTTGAGTTCTCTCGCAATAGTTCTGCGATCCCTCGCTATACTTTTCTGTTACTAATAACTGTACTGCGTCCAGTTAAAGTGCACAAAGTAGAATAAATGGACTAATAAGTATAAACCTAAACAATACAGACATGTCCAGTTAACACATTAAGCTATGAGGAACAATGCACACCATGTAACTTTCATATACGCTTTTTTATAAATATTTATTACTAATTGCACTGTGTTCATTCACTGCCAGTTACTGTAAACAAGATGGTTATCGGGTACATTTTTGGGGATATGATTTTACGGAACGCCAATTTAAAAATGTGTAAAAAAGTGCCATATCTCACATGATGGCATGTAACATTACAAACAGTCATCCAAATGATAATGAGTTATTGCCATAAACGGTGTATTTTGCGACGCCACAAAATGAATGATGGAGCATAATATAAAATGACAGACATTTTTATTTCGTCACCCAAAATATATCGTCATATCGCACAGCCCTAACATCTGCAGATGCATAGCCTTTGGTTTATAACCATTCAAAAGTTGCACTTACAGTTTTAATAATAATTTTGAAACAAAGTGCTTTTCCTGCTGTACCAAAACTGCACAGAGCTGCAAACCCAGGATCAAGATTTGCACTGAACTGTGGATACTGTGTGCTGGTACACGCCTAAGACAAACCATTCTGAAATGAATGAGGGGCAAACCAAATGCTTTTCTCTACATATGAAAGCTCAAAGCTCGGGCAATGTGGTTCATACAAATATGAAACCCTTTGGGTTCTTTATGGCTAAGTTGAAATAAACCCAACACAATACAGCGGGATTCCAGAAATACCACTAGAGAACTTTGTAGAGACAACTCTTGAAACAGATTAGTCTCTGAAAGACTCCAGGCAAGCACAACTAAAGGAGGAGAAAAAATGAGCAAGAAAGTCAAGCCTCCTATAAATCACCAGTTTACGCTGCAAGAGTGAATTTGTTTACTTTTCCCTACGACAACCATGCATTTTTATCTACAGCATGACTTGTGTTAATACAAACAGAAAATAATGTAAAAGGCAGAGCTTTGGAGGAGGGGAAAATTAAAAACCTTTGTAAAGATACAGTTCAATCTCCTGCAATTAACATGAACACGCCTGACATGTTCATGCTGTATAGAAACAAGGTGCTGGACCCATGTTGCTGATGGGCTATCACCTGTGAATTAAAGCGAACCTAATCAGGTCACTGTCCTGACAATGAGCAGTGGGCTCCCCTCCTCTGCGAGCTCTCCCCAAGGAGCTTATGCAGATACGTGTGTGTGTGTGTGTGTGTGTGCGCGTGTGTGCGCACACACGCACTGTCTGTCTGGGGAACCAGGGAGTGCTCACCTTCTATCCCTCTGCAGCGAGTATCTGGGGCGAGTCGTCTCCCATACTCAGCTAGCGCTGCCTTGGGATCTACCAGTCACACCCACTGACTCTTCCACCAAAAAGAAAAGCACTATTTTTAATCACAGAGACCCACTAGGTTTATAGGGGGGAATTGCCACTGTATCCCTAAGCAGTTTATGAGCCAGAATATAGCTTTAGTTAATCTTGCGCTGTTTAAATCGGTGAAAGGCTAAAACGGTAAACTATGCAAATAACTCTGGGCAAAACAAATCTCAATCAAATACAACAAATACTTCTAAAGAGGGATCATTTTATTGTCCAGTAGGTAGAGGCAGAATATTTGGAACAGCACAAAGAATGCGTGTTGTTCAGCAGAAACGGCCAAACCTGAAAAAGCACCATAAACCCATGTTCATACAAATTTGATGAACACTTCAGCCATTCACCCTAATCTAGACCAACTCTGCAGGGAGGTTTTACTAAGGACCTGTGAACAGTTATTACAAGAATACTATTATACACACAGCTGTTCTGAGAGCCATTTATAAACACAAAGCATTATCTTTGCACATCTTGAAGTGCATCTTACCTCACACTCTCTTCCACATGCACACACATACGCACACTTCTTGCGTGCACTGCGAACTTAAAGACAATGATAAGATCAAAATATGCCACAATTTTGAAAAGCACAATCACATTGGGCATCAAATAAAATAAGAATGACTGTTTTTTCCCTAGTCACAATTAGATGGCAATTAGTATCTGTGCAAGTTCACCATGACGTCACAAGCCATGGGAACGAGCGCCACTGAGAATCTGAAGTTTGATTCATCAATTGAGGAGAGATCTTGAGAGAGAGCCCGACTCCTAGGAGTGACTATGGCACATGGGGTCTTCAATGGGCTCTTTCATTGGCCAATGGCCATTATGACTAATGTAAAACAAGTCAATAAATGGCTGGACAATCATTATAAAAAGCACTTTTACCAAGTTTTTTTTTTTTTTTTTACATCTGGATTTCTCAAATATTAACATCCCTAACTGCAAAAAAGATTGAATGTAATCAAAATAGGCATATATCCATAGTTATCTACATTTAACTTCTATCTTAGATGAATAACTAAATATTTTAGAGTGGGAGTTCTAATGAAAATGAACCCCGCATGCAACATATTTTCTACGAACTATTTTCGTGGCTCCGCCAAATCTCTTGGTAGTGAACAAACACAACATCCAGCACGATTTTAAACTGCACATGAACCATCTGCTTAAAATCAATGGCGTTGTAATCAAAAGTCACGCCAAACATCGTCATGTCCAGAACGTTCATAGTTAAACATTTTGCGTCCACGACAATGCACAGCTTGGCGAGGACTGAGCAGCGCTTGCAAAAGCAAACAAGGTGAAGTCGCTTAAAAACAAAACTGTAAAGACGTGACCCGACACATGCAGTCTGTGCTGGGATGTATACGGCGGCGTGCCGGATCGCACACTGAAGGCTGGAAAGTTCGAGAGACCCGCATGGCGGCCAGGCGGAGCAGGTGCAACATAGCGCCTCGTTCGGATCCAGACGGACCTCAGTGTGCAGGCTTTCCCAACGCCAACATCAATTATTATTACAATTATTAGTACAGATTTCTTTGCTACACCTTGGGGTTTGATCGAGCCAAAATGGGCGTGCGACAGCACTTCACGGCGAATCCTAAACAAAAAAATCTAGTTCACCAAGGCAAAGAGGCGTGGTATAGCTTTTCACAATAAAAATACTTGGAAGTACTTCGCAACAAGCCAGTTAATTAACGTTATACGATATGACTAATCAGCGATCATTAGATTGGCATAAGTAACGCACGGCTTACTTATCCAGTGTAGCACTGCTTTTTCTGCTGACTTGGTCACCATAAACGGGAAAACATGGTACTAAACCTACCGGAGGAGAAAATTAGGTTAAAAATCAAATGGAGCGAGTTGATGTAAAATGACCAAATTAAACTGTTAGCTTAAAGCCAACCTGATTGCATGTTTGTTTGTTTTTTTTTTAAATGCAATCAGTGAGAATGGACCTGCTGCATTGCAGAAATTAGCGGAGGATCCGGGCAGATCCACCTACACCGGTACCGACACCAGTAAATATTCAGCTCCTGGACCCACTTCTGGTTACATTTTAACTGGCGACAAGCCTTCGCATATCCTTACTGGTCTTCACTGGACTTGCAATCGATTATCCAAATTAAGCGGAAACACGCATGTAAACAAACACACAGAACAGACTTTCAGACACCCGATCAAATCGGGTCCGCAGTGATCCGGACTGCCAGCTATAAGGCCGAAAAACTTCATGTTTCTCCAGCAGAACTTCTCTTAAAGCTGGACAACAATGAGCCCGCGTCCAACGGAAAAAGTCTATTAAAAGGACGGGTGGCGCAGGGGAGAGCCTCCCTCGATGCCGCGGTACCTCGCAAAAAAGCAGCCAAGCGTCTGTATGTTAACCAGCAAAGTTCATGGGGCCCCGAAGTGAGTGTGTTAATCGGGAAAGTCCCGGGCAAGTGAATACGGGGACCGGCTCCTGCCGAGAAGTTCCACCAAAGAAGCGACAGGCTGACAGCGCAGCTAACAAAGGGAAACGCGGTTGGATATCGGCCGCCGTTCCCCAGAGGAGAGAAGAGAAAGTTCAGTAACCAGCCGATCTGTTTATGTTTATGTCCCGCCTGTATTAAAATAACTGTCGTTAGACTTTCCACCTTTTACAGCTCGAATGCTTCAAGCCCACCTTTTCAGCCTGGCGTCTTCGTCGCCTCCCCCTGCGTCCTCCTCCTCCGCCGGCCCGTTTTCGTCATCCTCCACGGTCACGTCTCCGGTCACCGGAGCGCCGACGCTTCCCAAAGCCCGCTCCATGACGTCGGGACCATCTTCGACCGTCTCTGACCCCAGAGCGGCGGCGGCTTCGGCTCTCCTCCCGGCCAAGCTCTGAGCAGTCCCCGTGAGGGCTTTCAGCAGCAGCAGGAGCACAAGAGAAATGCTCAAGTTTCCCAGCTGAAGCCCCTTTTCCATTTGTGGAAATAGCACATTAGTGAAGAAGAAGTGTCGTATCGAGTGAGGGGTGAAATCTGTGCTTCTTTCCCTTTCTTTATCTAAAAGATCAAGTAGAAGCGTTATAATAACATTGAATGGCTTCAGGTAACTGACTACTGTACTTCCCCCCAGTATTCATGTAAACAGACACTGCCACCAGGATACCATAGCAGTATTCTGTTTTTGCTTGCTGTCAAACAGCCTTCGTAATGCTGAGCCCCGCCCTACTCCTCTGTAATTGGCCAGAAAACGGGCAGGTTTCGGAAAAAGGCACGATTCACATTGTAATTGGATAAAAAAACGTCAATCGAACGTTCTACAGACTAATCGAATCCGGTTCAATGGTCGGTCGAGTAAACTAAACATTTACGCTGATTGGTTGTCCGCCTGTATATCAGGATACATGGGAGTCATGCTTGACAACAGGGTTTATTCCAGTAAAAAACAACTGCGGAGCGTGTTCAGAGTTTGGGAGACGCTTATTGGTCAGTTATTGTCACGCCGAACGAATGCGGAGGAAGCGTTAAGAGTATTGGTGAGTTCATGGAACCCGCGCAACGATGATTAGATCTGCTAAAGGGTGTAGGAGCTGTCAGTGACAGTCATTGTCACTGATTGGTTAATAGACGGCACCCTCTTCGTCAGTTGCTACACAGGGGGATTGACGTTTTGCACTCGGGGTCGGTTCGCTTATTGGACGTCGGGGCAGCGCGATGGAAATAGTATACGTGGCCGTTTTAGAGTAAGAAGTTTCGGGGACATCGCGGAAGGAGGAAGGCGCAAGGAACTGACTGCGCTGACGCGGAAATAGCGCTCCTCGATAGCGTCGCAGAAGCACTTTCGGAATGTAACTGCAAAATGAAGAAAAATCGTCTTTTTCTAATTTGATTGGAATAGTAATACGGGTTAGACTCAGAATGATACGGAGCCCCCGAAGCCCCATAGAGTGATTTTTTTATCTTGTGCGCACAAAATACATAAGTGGTGAAGCGACGTGAACAATACTTTTTTTTCGGTCCTTATCGGTAATCATAATAATACACTATGATAAACAGGTACAGTAAATGCATCATTACTGACACCTGTTTATTGTATTTATTGAACCTGTTTACATACCTGTTTTACAATGATTACCGATAGTGAAAGAAAAAGGTATTGTTCATGGCGCTTCACCTCTGTCGCGACCATTCACACGAACTGTGTAACTCAGCCTTAATGCCAAAGAATTGCGCAGCAGCGTTGCATTTACTCCGAGTAATATTAATTGCAAGGCTACTGTATCTTATTATATTGTACCCTGATGCCAGAAATATTTTTTTAGGAGAACGATTTTTCTAAACAAGCGAATAACATCAAACACACAGCAATTCGTCTGTCTAATTATGTCAATGAAATACTTTTTGAGAAATCAGTAAATTCTTGAAAATTGCAAATGCAGCTTAACGTAGAGGTCTAGCAAACGTATCTAGTACAGCAGCTATACGCAGCTAACCTGTTCCTTACAAATATTAACTTGTGTGCACAAGATAAAAAAATCACTCTGGGACTTCGGGGGCTCCGTAGAAAGACATTTTCTGTTTGAGTTTTTTTTAAAAATCAGTAATCATAATGGTATACATTTTGTCCATCATATAGTTTGCAAAATGAACATACAACTTTTAAGTTTATTTTACTAATATTCTAGTAGCTAAATCTATGCAAGGGAGAGTATATGGGTTGTGTTACAGTGAGAATCATGCCCAGTCTGACGTGATGGTGACTGAATTGTGCTTACATTCTACACTATGGTATTTCAGATATACCCATTTCACATAAGCCTCAAGTGTAACAGTGGATGTTGATTTTAAGTCAACATCAAGATCAGCGGGAAAAAAAGATATTGGGAGGAAGCCATAGAGGTACCGACTGATGACAGTTTAGCTGGTAACTGCATCTGCATTAAGTGCTTGTGCTCATACAATAAAAACTCAGCTAGCAGCAAAGGTCTGCCAGAGGTGGGCTTATGTGACTGGTGCATAAACAGGGCCTCAAGTAACTACCTTCCCACTCCACATCAAAATAATAAAAACGAAATATGTTATTTTCTAAGCAAAACCATAGAAGAGATGGTGCACCTACCCCCAAAAATATAACTGGTCCCCGATGGCCACCACAGTCAAATATTCCTACAGGAATACACTATATGGGAGCATGGGCAAAAATAACCCCTGGAATAGTATCTTTGTGATCCTGGGGTGTGAGGAAAGTCCAATGTTGTGGAAGATGTGCTAGGAGGTAGCAGAAAGAATAGGTCCAAATTACAGAAAGTATTTAATGCTGGTGTATAACATAGTGGGATGAGGTGTTTATTTAACCAGATGATGGCACTGTTGTACATATTTTCATGCAGTCATTGGGGGACCTGGGTTTAAGTGGCTGGAAATGCTATTGGGGAGATGTTGAGAATGGAAGAGAAGCATCAGGCAGTAAGAATGTAAGCCAGGTAAGCTGTGTGCAAATGACCATTGAGTGACTAACTCAGCAAAGTATCTAATACAGCAGACAGATGGAAGCCTCAAGAATGTACGTATTTCCATTTTATGGATGGTTTAACAATCAAAATAATTTTATTATTATTTTATTGTGTCTTACACAGTACATGTATGTTTGCTTGATGCAGTTCAAGTCCATTTGTTATGCTGTTGCAGGTGTAATATTCATGATTCAGATACTGATTCAGAATGCAGCTGCTCAACTTGTTTTCAACCTTCCCAAGTTCTCCCACACCACTCCTTTGCTGCACTTTCTACACTGGCTTCCTGTGGCTGCCCGCATCAGATTCAAAATGGTGATGCTCGCACACAAAGCCAAAAATGATCCGGCACCATCCTACCTAAAAGACCTCATCACACCTCGCACTGCACCACGATCTCTCCGATCCTTCAGCACTGCTCGACTGGTCCCACCACCCCTCAAGGCACAAGGTAGACACACCTCTCGGCTGTTCTCTGTTCTGGCACCAAGTTGGCGGAATGAACTCCCCCTAGATGTCCAAACAGCTGAGTCACTGAATGTCTTCAAACGACAACTTAAAACACACCTTTTCCTGAAATACCTGAATTAGCACTTCTGGTATTATACTCTAAGCTCTTTTCCTAAAAAAAAAAAACCTGCACTTTCCCAACAGAGTATTAGATCGATAGTATTCATAGCCTTGGTTTTACTGAGCTAGTATCGGGAAAAATTCATTGTAGAGTCTTAAAGCACTTCTGTAAGTCGCTCTGGCTAAGGGTGTCTGCCAAATGCTGTAAATGTAAATGTAATATGTGAAACATACTGTGGGATGGTGAGCAGAGTCACATGACATGGGATGGAACAAAGGAACAGGGAGTTGGAGTCAACATGGTCCAAACTCTATATCTGCCAAGTTGTCATGGATCATGAAGGCATGTAGTTTGAGATATTTAAAAACTGATTTTTTATTATGTGCCTGTGTGAATGATTGTTTGTTTTTCTCTGTATTCATGCATGTTAATGTCTTTTGATGTACTTTTTCAGGTGTAAGTGCT
The DNA here is from genome assembly GCA_026777045.1 of Hyperopisus bebe. Classification (NCBI taxonomy): domain Eukaryota; kingdom Metazoa; phylum Chordata; class Actinopteri; order Osteoglossiformes; family Mormyridae; genus Hyperopisus; species Hyperopisus bebe. The sequence goes on from JAODJW010000015.1 coordinate 22,495,790, forward strand.
TTTTGAGATGAACTACCATGACCCTTACTGGATATGAAAGTGCCTCACAGTTTTTTATTGGTGGATAAACTAAAGAATTCATTACAAAGCTGCTAAACGCGATCATGTTTTTGGCTTTTGCAATAAACTGTGAGGCATCATGCGGGCCTTTATCATTTAAAGTCTTCATTATACTACAAAAGCAGTAAAAGAGCAGCTGTCAGGTAAAAGAACTTCTCCTGGTATTCCACCCACTTTTTTTTTTCTTTTGCAGATTGATGTTGATAGTTTTTTGTTGTTGCAAAAGGGAAATTTCTCAATTTTTATACCCACTAATCCCTCAACATATTTCATACAATGAAAAAAGGGCCAAGGGAATTTCAGCTTCTTGTTTGTATTATCCCGATTCTATTCTTATGTTACAGATGGTTATAATAAGTGTTGAGTCAGAATTCAGTTCAGAATAAATATTTAGAAGATAAAAGTAATTCTGGTGTGTGTCCAATAAGGACTGAGCTCAACGCTAAACGGACAGCACCTCTAGACATTCTAATTTGTGTGTGGATGACAACTCCAGATGCTTGATTTTAGTGAGAGGGATAGCTAGTGCTTATTTAACCAGAAGATGGCATTGTGGCTTGGATATTCACAGCAGAAACATCACAAACATTGCACATAAAACTGAACAAATAAAAATGGTAGGTCTGACAAATCTGTATACCGCATACATAGTTTTAATGTAAGCCAGTTTATCAACATACATAACCATAGTAAAACAGTGTTCCAGTACAAATAATATAAACAAATGCCTTAGATGATGGTATTAGCTGAACAACCAATATGCTTTACACTTTGAATTTATTTTTTTGGAAAATATCTATACAAAGACACACAATGATAGACTGAAGAACTCTGTCATGTATTTTTATTTGATTTTGTTTTACATATTATAGTCAACATTACATTAAACATTACATTAAAATAGCTTATTTTGACAAAATATTCTGTAGACATTAAGAAACCAATTGTTTTTTATTACTTAAAATTACTACACATTCATAAATTCAGAAAAAAATTGAAGTACACCTAACATAATTTCAGAGAATTATGTTCTGTGTGAAGTGTGTCATCAGCTTATCTAAGGGCAAAAAAATACAAAGCAACACAAAAATTTCCAAATCAATATATATCTCCAATCATAGAGCAACTTTTCAAAAATGGAACTCATTGAAATTCACCTGATATAGACACACACACAAACAAATGTAACCACAGTAAATGTCAGGCAGGATTGAGTTTTTGTCTCTACTGTACATCCATCATCATCTAATCACTGGGCCTGGTCAAGGTTGCAAGTGGCGTGGAGCCCATCCCAGGAAGCATAGGGCACAAGGCTGGGGTGTACCCTGAATAGGATGCCAGTCTATCACAGGATTCGCACACTCACACAAGTGAACTCTATGAGCAATTTAAGGATGCCAGCTGCCTAACCACATGTTGTAGACTGCAGAAGGGAGCAACACAAGGTGAATACTCAAAATCCACACCCAGAACAAAGGAGGGTTTTAAACTCCCAACCCAAAAGCATTGCCCACTGAACCGCCATGCTGCCCAATTCTGTAGATCTGGCCAACAACTCTATTCTAATCATTAAGTATTATAACATTCAAAGAAATATTCTTCAAGCTCTTAAGGATTCACATAAAATGAGTAGAATTTTTAGTGATTTAGCAGTTCTCCAGCCTTTTCCCTATTCTGTAGGGAACTTAAGTGTTCAAGATGGAACCATGAATCCAGAGTTGAAGAAAAATCAAGAGTTGGCCTTACAGAGGTCATACTGTTTATGTTTGTTTTTCTAGTCCTAATGTCCACCATTACTGTGATATCACTGGTGCAGTCAAGTGGGCTTTAAGGCTCTGACAAAAAGGAAAAGAGGCAGAACACCACAGTAAGATGCCAATATTAGGTTTTGAACATCTCGCTCATGGGTGCATAAGTTCTACTGCTTTTATCTCGTATGATTCTTCCACTTTCCAGGCTGCTGGTGGCCAAATAAACCCTAAATCTAACTGACATTCAGCATCTCTGTGGATGTCTCTGATGGATCTGAAAGTTAGCTATACATCTACTGCTACTGGCCCTCTTTCCCTCAAAGCTAAAGTTGCACTGTATACACAAATTTATATGAATCAATATTTTGGTTAGTTATTTTACAATCAAAGGAGCAAAGTACTGATACACTGTAAAAGACGTTCTGTACGGACACGATGCCCACTCATACTAACATCTGGATTAGCTTTGCTTGTTGCTTATAGTAATAATACAGTTTAATAAAAACATTTTTAAATCCCTAGTTTTATCCTTTTTTAAATATATATTATTACTATAAATAATAGGCATTATTTGTTTACAGTACAATATCTGCTTTAGAACTGTTACCAATAACTTAAAAAAATAAAATGCAGTAGGTTCAAATCATATAACCATTGAGAGGTTCATCAAAACAGGTCCCTTCCACGTTGTCAGTAACATAAACAACCTTCAGACTGGCACGGTTACAATTTTTGCAGAAGGCATACTAATGTGCAGTATGGTGTACCATAACTCAGATTTTATGCCGTTCATCAGCTTACATCAGCTGTCTTTGGAGTCTGGCTGTATATGCAGGGATGCCAGATTACAATATGGATGGGTAATGGAACAGACTGACACTGGCACATGACCTGGGCAAACAGCAGGAACTGACTTGATAAAGAAGGAGAGAACATAGATATGGTCACTGTTTTAGAGCAAACAGAGAAGCACTACAATGAGAGGTGGTCTCACTGTCACACTTTGCAGTGTTGCCTTAACAGCTTTGCTTTTGTTCATGTGCAGCTGAGAGAAACAGTTTATTATTATAATAGATTTATGCAACGCTTTTGCTGTGATATCTCTTGTAGGTCAGACAGATGTTGCTGACAAATCATCTTCACCAAAAAGCAGTGACTGACACCTGGAGCTGGCCTATATGTTTAGGGACAGAGGTGATGGATATCATATGTTTAAATGCCTCAGAAGCAACACCCCGTCTTAGCACGTGTTTAATCAGCCAAATGTAAAAATCAATTTTCTAAGAAAAAAGATAGTAACTGAAAGGAACAGAATTAACCGTGTGATAAAGTGCAACAGCCAGGACCTTATTTGAGTCACCTCTCACAGGTAATAACCTAGTTAGTCTTCCTGTATCCCCTAGTCATCAGCAGATTATTTACATTTGCATTTATTCATTTAGCAGATGCTTTTATCCATAGCATCATATAAAGAGCTCCACAATTCATACACTGGCGAAAATACTCCTTCGGTGAAAATTCCTCCTACTTCTTCGCAGTACAAACACCAGCATATTTCATACTACAGCTGCTTATTGGTTTGCTCAGTTAGAGATATATGACTTGATAAGCTTTGGCAACAAACTTCATAGACAAGTAGTAACAAAAGCTAAAGAAGAGAGAGAACAGAATGAGACACAGATCACACCTGGCTGGTTCACCTATACTTGGTCATGTGACTCCTATCCCTTTCTGTCATTGAAGTTGCTGACTAAATTGCTACATTTTCCTCTTGTGTTTTAACAGATAATGGCCTTTTATAGTTCCAGTCCTACAGTCCTTTACATGTGCTGGGCATCCATAATGTCCAGGTATTTGGCCTCGATGATTCTGGGCAACAGGTTGTTCCTGGGGAAAGTGTAGAGAAAAGGTTAGTGACTATATGGTGTAGGCTATGATAAATACGCATGTGTAAACAAAGCAATTGGCTTGGGCGGATAAACATATAGCCTTAAATTTTGGAGCATTAAAGGAAAATCAGCAGGCCATATTCAGGGGCTTACCTGATAGGAAGTAGTAAGATCATGAGTAGGGGAAATATCATTTTCATGTAGGGTACAGGATACATGCCAAAGGCACACAGGATCAGCAGCTGTGTTATCTGCAAGGTTGTGAAGTAGTGGATCTTCCTCTGTGGGACTTTGCGAATGTAGTGGGTAGGGGGATAAGATGTCTGTGAAGATGGGAGAGCAGCAGTTAGCACATGCGTTCAGGTCCCCCTCAATCTATTATTATGTCACTATATAAGAATTACATATGAAGCCTGTTCCCAATAGGCCTGCTTCTGTCCTAGTCCATTCTTAAAAATGGATGAGGTGAGTAACAGTGTTGGGTTTACCGCAGGTCTTGGCCAAGAAGAAAAGAGCTTAAAGGATTCAAGCCTACCTGTTCCTTGAGGAGAAGGGCCATGCGGTCACACATTTGGTTTCCATCAATGGAGGTCAGGGCGATATAGAGGAAAAGGCCATATAGCACAGGCTTGGGTATCCACTGCAGAGGTACAGGCAGCAAGAACACCGAGACACCAGTGAGGATGTTGGCCACCAGCGATGTAAGCCGTGTCTCCTTCACACTCACAATCCTGTTGGCACACAAAAAAATGTACTGTACTCACTCGCCTCTAGGAATCAAAGGAATTTTACAGTCTAATGGAGTCCTACTGTAATCGTAGTCTTATTGTTAATGCTATATACAAGGTCATCAAGGTGTGTTAGCTTTTAGTGTATAAGATCATTGTGAAGCATGAGTTCTATGGTTTATGGGCAATCATACAAAGCTATCATGTTGTAGAGGCCTTTGGAATATGAGGCCATGATGGTGTTGGAGCCATTGAAATATGAGATCATAGTGTTGTATGCACCTTTGGAATATGAGTTTGTCATGTAGTAGGTGCCTTTGAATATAAGGCCATCATGCTGTAAGAGCTTTTCAGGTATAGGGTCAACAAACTGTAGAAGATCATCATGTCTTTTGTGCATTTGCTGTAGATCTCCAGCTGCCCAGACTCACGTCTCATAGAGGTATCCTCCCTCCACGCGCTGCTCCACGCAGGCCAGCTGGCGCACATGCATTGTGGAATGGGGAAAGGCAGCATGCATCCATGGCAACCCCAACACCGACATGAGAATGTTGATTAAACCTGAGAGCATCAGGTCCCAGTGGTAGGCAGTTCCTTTTAGTAACCTGGTGTATACAAATACATTATTAGCAGCACTGAAATGGCTAATAGCTACAAATAGCATCTTCCGTGGGCATTGCAGTTCAAATACTAAAATAACAATTTAATAAAGAACAAATGTGATGTTTACACAAGGATATTAAAGTGTTGGCACAGGAGACTTCACTGTGCCAACAGAAGAAAAAAGCTGCTAGGGGAATTCTCTCTGTTGGGTGTCAGCAGTGAGGGTTCCTCTGTTGCATCTAACACAGACCTGTTCTCCGGGGCATTGGTGAGAGACACGACGATGTTCTGGTCAATGAAGATGAGCAAGGCCAGGAGAAATCCCACACCCATGGCACTCACAATGTTCATGGCTGACAGCTTCTCAAAAGGTGCTACCTTAAATATGGGGCCTTGGTGGAAATTAAACACTGGAACTGTGGGACATACAGGTAGCAAGAGGTCAGGCAGACTTCATGCTCATTTTAACTCGTAATAAATTTTATTTCATGTTTTTTTAAGCTTAGTTTAATTACAGGTAAGGTCAGATACAGAACAAATGCTGGTACATCCAGGTGTGCAGACGTGGATACTAACGTTCAATGTGAAGGAACAGATAGGAACCCACGAAGGAAGAGACGAGGACGGAGATGGGCAGGGCGCAGTCTGACAGCACCTCCCTAACCTGAGCGTGCAGGAACGGGCTGCAGAAACACAACAGAGCTTCATAACCAATTTGGCATCCCTGTGTCCTGTGTGTGTATCACTCAAATGGTGAGAACAAGACTGGACAGTAAATTAGTGTTAATTATAGGAGTGATGTGGTGGTATGGTGGGTAGCACTGTTTTAGTCCGAACACATGCAGGGAAGATTCCTGGTCCCCAAAAGGGAAAACCCAATTTAATAAAAATCTGTAACTGCAATGAAAACACAAAAAATGCAAAAATTCTTGTATTCTGCGTGGTTACTTAGGGTTATGGTTAGGGCTGGGTAGAGGTTAAGGTTGTCATAGTTAGCGTTAGCACTTTTCTCATAGAAATGAATGCGCGGTCCCCATATAGATGTCTGCCCGACTTGTGTGTGCATGTGTCTGCGTGTGTGTGTGTGTGTGTGTGTGTGTGTGTGTTGTTGCCGTGAAGGACTGGCATTTCATTCAGGGCGTTCCCTGCCTCATATCCTATCCCAGTGAGGCCTAGGTGTTGACATGCCTTGCATACCCATGAAGTCTTCAGAAGAAGTTAGTGGTTTTGAGCACAGGGGATGAGTACCTTCTCTTGAATTGGTAGAGGGTATAGCCCACCCAAAGTGTTCCCAGCATGAGCAACACACACAGCACAGCACGATCCCTGGTGCACAGGACAAGGGCTTCAGCGAGGGCACTTCTGTCAACCGTCACGTTGGCTGTCCTGTTCATGGTGCCGTTCCCGGTGGCAATAGCTGACAGGGTGAAGGCCTGCTCTATCACATTATACAGCTCTTCAGGACTGCTGGTCACCGTGGGTGCGTGGTAGTACTTACGGAAAACTGGAAGTCAGAGAAAGCAAGACAGTTAACTAACCAGTGAGTCAATAACAACCAATATATAATCTGAGAGTATGCTGAAACCCTGCGCTGAATGTGGAACATTCTTTGGCATTTGGGCTTTGGTGATCAATATTTACTATAAGGCAGAAAAGGTTCGGTAGTCGCTGATGGAAACTCAGTTTGATGGTTAATCAGAGAATGAGAACAGGGGTGACCCCCTCCTACGGCATACTTTTTGCTGTGCCTTTAACAGCATCTGCCACGAAGGCGACGGAGATGAACAGTGCTATCACTTCCTCTGTGGACCTGCAAGGACACAGAACAACAGCATGAAGTAACCAGAAACCATCAAACCTGCCGACATTCAAAATTCATGGAATCCAGTCATTTAAGTATTAAATGCAATGCTGAAAAACACAATTTTGGACATAGTTACTAGTTCAAGAATTAACAGCACTGAGGTTAGAATTGTGGGTACATCATATATGATTTCCAAGGATTTTAAGTGGGCAGCTATCACACCGACCTTTTGAAGAGCTTCATAAGTAAGCTAACATTGAAGATACCCCCCAAGATGAGGAATAGGCTGCTCCATAAGCCGATGCAGGCATAGAATGCAGGGAAGTCAAGACCATAGTCATCACAGATGCCCCGGATCACTGCAATACCATAGACAAACTTTTGGCCCTCTGCATGACATATTATTGAAAACAGCTGAATTACTCCAACTACCAGTCAGTATACCAGTGACTATGACGCCTCAGAAAGGCATAGAATAGATCAGCTAGCATACCACTGATGAAGATGGCGAGTGGCGCCGTGGTCAGGGGGACCACCAGGGGGGACCCCGCCAGCAGAGAGTAGATGACCCCTCCAATGCTCTGGCCAATGATGGTCTTTCGCACATCTGTATGGGAGCAAATCAGACATTTGCAAAGCATGGGAAATATTGATATATAATTGACAATACAATTATTTTGTCACATTCTTAAAATGAGAAGTAAAGTTGTCCACAACAAAGCACTGAGACGAGGGGTGGAGGAGGGGTGTTACAGCAGGGAGGGCGGTGGTGGGGTGGGGGGTGAATGCCCCCACCTCCTCCACTATTAGATAAGAAGTTAAACAGTTTAAAGAGGCCATTGCTCTTGGACTCACCAATCTCTCCCCGTGTGCTTTCATCATTCAGCGAGCCAAATGCAATGGCTGGCAAGAGGATGGCAATGTACAGGAAGATGGCGGTGGTAGTGTACTTGAGCAAGGCTCTGTTACTCCCAAGTAAGCCTGGAAGGAAAACACAGTAGAAACAGGAAGGTGAGAGACAGGTCATACCTAAAGTGGGACAGAGTAACAAGACACATTAACTGCATTCATTTATGTAAATGGCTACTATCACAGACTAAGTAAATAAGAAAAATACAAAGCGGCACATAGATTTAAAATGTATAACCATTTGAAGAGATGTTTATGGATATTTTCTTATTCATACCTGACAAAATAACTATTCTTCAAAATTTATCCCTCAATGTGTACCCTATGTTCAGCTTGTAACACACGTTTTGATATTTTGTTAAAAACCACCTGGCAACAGGAGTAACGGTACACAAAATCAACAGTTTGATATAAACTTGGTGCATTGTCAGTACAGCAGAGAAAACTGAATTTCCTTTAAAATTATTTTTTACGTAAAACTGCAAACACAAACACAATTAGGAACAACTGTAAACCAAAAGCAATGGGTCTGACAGGGACATATCTGAATACCAAAACTTAAGGGATGCTTATTCGCATATTGTAAAAATAAATATGTAAAATACTGTAAATAAAATTCAGAAACAAGTCTGTATAATAACAGTCATAATGAACTAAATCCCATGATCTCTACTACTCTACTACCAAGTATGGTCACACATCTGGAGCAATAAACACTGATCTAAGCATAGTTATTTTTTTAGCTTGATTTGAAATTCCTAGCAAAACCACCTTAAAAGCCATGAGGAGGCTGCAGGGGCTGTTTTTGCTCAGGTCGTACACACACTCATCTCAAATGAGTTTCCCACAACATACCCTATTTCGGTATAACAGACCGTCTTGGTCTTAACAGCTGCTCTCTCTCCAATGCTGGTGTAATTTACTTGGAAACCAAAATGTTACCACACTGCCAAATATGAGCAACTGTAACCAACATCAGCCGTGACCAAATTCCAGCCACAATTAGCATAATGTTTTCCCTGTTCAACATCTACTTGTGAATTTAGGTTCATCCCATTTCAAGAAATTTATTCATTCATTTTATTGTGCGTTCTGAAACTAAAATTATGTAACTGAATGACACACAAGAAATATACGTAATGTTACAGCACTAAGTAGGAATCATCCTTTGTGAATCTGCGCTATACTTTACACTACACTACTACACCTTCCTGCCTCTCCCCTCAAGTTCAAGAGCAGCAAGCTAGCAGAAAGTTCAGCAAAACATTCTTGTTATAATCTGGTTGTTTTGATTTCGTGGCAATAATCTCAGTCTATGTCTCATTTAAAAGAAGGATCCAGAGAATAATGGCAAGCAAAAAGCGGATGAATAATAGTTCATCAGCCCAGTGGACACATTTCATTTAATTCAGTATCTTCAGATAGGGTTTTGTATATCATTGTTTTATTTAAAAAGAGGTTTCTGGAATAATATTTTTAAATCTTATTTCATATTTCCAAATGTTATCACCATATAGAAAAAAAACTAACCAAATAACTGCAAATTTGGGTGATTAACTAAATAGGCCTTGGTCGCTGGGCCAATTTATTGGTGATTTTTAATATGGCCCTTTCAGTGACACCCCTGTTCTAACCAATGGAAAAAGAATATTAAATGGAAAAACACTGGCCTTGCCCCTTGCACCTGAATGATATTTTTATCAAAGTGACATGTACGGAGGTGGAACTCTCCATGGTGCTGAAGCTAAGATATCATGACGATATACAATGGATTCAACATCTCACTCCATACTCGTGCTAAATATCCAGTTCCATGGACCTCATGTTGCCAGAAAAAATTCCAGGAACCTTGAAATCAGTACACTGAGCCCTAATGCACTTTTACATTTTAAACCATAGCATCTTTTAAGCTGCTAATACTATCGCATTATACATTGCTATATTACAAATTTTGTCATTTCATAACCATAACTTTGTAACTATGAACCCACATGTTGTCAAAATATAAGCAGTTTAGACATAAATTTCTGTTGATCATTCTTACAGAATGTGCTTCATAGTTCTCTGATACATGAAAGATCATCAAGATAGAACACAAATAAGAAATTACGAGATATGGTCAGTAGGTATACAATGAAAAGGAAAGCCATTTCAGCAATTAAACAGTAAACATGGGTAGTGGGTGAAACATAATGGAGAGCTCAGACAGTGGCAGGAAGGAGCACGGTACTGTCCAGTGACAGACAGGAAACGATGGAGTACAGCCGAGTGGCAGAAGGAGGAAACAAAGTGTACAGTCCAATGGAGGCCACAGGAAAAACGCACCATCCGTAAAATCTGAAGGGTACAGTGGGAGCCGACGACACAAGTCCTCGTAGATTCCACGGCCTGCGCGCAGGAAATCCTTGCACTGGGGACAAGCAGAGAGATAATAGAGAGATGGTAACATGAGATCAGGGCAAGGAGGCATCCTGTCAAAATAACCATATGAACGGCTGCACCCTGCACTAACCCAAGCTTTCCACAAGTACGACTACTGGCCTCAGCACTATTAAATTCAGACTACTGCACCCAAACTACATAGCATATTGCTGCTATTAGTGAACGTTTAATAATTTAAAAACTGGTAAAACAGAACAACAGATTAATTTTGAACTGGTGCAAAGTTAAATTAGCTGGATTGCGATAAATTCCTCTAAAGTATCAACACAAAACCACAGGTGCGTCTATTTCGTATCAGAACACCCACTCCTCGGGAATTTATGTCTGTCATTAGAAAGCGTTACAATTCAAACGATCGTAACATTGCAGTGTTTGATCCACCAGCTGCTTGGCGGACAGCGTCATCTCCAAGCACAGAAAGGGAAAAGCCCGTTGCAGAAGTGCTTTGTGCCGATATGGGTGTGAGGGTTAATAGATTATATAGCACAGTTACCTTTGTGTAAACATGTAGGAATGCTTAAAGTAAAGCCCAGATTCACATTGTTCAGGTGCCTGTCTGCGGAGCCGCCCTGGCTCTCTCCCTGTGAAGGCCCTCCAGTGAAGTATTAAACATGATGAAATAATTTACTATTACAAGACTCCGTGTGCGGCCGGCTGCCAGGGCTCCACGCCAGTCTTGGCCAGGGTTTGATAAACAAAGCGTTTGAGAGGAATTACCGTCCAGCTGCTTGCCTTTCCTGACGACGACGATAGTCTGGGGCACAGGAAAAACCAATTTGGTCTCTGTTTTTTCTTGAGAGGGGAGTGTAAATGCAGGGAGGGAGTGACATGCCTGTGAGGGTGGTCTCCAACAAGAGGGAGAGGCATGCAGGCGGATTCAGCGTGACGCGTTATTGAGAGAGCGATGGGATTGGGCACATTCTGAGAATATACCCAGATAATTATCATTCGAAGGTACAGCATAGTTAGCATGATATTTTTGTAAGTAAGAATTTGCTAAATGAAGAATGAAAAGTACTAATGACTCTAGAGGAAAGTAATGGAGTAGCTAGGCTGATCACACACTGTTCAACTTGTCTTGTGAATGCAACTAGTTTTACTCGCTGTTATCTGCTAAAAGCTCTAAGTAAGGAAACATGATACCAGGCTGCCTAATGCAGATGGTCCATGCTTCAAAGGGTCGTGATGCCAGCCAGGGGCCTGAGCATGTCCTTTCCAAGTGTCCATGTGATATGGACTCACCAATGAGAGTAACGAAAGTAATTAATAGCCAATGATAATCCAGCGTGGCGTATACACGTTTATGTTCTGACGCCAAACTGCTGAAAGTACAAGTGTCCTTTTTCAGAGTCATATTATCTTGGAAGTTTAAGGCAACTAATTCTTAAAAAATAACTGTTCACTATTATTTACATGCATTATATTAAGGCTAAAAAAAACTGTGATATTTGCATGACAAACAGAACCATGCGACACAGGGATGGGCATGGAAAACGAGCTTCATGTGGGGGTAATGGGCTTACAGAAGCAAGCCAGGTATGGGTTCAAGACAAAAAAAAAAGGAACTGGCATACACGAGATCAAAGCAAACACAGAAAAACAAATAAACTTGGGCCATGCATCGCGATGACAAGACAGGCATCATGATTACATTACTAGCAATAGGAGGGAAAGAAAGACAAACATTTGCAGATTATGAATGAGTAGATTGAACCAATACAGCACATCTATTCACCTGACTCCCCCTCGAGATGGTCACACCTCCCCTATCTTAGATAGCATAAGATATTTATTCAAGACAAAAGCCATACATAATTTATTTGAGTTCAGGAAAATGAAGACATGGGGATATATTATAAGTGTGCCATCATTTAAAACTAACTGTTTATCATCACCTGCCATCTCCTGTATTACAAACTGTACTTTGTGTCTGCCTGACACCCCAAGTGGTTTGTCTCTGCCTGGCTCTCCTACATGATCAGAGCTCGCTTCTCCTCTGCACGGTGCTACCTTGAGTGGCTTGTTGCTGTGGGGATCTGTCTCCTCCTCTTCTACAGCAGCTGGTTTCTGATTGGCTGCAGTAAGCTGGTGCCTCTGATACACAAGCTCTTCCTTGAACTCCTCCTGGGTCTTAGTTTCCAGCAGCTTCTGCCTGAAGGAGATGTCCGAGAACATGGTGGCAAATGTGCGACCCAATTCCATGGCTGTCTTCGTGCTTTTCTGGCAGCAAAAATGGGGAGGGGGGGGGGGGGGGGGGGGGG
>JAODJW010000015.1:22510058-22559788 GCA_026777045.1 Hyperopisus bebe
TAAGGCAGTTCTGAAGGCGAAAGGGGGTCAAACACCATATTAGTATGGTGTTCCTAATAATCCTTTAGGTGAGTGTATATTTTATCTGTATTATACCTTACCATTATCAAAGAAAACAAAGCTTTGAGATTCCTCTGCATGACAAAACCAAAAACACATATATTCAATACATAAGGAATGGAGAAGACGATCCCACATAGGCATTAAAGAGGAGAGCAGCAACACTGGTCCATTCTTTTAGCACAGTGCTCATATTGTGCTTTGCAGGGAGCATTGTGATATTTCATTTGCACATCTGTCCCCCATGCTGTTTTTTTAATTCCCCATGGTTTCCGTAAGCCTTTCACAGTGATGACAACGTATTGCCTAGACAGCCTATAACCGAACAGGCTTTTGAAAGGTCATACCAGCACTGTTAACATTCCCTGCACTGCGCATTCTGATGTCATGTGGCCTGACTGCTCTCTCAGGGGTATGGAGTGACTCGAATCGCTATGGGCAGCACTGAACACCTACAGGGCTGGTAGCCAAGCAGGGCTGTGGGAATCAGAGTGACAGAGGTGTTTTGAAATATGCCTGCTGTTTTTCCGTATTGCTAACGCTCTCAAGACCCTGACAGCAAAATAGTTGCCATAGGCAACAGGTTGGTATTGCTTGGAGAGCCAGGCGTCTTCACCAGTTATCTCAGAAAGAGCTGCACTGGGGTCGTACTACCCCCTCAGACAGTCAGATGTGGCCTACAAATTGATTTTATATTTTATATTCGCTATAGTTAATAAAATAAATTTACATAAAACATGAATACTAATACATTGTACCTGTATTAGTATATTTCACAATTTTTTTTTTACAGAATATACACGCTGAAAACATTGTGTATTAAGACAGCCAACACAGGTGGGACCCGCGCTCACCGTTGACCTCCTGGGGCGCGGCATCAGTGAACAGCAGACGCATGACCTCCTCGAAGTTGCAGGCAGGCTCAGTGGCGCGGCTGTCCTGAGCCACGCGGTGCAGCATCCGCCTCAGCACCTCGTCCAGCGAGGCCGCCATCTCGTCCAGCAGGATGCTGGCCTGTGCCAGGAAGCTATCCAGGTCCCGGTGAGCTCTGACCTCCTCTTCGAAGTTCATCAGCTTTACGTACTGTATAACAAAAAGATGGAGATCGTGTGTCCACCCCATGCAGACAATCATTCTGTATGCTCTTTGTGAGTCTTACCGAGCATGTGCTGAGAATTGTGTAACTGGTGAGTCAGTTTAGAGTGACCCAGAGACATACTTGACAAACAGCATCTTACTTTTCTCGAAGTGTTGAGCAGCACGCACCCTGAGTCTGAATCTGTGGAGGAAAGAGAAGAACCAAGAAGGCAGGAGGAAAGATCTCCATGACATTCGTTTTGAGAAGGCAAGAAATGATGCAGAATCAATGTCAGTATAAATAAGGAGAGTAGACCAAAGCACAGACTTGAAGGATATACCATGCTAGCAAGAACCCATCAAAATATCTGTACAAACCGCTGTCACAATGAAAAAGGTATATCATCAGTCAGTATGCTACCATTCCTGACATTTATAAACTTAGAGTTAGACTTGGAGCTGCTTAAGTAAAGAAACCCATTTTCACACTGGGTGAGAAGTCACATGACTGAAAAAACCATCAGACTAGCACTGACACTAAAACCTTGGGCTCTGTGGAGAGCAGCGTCCAGTCAAATTGAAAGACCTGTAACAGACAGGTCAGCTTTTTCCTCGTGTCAATACTTGTTATAAATAGCTCCATTACATAGGCAGCTTGTAGAACAGTGATCTGGGTCCTGGCTCTAACTTCTGTCTGATCAGATAAAGTTGATGGAACAAAAATAGAAGAACAATCGCAATTGTTCTGGAGCTCAAAACAAAAAGTGTTTTTTTGGCAGGCTAAGGCAGTGAACAAGCAATCGAGCGGCTGGCAGACTTGCCTAACTTCTGACTGGGGCGTACGGCCACAGAAGCAGGGAAGTGGGCTCTTCGAATACAATGCCTCATCCTGTAACCATGCTGGCGAATCCAGGAAACCCCACCCCACCCTCGATCCCTAGACCCAGGGGTGCTGTTTGGTCTGTCCTGCCTTTATCAGGCATGAACATAGTGAGGGACACAGAGGACCATAGAAACTGAGCTCTGTGAATACAAACACATTAAGCTAGACTAATCTCTATGAATAGGAGGCAGACATTACTCTGCTCTCCCTCACAATATCCAGGCAACACGTAAATGAAACTACTATTATGCATCAGGAAAAAATTAGAATCAGGAGAGTTCACATGTTTAAATGTTCTTGACAAGGAAATAAAATGGGAATTTGTAGTTCACACATCCGTATTTCTAAAGTTGGAGGGGAAATGTTTGGTGGCATCACTTTAGAAGCGGTTTCATATGAACCCTTCTATACTTGAGAATTTTCAAAGTTACTAGGCTGTATTATAGACTCATTTGGTCTATAGGTCAATGAATCATTCAGCAAACATCCTTTTCATGATTTATGAATATGATTAACAGTAGAAACAATAAATGTACTAATTAACTAATGAATATCAGTAGGAAATACAAACGCACAAAGGGAAAGAGAGACTAATTACAGATAATTACACATAATTACTCTAAATTTTCTTCTTATTATTACATAATTGGCTAAATAGTACTCGAAGGCTTTCCATGTGAATAAGGTTGAGTCCTATTTGATATTTAGTCTGCAAAATGATCAAATGTAATGTAAAAATTACATTTAAAAATTAACATTTAATCCCAGGGATACCACATGCTAAGTGTGATTTGGAGATTCTGCAGTAAAGCAATACATATGCATGCAGCATAAACTGGAGGTGCAAACTGAGTCTGGGCCAAAGCCTACTTTCACTGTAAGATCTGGCATACTGGGAGAAGCGGGACGAAACAGACCACGGCAGAGAACCTTTTTCTAATGAAGGGCTCTGCTTGAGAGAAACAAACTCATGGTTTGACCCATGTACAGTATGAAAAGCCCACTAGCAACAATGGATTCTGTTTTGGTGAGAAGCTAATTTGAGCCGTTTCAGCCGCATCGCCTACTTTTAGATGCAGTTTCATAATGAGAACAGACTGCCTACGGTGTCTTAGCCACAGTGTGGGCTCTGCCACCCTGACCTGCCGGTGGCCTGCCTGCTCCTGTCACCCATCAGCACTCTGCTCTTCAGAGCTGCTCTCAGCTGTTAGCCTAAATGAAGGACAGGCTCCAGGACGTCACCCATCTCCAGCAACTGGGGTATGGGGTGCTTTCCACTGCAAACTTAAGGCAAGGTGACCATCTACAGAACTATCAGCTAAGCATTTAGGTTTTCCTAGCTGTGTTTGTCGCCAATATTTGTTTGTGGCCATGTATTAGTAGAAACAGGTTGGTAAATACATGCACACAGTGTGTTTGCCCTGTAAATATTCTAAAGTTAATTCTCATCTCCTCACCACTTCTCCTTGTGAAGGTCGCAAAGGGATTAATTATGTAAAGTGAAAATACATGTGTGAAAATATAAAGGGTGTGTGTTTATTATATATACACACACACACACACACACACACACACACACACACACACACACACACACACTATTAAATGATACACAGAGGGAGGTATATAGATCCAGTAACACATTTGCATCTGCATGACACACACAGCATCACGTCAACACAGGGACACATTTGAGCTTGGGTAATGTTCTGCATCTCCATGGTAATGGTCACCAGTGCTGTGCCTACAAATGCCTCAGACCTGCTCTGAGCATTTAACTCAGTGAAACCAGGGATAATCTACAATGTGGGAATGTTTACTATGCTTGGGAGTGTACTATAAACACAACTTTTAATCATACAAATGCACAGATACTGTATTTGATCATAACTGGCTACTACAAAATTATATTTCAAAATATTAAAAAAATAAATGTTAGCACCCTAAAGTTACACTCCATGTCAGAGTGCAGACAAACTCAATTGACAGTAACTAAATGATGTCATAAAGACTGTAGGGACACAGTAGCCATCATTATGGAGCAGGTGAGTGACAAAGATGGTGACAGTTTTGTTGGTAGTTGCCTGAAGTAATTCAAACACCCACCCTTGGAGATTTGAGGCCACATTGCAAGCCACTGACACACAATTCCATCCTGCTGTATTTATATATTTATTTGATTTTTTAATATAATTTTGTTCAGGAATAATGGTAATTAGGGGGATCTTAATGCAATCATTTCTGAGATTTGTTTCGTATGCTGTGCTACCTTATATGCTTATAATATATGGAAATGCCAGAATGGTTGTGTTATGGCCCCCCCATGTGTGGAATGAAGACAGAAAGGATTTCCAGGAATGCAGAGTTACACACTGCTCCCTTCACTCAGCAAGTTTCAGGTGTTTTGTAAGTAAGCTTTTAAACGCTGGTTTATATTTTGTGTCTTAAAGAGAAGACATACCCTGTTCCCTTTGTTTAATACATTACAGTCCATTGTTTGTTTCAATTTTGCAGCCTAGCAGCTCAATTCTACATTTGTGCCCAACTGCCAGGCTATAACGTGACATAATATGGAGAAATTCTCTCTCTCTCTCTCTCTCTCTCTCACACATACACACACACACACACACACACACACAAACATATTATATCTTTGTGGGGACTCTCCATTAATTTCTATGGGAAGAACCTTAATCCCAACAACAACCTTAACCCCTACCCAGCCCTAACCTTACCCATAAGAAACCAAACAAAATACAAGATTTTTGGCAATTTTGATTGCATTCACAGATTTATATCATGCGGACCTGAAAAAAAACCCCACAAATTAAAAGTAACATTTGGTCCCCACAATGTGATAAATACAAACCTGCACACACATGCACACACTGCACACACAGTGAAGGCTTTATACACGTAACTGCACATCCTCCGAAATATATACACGCAGTGAAGCCTGTAGAAAGGTGGAGTAGGATCTTTGTAAATGTGTATTAAATATTCAAAATACAGCAGGCATATTTCAGTTTTATCCACCAACCCACCTGGGCTCCCAGGCTGGACCTGACTGTAGCAGTGGATGTTGTCTCCGCAGACGATGGGCGACTCCTGTCCTTCCTCCTTGCCCTCACAGCCATCCTCCTGGTCCCCCTGCTGAAGCTCTGGGGGGATCAACACAGATGGTGGGTCAGTCCTGACACAGGTGCTGCATTTTATCCAGTGTGCTGCTTTTAGGCAAGCCCACATTCACACTCCTAAAACTCTTAATAATATGACAATAACTATGATTAACACATAATATGTTCGACAAGCTTTAATTCAATCTTGAATTCAAGTCCAAATTCATTCAAATAAAAAAGCAAAATGTTTCTGAAAGGTTGCAGAACTTGTAAATTGAGGGCTGAAAAACTTTAGCTAGGTTTTACAAATGTTTGCAGAGGGCTGTTACTCTGTGATTCTGGATAAGAATAATACATCTCTTATATGAAAATGGAAATATCTCCATTTAACTTCATAATTGGATAACATACTTTATAATCTATCTTTCTTTAAATGGAGTTGGAAGGTATGTAACCATCACCCTTATGATCATATTCCAGTAGCCCAGGCTTTTCATGCTGACTTTCAGGCAAACTCTGAAGAAGACAGATTCTCCCCATTCTGTATTGCCAGGAAAGGCATTTAGTGTCACATTAACAAATACGTGTGGCCCCACAGAACACGACAACTATATGAGGCTTCAAAACTTAGCTTCAGAATTTGCACATCAATCTGAATTTCATTACATTTCTACAGCTTAGTTAAAATAGAAATGTCAAGAAAACAGATATCTTTTAAACAACAATGCTGCAATGCTATAAAAGGAGAAGTGTTTTGTGTACTGCCATGATTATTTTACTTCTTACTGGCCTTTGTTTTTTTGTCTACAGTACTTGGCTTCAGTTCAAAGCAGTGTATAAACTTCGAAAGCACACACCACATCATTCTGACAGTTATACTGTTTTAGTCAATTTTCAGGTGGAGTATTCTGTTTTAGACACTAAGTAAATCTACAGGCTTTGCCAGCAGTTGCCTGTCTTTAGAAAATCCTGCTCCATTTTTAGTCTATCTGCTAATAAATTGTGTTTTGCTGAAGGAGAAGAAGGCTCCAGTAACTGATCTGAAAAAACAATGCGCTCAAGAATCAGTGTTTGGTCATGTGTTCATTAAAAGCAGGTCCTGCATGATATCCTGAAGGGAATTATAAAAGCCTCTGTCTGCCTATTATACTTATTTCAAATCTATCTTACATTAAACCATTTATATTCCATCTTCAGCTGTACCCATCAAACCACAAAAGAGCTTTAATATTGTAATACAATCATTTTTTGCTACGTTACAATAAGGATGCTATAGCGAAATGCAGCAATTGAAATAAATGTATGTGTTGTGAAATAGTCTTGTCTTTTCAGTCTAAACAGTCCTTTTAAATCAAGGACATTCAACATTTTTTTCCAGTCACATTAATCTTGTGTGCTCAGCTCTGAATTGCTCTGGATTCTAACATTTTTTGGAAATCTGCATTAAGCTAGACAATGTTAGTTTGAAGTTTTTGCAAGCAACATAATCAACCCCATGTACTACTGCTGGATTTAAAAACTACTGAAGAAACAGTAAATCGATGAGAACAGTAATGAAATTAACAAGCCATTGGCTTTGGATCTAGTGTACAATCATTTACATGTTAAATGGAACGATAAAAGAAAACATATGGGTGTCTAGCAATCATGTCTTCCTATATGTCTGCTGGAACTTCACGGGATGCAGAATGCCTTGAAATCCTTGGCTGAGTTGGTTATGAATCAGTCAACATGTCATATTTCTCATTAGGATATGAGGTTAGGTATTTAAAAAGTGCATTTTGCCTTAAGGGCATGTCATTGTTTTAGGAGAGTCGGTGCCGTGAGTGCTGTTGATGATCTGCAAACCTTTTATTCTTTTGCTGGATGTCCTTTTTGCTGTTTTTCACCTTAGTCTTAAGTACAGCTCTGGTGATATTTTTTCTTGGCCATCCACCTTTCATGGCCAGAAAACTGAGTAGGGCCATATAAGGTTGAATGATGCTCAATTTAATGCTACAGGCAAAGGAAAATCCTTGTCTTTAGTGATTTATTAATATAAAAGTAAATGCTTGCACGGCCAAACCCAAAGTGAAAATATGCATCTTAAAAACATTTTTATATAAACAAGACAAATCAACAGGAGAAGTGAAACATTCTGAAGCTATACAACAGCTGATTTTGAAAAAAATTAGTGCTGTCAAATGATTAAAATTTTTAATCAGATGAATCACAGGGTTGCTGTGGATTAATTTAGATTAAGAACTCAGACTCAAGAAAAAAGGGAATATATATGCACTTAACATGTTTTTTGAACATCTTGAACACGAGTCGGATGCATTCCATCTGCCACAGAAATGCAATACCATGGACCCATATCAAAAAGTAAGATTTTTTGCTTTGCCGGACAACTTGCCGTATTTAAGGTACCTCAGTTTAAATGGTCTTTATCTGCATTCACTTACAATTAGCCCGAACTACCGTAAATCCAACAAATAATCCGACTAATCATGAAATTGAAGAATAGGCCCTTTTTGCAATTAATCAAGTTTTACTTCAATTTATGTGAGATCATCAAATGTATATGCAAAATGTTTTAGTACTAAGATTTTGATAATATTGATAAAGAAAGTAAAATGTGGATGGAAATTACAAGCGCAGCCATACATCCTTCTTTAAACTCTGGACAAGATGCCAGTCCATCCCAGGGCAAATACATGTGTCAGGAGCATGTTCACACACTATTGGCAATTTAGAAGTACCAGCTAGCCCAGCTGTCTATTTAAACCTTGGCATCCTGTCCAAGATGTACCCAAGCCTTATGCCTTGTGCTGTCTGGGATAGACTCCATGCCACCCTATGACCATCACCTGGGTAAAGCAGATGGAAGATGGATGGACGGACGGATGGATTTTTTAAAAAAAAAAAATACACAATTTTGGAATTTAAAAGTGATTATTTAAAGCAAACATGGTAGATTCCTATAATGAACCATTTTCAAATCAGAATTTCACAATTGTCAATTACATTCAGCTACTGGATACGTTGAACACACCAGAAAATTACAAAAGTGAAGATCAGTTTCACTACTGTGCATACAATGGATGACCAGAAGTTCATCACTTAAACATCAGTAGATAGATGGCAGCAGGGAAAAAATACTGCATGGTTCTACGTAACATCAATGGTCTTTGTATGAAATCCAAACCGGGTGTGCAGTTCTGGTTGTCCTCAAGGAGGCACTAGGGAAAAATCTATGTTGTGTGACATGTGACTGCACACAGATGCAGCAAATGCCCCCATATATAACCTCCAATAAATAGCTGTGCTTGGTTTTAGTTTAAAATATAACTTGCTTCAAATGATTACTAATTATCTAAATACGTATCTAACTAGTATCAAAACCAGGTAGATTCATAATAAATCCAAACCATATTACTGAGTGATATTTTACACATAATGCTTCATGTATTCAATAACCCACCAGAATGTAAATAATACAAATATGAGCAAATGGCACTTTCAAACAAATCAAGCATTGATACTAAAATAAAGCCTGACTGATTGCATTCTTTCCAATTTTATTATGCTAACAACAGAAGGTATCGTAATTCCGTGATTCTGCTTCTCTGATTTGATCTGAATCAGTGTATTTGGTTAATAGCATTTACAGTATGTAAAGTATAGCACTGTATATACCATATATTGTAGTCATAATCCATCCATTCATTTTCCATAACCGCTTATATAATGGTGGGTGACAGTACTATTTATTAATAGCTATAAAATTTCATTTTAATATACAACAGCAAACAATGTACATGAACAGCAAAAGTCCCCAGTGACCTAATAAGCCAGGGGTGGCCAATCTTACCCGCAAAGGGCCGGTGTGCATGCAGGATTTTGGGATAACCTGTAGGTCAGCTGTTCAAACCCAGGTGTGAGGAGTCTTCAGCCAATCAGTCCTCTAATTAGTAATCTGATTAGGGAGTTGCAGCGAAACCCCGCATACACACCGGCCCTTTGCGGATAAGATTGGCCACCCCTGTAATAAGTCTTCATAAATTACTTCAGTGATAGATGCTCTTTGCCTCCCACTCTACAGCTAGGATGCAAAGGCCATGCCATTGTGCTTTATAAATGACCTGTAATATAGGTACAAATGTCACAACTACACCTGTGCATAGTCCAACTTACAGCTAAAACTGATGCTGTTACCCATTGCTAATGGTTGTCACTGTGCATGTGAACCAAGACTTTTTATATGAAGTGGATACTGTAGTACACTATTGAGCAGGCGGCCATATGCTAAAAATTGAATGGATTAAGTTTGATACAAGATTTTCATTGCTCTTATGTATTGGAGTTTTCTTAGTTAATCTATCGACAGTACTGAAATAAAAGCTTCCCAGTCAACAGGGAGCATTCCCAGAACTTTAGTTAACGCTATGTGAAGGTCTTCTCAAAGCTGGCAGAGAACATTCTTACCGTAATGTTAATTGAATGTTGTTTCCATGTTTTACATTTTAACATCAGTCTATCAGTGTTAGCACAATAGCATTCTTACAAGAACATCCTTTTAGTGTAATTAATGTTGAAACATATTATGATAAAATTTATTTTTTATAAAAGTACTACATGTGTACACTGTAAATAAACCATCCAGCCCAGAACCCATGATCTTCCAGGGGTAAAACCACAGTTCTACCTGCTGCTCTACCATGCCCTTCATTTGTACATACATTATTATTCTTAGTTGCAGGATTAGTTGCATAATTTTACTGGAGTGTCAGGGAGACAGGACACTTTTAATGTTTCCATACCTTAATCGTAATGTTCAGTAACTGTTCCTAGAACTAAAAATTGTTCTGTTTCACTGCACAAGTAATCAAGCAAATAAGATGATGCTGTTTGACCATTTACAGCAAAGTAAAACAACTTCTGATGCTTTTTCAAGGAACAGCCATAAAAATGAGCGCAGAATGAGACAGCAATAAGAGAGCGAACACAGTGTGCCTTACATACCCATTTCCTGAAAAAAGTATCCATTCTTGGACATCCCTGAAGGTGGAGCCTCTGTGACAAAGAAGATAAGAAGAGTGGTTTTGCAGAGCCAGGCAGCAGAGCTTGTGGCTCTGAGTAGGAATTAGAAGTCAGGACACTTAAGTGAGTTAAGGGAACAATGAGGATACATAAACAAACAATGACCGGTGGTGTGCCGTCTACCGAGAAACGACACTCTCTGATCCCACCCTCAGACTTTGCTCAAGGTCAAACAACAAATTGATATTGTCTCTCCCAGCAGCTATGTGTTCAGCCATTATGGCAAGAAGTTTCAGAACCTAAAAAACTCCAAACAAAGCCAAACGTAACCATTGTTCATTACGTGTTCAGAATATTTGATGCCTTCATTGCAACTGTAACATTTACATCGTTTTTATTTAGCCGATGCTTTGGTTCTAAACAACGTACAAAAGAACCAAATAGCACATTACAAACTTATTTGCTGTTAAGGAGTGGACTAGGCATTAATTCAGCTATGCTACGCTTCCAACGAATGCCCAGGTACAATTATATGCAATACTGGAGCAAGTAGTAACACAAAAGAAATACAGGCATCTCTCATCCTACCTACTGTAAGTAAGTTCAAGAACTCAAAAAGGTGGCAAACTGTATGCCTGTAAGTGAATTTCCACATATATGCTACGGAACATATTGTGTAAATAAATACATACATATATAGCTACTATCTATTAGGCTTACATTTTTTCCTGTGTTGTGCAATACACAGTAAGGAAGGTCCTCACATCAATGAAGATTAATGTGGTAAGTTATCGTGTGATCTATTATTAGGCAGCAATCAAAATAAATAGAGTACTATTGTAACCCAAAGTACAACAACATGCTTAAAGCGGTATTGTTCATTCTTAGGCCCAATGATGTAAAAATTACAATACATTCAGAAACAGAGTTAGGACAACAACAAATGTCTATTTGTAGCACAGATCTTGTTCTCTTGCCACCACTGACAAGTCTACCATAGTCAGTTCTCTCATGAGGACCTCCTTCCACCTTGACAGGTGAAGCAGGTGGTGCTGACAGATCACCAGCTTGTAAAAACTGTAGTCTGGAGCTGCTGAATTGTAGAGAATTTCTCTCATTGCCATTTACCCATGAGAACAGCACTTACTTTGGGTCTGGTGAATACTCCTTTGATATTTTTCATGTATTTAATTTATCAAAAAATGGATTTCCAGTTTTTAAGTCCACAAAGATTTACTGTTCCAAGACAGACATTGTGCACATCAGACATTTAACTCTTTCAATGTTTTTCACGCCAATCACAGCCCTCTGAGAACTAGATATGTCCCAACAGCTTTACAGTGGACATCTAGTTCCATCCATCCATCCATTCTGTCACTTATCTCGAGTCAGATCATGGGAACAGCAGTCCAAGCAGGGATGCCCAGACCTCCCTTTAACCAAACACTTCCTCCAGCTCCACCAGGGGGATACCAAGGCGTTCCAACCTAGCCGAGACATATGTGTATGAGAGTGTCCTGGGTTTTCCCCTGGATCTCTTCCCCGGGGAGGCATCCAGAAGGCATCCTAGACAGATGCCCGAACCACCTCAACTGGCTCCTTTAGTTGCAATGGAGGAGCGGCTCCTCATCATATCGCTAAGGCTGAGCTTAAACACCCTGCGAAGGAAACTCATGTCTGCTGGTTTTATCCACGATCTCATTCTTTCAGTTATTACCCAAAGATCGTGACCATAGGTGAGGGTAGGAACACAGATCGATAAATCAATTGCTTTAGACTCTAGCTCAGTTCTCTCTTCAGTCTTCACCATGACAGAAAAGTACAGTGTCCACATTCCTGCCAACACTGCACTGATACACACGTTGATCTCCCACTCCCTTCTTCCCTCACTCGTGAACAAGACCCTGGAAGCAGTAAAGCAGTAACTCATCCCCTACCAGGAGAGGACAATGCACCTTTTTCCTGTCGAGAACCATGGCCTCAGACTTGGAGGTACTGACCCTCATCCCGGCCGCCTCACACTCAGCTGCAAACCTCCCCAGTGAATACTGCAGGTCACTACCTGATGAAGCCAACAGGACCACATAATCTGCCAAAAGCAAAGACACGATCCTGAGGTCACCCAACCAGACCCCCTCTACCCCATGGCAATGCCCAGAAATTCAATCTATAAAAGTTATGAACAGAATCAGTGACAAAGGGTAGGTCTGGCTGAGTCTGTTTTACTGCTGGTGATGCGACTAAAACTCTCACTCCATTTATACAGGGACCTGATGGCCTGCAACAGCAAACTCCGTACCCCATACTTCTAAAGCACCCCACAAAGGGCCCCCCGAGAGACATGATCGTATGGCTTTTCCAAGTCCACAAAACACATGTAGACTGGTTGAGCAAACTCCCATGAACCCTCCAGTATCCTTGTGAAAGTGAAGAGCTGGTTAAGCATTTTGAAACTAGGACAGAATCTGCATTATTCCCCCTGCATCTGAGGTTTGACCAACTGGTGAACCCTCCTCTATTGTACCCCGGCATAGGCCTTATCAAGGAGGCTGAAGAGTGTGATCCCCCTGAAGTTGGAACAAATCCTCCGGTCCCCTTCCTAAAAGATTAGGACCACCACCCCGTTCTGCAAGCTCCACGCAATGTTGAAGAAGCCAAGAAGACAGAAACTTTGAACAGGTGTCCAATGCACAAGCACAGACAACAGTCGGACACAGCCACTGCCCCCCCCCCACCGCTCGAAGTCGAAGGAAGGCCACCCTCTCGTTCACTGGGGTAAACTCCAATGTGCTGCCACCAAACCGGGCGGCTAGGAGTCGACCCACTCTTCCCCAGCGCCTCTCACCATGGGCAACTCCAAAACATTGTTTATCTGGTTCCTGACAAAAAAAATGAATTGAAAAAAACTTTACATCTACAATTATTTCATTACTACTAGGTTTGCTTTTTTATTTTAAAGAATTACAAATTGTAGCTATTTCCTGGGAGTCATTAAATCCTTCTTGACATGACACTGATCTGCTTGACATTTGATACTTTAGCCTTTAGCAGCTAGTTAGGACTGGCTGGTTTGTTAAATCTTTATAAGCTAGCCAAAAATCATTCTCTAAATACACTTATGCGATTCTGTGATATACTGGATACATCGCTTTCACCTTGGCAGACTGTAGTGCATAGTGAAGATTGGCTGTTCACACACACAGAGACTAACAAACACATGCACACAACTTGCCTAATAACACTTCCCTGTTTCATAATCTATGTTTACAATCTATTCTCTTATGGTGCAGAAATCGGGGAAGTGATAAATAGTCTTTTTTACTACATGTGTTCTGCACCAGCCTTATCTGAGCATTCTGAAGACTAGGAACTTCCCTGCCAATATTTGGGTCACGCTTTACATTAACTGCACCTTTATAATGCCTTTATAATGCAGTTGTAGAACATTCAGGCCACCTTCATAATGTATAAAGAATGCATAGAACATTCATAAGCAACATGTAAGCATACCTTAAGATCCCATTCTTAACATACCTAAATTTTATCATACATTAATAACTAAATATATGATAATAACAAACATTATCATTGTTTGCAGTTGTTATGAAGGTCCAGTTAATGTGAAACATCATCAACAATTGTATGATATTGATTTTAGAGTTATTTTAGAATTTGTACTTGCAGGTACATAGTTACACAGATACTGCTGAAGATTTCTAATAAACACTTCAGTCTAGAATTTAGAGATTCATAAGTGTTAGACCACTTTCTCCATCTGTTAGACGCAACAATCATATCTGTGTGTGATAACTGCTCTGCCTTCCTGTTTCTCTTTAGTACTAGTCTCACACTGCAAGGTTGCCCTTAAAGAGCCAGACCCCCTTCAGTTTGACAGCCAGCAGGTCTTGCACATCTGTCCAGCTTGTTATAGCCACCATATCAAGCCACACAACCCTTGAGCACAGCCTGTGTGATATGTAGAAGCTGCATCCGTTTTGTTAGCTTGAACCTCATTTAATTAAGAACACTAATTGGGGGAAATGCATTGAAATACAATCTGAAGCTCTGTTGTGCAACCCCAAACACAGAAGCTACACATCTTATCTATTATTACAAATTATAAAAGTGACCTTCTAGAATCAACCATTTTACATTAAGTAAACTCTCATATTTTGTTTCTAAAGACCTATTGTTGCATCCCTGGCCTTCAGTCAGCACACCCAGGGACCACACACACCCAGACCACGTCCTGCTTCACCTGAATACATGAGACATCTTTAATTAGTCTAAGGGAGACATACAGGAGCTCCCTGGACTAGAGCCTTTGCAAGGTACTGAGCTTGCTCCTTTCTGAACCATATCTAGTCTTTTGATGGTCTTTTTACTTTGAATTCTTGGATCACTGTTGGCACTTCTTGTTCTGCATCTTGATTCATTAAACCACATTTTTGCACCTGGATATCTGACCTTGAACAGTACAAGTAAAAAGAAAGGGAAGCTCAACATTCAGTCCCACAAAAATAAGCGACAATGCTCACTATTTTTTCAAAATAACAGGATAAATAGGGATGTTCTTTTTCAGAATAAAGTGGACTGGTGGGAAAGTAGAAAAAATAACACTGGGTGTGATTACTGTGCACTGGATGGCCTCCATTTCTTATGAAATCACATCTCACACTATATGTTGGTCGGCTTCAACTGGAAATTCTTGACCCTATTGATAGTTGTTTTAAATAAAATTCTGTTTTTTATTAAAAAAAAAAAACCGATGCTAGTTTTCTAATGTTGTATTTCCTTGTATCAAACCAATCACCAAATAATAGATGAGAGGCATTTTTATTGCCCTTTATCATCTCTGAACTGGAGTGTGGAGCACAACTTTGATCCAGAGCTTCACTCCTCTACTGCCTTCTTCGAACTGTGCTCTACCTGTGTGACAAACACTTTACTTATTATAATGAAATGTTTGCCAATGGGTTACAACAAATACTAAACTACAATCTTATTACTGAGCTGACACTGCTGTGAAAGGAGCCACTATGCAGTTATGGATAATCATCGTATATCTACAGGTAACGAAAGTATACATTTGATTTCTGCAGCTATATATGTAGGTCAAAGTTCATCTAAAGCAATTCAAGTGTTCCACATAAATTAAAGTACCAGGCCAGTAGTAGCAAGTAGTAGCAGGAAGCATCTGTACCATTAGAAGTGTTTGTCTGCCTGGTAAGTGTTGGTTAGTAGCTGGTTCAGCATTGTCTTGTGATTTGTAGTAAGCTAGTGGAGGAATTAAGGAGTTTTGGTTATACGTAGGTAATTTCTGGTACTCACTCTTTGTTGGTGTGTATGCAGGTTTTTAGAATAACCTTTAGGTCAGCTGTTCAAACCCAGGTGTGAGGACTCTTTAGCCAACCAATCCTCAAATTAGTAATCTAATTAAAGGAGTTTGAGCGAAACCCCACATGCCCAACAGTCCTTTCTGAATAAGACTGCCTACCGCTGTATTAGAGTGTTAAGCTCTTTAATGCTCTTATTTTGCACTTACAGGCCCTTGATTAGTCTTATTAGATTCTTACTTTGGTAATAGTTGTTGTGTAGTTGCTGTGTAGTTCTGTACCTGGTCATTCATTGGAAGCTCAGCCTAGCCAAACTTATGCCTAGTTGACTCCTTAACAACCTATATGTTTGGAATATGCCATTTGCCTTACTTGTACATTGCTTCAGACAAAAGCGTGTGCTAAATATTTTAAATGTAAAATGTAGTGGTGAAATTCAGTACCGAAATTTCATACGAGAAGAAATTCTTCAAAGAGCTTACTATTAACCACCCGGCGAAACTATGAATAGGGTGGGTCAGAAGGCGCTGTTCTAGACACGAGCAGCCACAAGCAGCCATATTCTCAGTGCAAGCGGTGCTGTCAGTGAACAGGAAGCTCGCGCGT
The DNA here is from genome assembly GCA_026777045.1 of Hyperopisus bebe. Lineage (NCBI taxonomy): Eukaryota > Metazoa > Chordata > Actinopteri > Osteoglossiformes > Mormyridae > Hyperopisus > Hyperopisus bebe. The sequence goes on from JAODJW010000015.1 coordinate 22,526,162, forward strand.
GCACCTCTGATGCGTATTTTTTATAAAGACCACAAGCAGCCTTTGCAAATCTGCTGTTCTGCATTTCAAGGGTGAAACTTAACGGTTTAGTGACTGAAACTTCACTAAGCTACTGCCCTAACTTGCTGTGTTTCCTTTCTGTAAACACCTTTTGCTGGTGCATGCAATCCTCTGTTATCAGCCATGCTAGTGGAGACAAGCTCGCAGATTAAACCGTCCTGTGTTTGCACATTTCATCATTATTTCAAGACTTCTCAAAAGGTTAGACCTGATTATAATGAGACTGGAAGACAGATCACATCATAACTAAAACAAATTACAACCATAACCCTTGAATTTCCGTCTTCTCAGAATATCACTGCATACCATCAACACGCCTTCTTTCCGGATTGGTAATGATCAGCAGACTAAGTGTGAAAACAAGCAAGCATGTTGCTCATGTTCATAAAACAAAATGTGCAGATCATGCCTCACAATAGTACATGCTGGTGCAGATGGTACCTGGAGCTTAGTACCCAGCCCTTCCTGTATCCACTTAGCACTGTTCAGCCTAAAGGAGACATACAAATAAAAGCCTAAAGCCTTTAACAGATAAACACTTATGAAGCTGAATTTATCAACCATGTTATTTGGAACAAGCATAGGAATGGAAGTCCAGCATACACCTCAACCAGGCACACACAGGAACTAAGATTAAACCTCAGCCTGTACCATTTAAGAAAACTGAGTAGTGATTATGACTACTGACATCTTCAGTGACCCTGTAGGTTAAGTACCTAATGACTGTTACAGCTCACCAATGTCCAAGTATGGTACCAATATGATTGCAACCACTTCCTTGGGTTTGTCTGACCCACAACTAAAAAGAACGCACCATTAGAAACACCAGCACATGCCCACTTCCTGTTTTGTACATGCATGATCCTTCATTTCAGCTGAAAGTGAAAAGGCGACATGTGATAAGTGCAGTCAGGTTTTAATGGCTATAGATGCAGAACCGCATATATGATCTATAAAAGGGAAAATATAAAAAACAATGCATGTTGTATGTTGTTTTAGTGTTCTCATCTACTCTATGCACTCCACCAAGATGCATGAAAATAAACCAGTAGTTTAAGTAGAAAGCTATTTAGTAATATACTAGTTAACATGAAAGGGAATAAATTATATTCATAAATTTAATAATAAATAATTAAGTGATCTCATTACTGATGTCTCAGACGTGTGTTTAATTCCCAGTTCAAGTCATCTAATTTTTACTCTTCCTGCCATTTCCCCGCCAATCATCCGCTACAGATGGGTGTGGTGCTCATAACAGGCAGCATTATTTATTACGCAGTGCAGCAGCTGTTAATTATAGCTGCTGGCGCTGCAGTACTGATCCATGAGAGAGCACAACCACTACGGGCTATTTAGAAACACCAACTCACCTAATGCCATGTCTTTGGACTGTGGGAGGAACCCAGAGCACTCTGAGGCAGCCTACACAACGCAACAAGCACATGCACACCACACAGACAGAGGGCAGGGCTGAGCTTCAAACCTCCAACCCTAGAGGTGCACCACCCTCTGGGTTAGACTGCCAGCTTCATGTTCAAATATCATTTTCTGAATGTTTCAATCACAGCTTTCTGACAATGATTCCTAGGATTCTGCCTGCCACCCAGGTAGAATAAACATGTCTGACATTCTTGACCCATAAGATGAAAGTAAAGCATGGTCCTGGCAGAATGGCTTATGGGCACGTTAAAACAAATCAACGGGGAGTGCTCGTCTGATCCATAACATCTCTACAGGCCGTTTCCCGATGAGCATTCTGAGAAATGCTAAGGAGGAGGGATGTACAGACCCAAAGTATGTGGACAAACCCCCTCTCCCCAGACTTCTGTTCCAACTAGGCTCCCTTCTGCTGTTCCCCTCTTAACCGCTGTTGGGGAATCCTGCTAATTGTTTGCACATTGCCCTCTTCCTCTCACTCAATTAAAGCCACGCAGCCCCATTTCTGTAAGCCGGCTGCTCCGAGCAGATAAGTGCAGGTTTTCAACATGATAGTTCAGCCCTGATTAAAGCCAGTGGAGTTACACTGTGAATGTTCTTCACAGGGTCTTAGTTTGGGCATTTCTGATGTCTGTTAATGGTTCAGCTCATGGTGAGCCATTTTCCACCCATCAGAGGCAAATGGGCCACGGAACAGGGAATGGACATCTTAAAAATCCACTTCAATTTTTCAGATCAGCCCCAAAGATGGAGATGTACAGCTAAAGAAAGCCCTGTGAGGCTGGAATTTATCGGCACAATTGTGATGGCCTTCAACATCTTGAAACAATTTCAACCTTGCTGGGGGCCTTGACACAGTATCTCAAACATTCAGGGAAAATGTTTGACTTTCTTTTTTTCTGGTTTTATTTGTTCCCCTAAACTCTTCATTTCAGAGAGATTCTGCAACAATAATTTAACAATAATTTCCCCATGATAAACCTGAACATGCACGATCATCATTTCTACACCTAGAGGCTACATTCTATTCCTCAAGCTGTCCATGGAATCTGTTTCCCTCAGCAAAGCCAGTGATTCATTGTCATTTCTACCATCTATTTACACATTAACATGAAATTAACCTTCATCATGTTGGGCATGCTTGATCTGTAATGAAATGGTTCTGTCTGTATCATCTGGTAATTAGAGCCTCATTGAAATGTACTGTGATTCCATTACAACATGTTTGTGTGAAAAGATTAAAACAAATGAAAAGTTAAGGTCACAAATTACAAGAAAAAGCATTCCAACTTCAAAGTTGCCTTAAGTCTGTAATAAGAAAAGTATTTTCTTTCAGCCAAAGGAAATTCAAACAGTGAATGATGTTTTAAGCACCGATTAACCAATAACATGCATCTAAACTGGCATTCCAAAGAGGGACATAAATAACTAAAAAAAAGATAAATGGAAAACAAAACAGCAAAACAGAGTGAACAAAAATGTAGCTTAAAGTCCAACAAAACAGTTATCACAATTCTCTACAATTACAAATTTTGACAACACATAAACGACACACAAGACAGAAGACATACTGTAGCATCGCTGCATGCAATGGAATATAACATTACTATATTCTATGCACAGGCCTTCTGATTTATTTAATATTTTATATTTATCTTATCGTTTTTGTTATGTACAAGACCTATAGCGCAAAGACGGGTCATCTGACACTTGTACACAAATATCCATCTCAGAATAAATAATTTAAATTAAATGAAATAAAATTAAAGATAAAAACCTGTAATGTTTCATTGCTGCTTGTTTGCTGAATAACTGATAGAAAACTGAATACATGGTGATGGACTGGGAATGTTCATGTGGTACAGACCCCACAGTCCCTGCACACCCTCCAGGATTCTACCTGGATAATAGTGTTATAGTATTACGAGTAGGCCTCACATAATATCAAAATATTTTCTTATATATTACAGTAAAATGTACTCATCTTTAAGTCTTTCAATTCACTCTTGCCTCTTCTGTCTATGTAACTGCTTTCTGAGTGTAATGCATAACTGCTGGTTCACTGCTTAAAGAAACGCTTGGGTATTAGATGAATACATCTATAGCCATTGCATACAATATAGAGCTATGGAATGAGACAGGACTGTCTGCTCAATGTTAACACATGACGCGGCTCCAAGACAGGACTGCCTCTCACAAACTTAGTGTTTTAGCTATGCTCCAGAGAATAGTAAACACACAGAACCACCTGCGGCAGGACAAAATCTCCCAAACAGTTCAGGTTACTACAGATGTCCTGGCAAAGTGCAAGCATCCTGGAAACTATTGAGTCAAGGGCAGCATCACTCCTTGTGATTAACGTCTGCCTCTACTACCACTGAACATTAAAGCGTTTCATTTATAGCTGTGAGCTTCGAAAATCTTACCGGTATATCCCTATAGTGGATACTGTGCTGTCGAAGATTTTCCCGCTACTTATTCAACTTCAGAGGGGGTAACGTGTCTTTTTGTCAGGAACAATGTCAAACTCGAAAGTGAAAACTGAGAAGCAGACACGATGGCTCTAATGCAAACATATTAAACATAAGCAGGCAAAATCATCAAAGACAGAAGCAGAGGTCATCTCCAGGCGCCCATGGCTTGTACATAATCAAAAAGCCAACACTGCAAAAAAAAACAACAAAAAAAACTTATTTACCCTCACAAATGACGCTTACACAACCTCCATATGTAGGCTTAGAAAACAAATATAAAAGCTTGGACATGTTTTGCACGAGCACAGAACCTGGGCCAGGGACTCACCAGATGCTACAAAATTAAGAACTTTGCTGGATTCCATGATTGAAACGCGAATTCTCCCCAGTCAGCCCATCATCATTTCTCTGTCCTGTCTCAGTAGGAGCAAGAGTACCTCTGATCCGCTCTCTTTCAAACGAGTAGACACTCCGCAGTGAGTCAGACAGCCCTGCCTGATTGCAAATAGGAAAGGGGGGGAGGAGAGGGGGGCCGCCCCAGGTCCTACTGCCAACCGCTTCCTTGATTTACAGACACAAACATTAAAAGGCTCTGCTCTTTGCTGATATTATCAGAACCACTGGGTTTTGTATTTGTTTGTTTGAGGCATAATAATCAGTAAAATTGATGACATTTTTGTTTTTATGGACCCCAAAGGAAATAAACAAATTTTAATATTTTTAAAATATACTGTTGCTCTAATTTTAAAAAAAAATTACAATGGTAATACTTTGTTTCAATAATCAATCATTTACCAAATTATTCAAAACATAATATTTATAAGTTACATGTCTCTATTGTAGAATCTACTATTAAGTAATTGTAGCCAATTAAAAAGTATATTTGGGTGACACAGTGGGTGGCACTGTCACCTCACAGCTTTACTGGCTGTAAGTTCAAAACCCTCCTTCACTCTATGTGTGTGGAGTTTCTTCCTACAATCCAAACACATTCAGTGAGGCTCACTGGTGTTGCTAAATTGCCAGTAGTTTGTGCACGTGCCTTGTGATAGAATGCCATTCTATCTGGAGTGTACTCCAACCTTCCTGCCTGGGATAGGCTACAGGTGTCCCTGCCCAGCATAAGTGGTTAGAAAAATGACAGACAATACTTTCCCACCAAATATGGAAAACAATAAACACTGGTGTTACACTTTATTTTATATATGTTTTATATTTTATATGTATTTTATATGAGTCATTTAGAATATACCAAGCACAGTGGTCCTAGGAATACCGTAAAATGAAATCGCAACAGTTATCAGACAATATGATAAAATTTAATTTGCATATAGATCACAAAAAACTGTAGACCTCTGGATATCACAGAGCATTTTGCATGTTGCAGTGGTTTTGGAAAGGGAGGTGGGGGTAAAACATTGCTGAAACTTAAAAATGTTCCACAGCACTCCAAATAATACCATTTACATTTAACGATATTGCAAACTTTCTTTGTTGTTTGCTTGTGAAAACTTTGCACCTAAGTTACTTGTCAGGAATGTTTTGTACTTTTAACTCGGCTGTGGGCTGAATTAATGCAGTTTTTATTGCAGATAGTTTATGCTTTAGTATGAGCACTTCAATAAGCTAACAGCATTAAGCGAGAGACTGGGCTGCAGCCAGCTCACAGAACCAGAGGCATCCCGCATCAGTCTGTGACCAGAATTTACTTATTAAGGTATGCAGCTGATGATAAATGAAGACACAACCGACAGGTAGGAACTAGGAGACTGAACTGGGCTAACAGCTGTATCTCACCTGCTCTCAATAGGTTCTGCTACTGTGACATTATCAGCAGCTTCTCTCGGCCCCCCCATTGGCTCATTATGTTCGCCTTCACTCACAGAGGACAGCGATATCATCCCTGCATTTTCATAAACAAAACAGCTAAGAAAAGAGATGAAATACTGATACATTACTCTCAGTTTGCTTTGCAACAATGGATACAGACTCATGAAGTTGACAGTTTTCACACCATAATTTTCTTAGCTTATCTAATTGTATGGGATGCTGCTGTGCTATGGTACAGATGACTGAGAGTACCGGCTGTGCTATGGTGCAGATGATTGGGAGAGAGCCAGCTGTGCTATGGTACAGATGATGGTACGAAGGCCTGTTGTGCTATGGTACAGATGATTGGGAGAGAGCCAGCTGTGCTATGGTACAGATGATTGGGAGAGCAAACTATGCTATGGTACTGATGATTGTAAAAGAGCCTGCTTTGCTATAACACAAATGACTGAAAGAGAACCAGGTGTGCTATGGTACAGATCATTGTGGAAGCACCTGCTCTGCTATGGTGCAGATGATTGTATGAGAGCCAGCTGTGGTACGATACAGGTGAATTTAGGAGGGCCAGCTGTACTATGGTACAAATGATAGCATAAAAACCTGCTGTGCTATGGTACAGATGATTACAGGAGATCCTACTGTACTATGGTATGGAACACTGTAATAGAAAACAAAACACAATCTGAATGTTCTGAGAAATAATCTAATAATTAAGAAAATTATATGAACTTGTGGATTTTAGGATTTCACATGGTGAAGAGCACATTCCATGTACTATAAAACAAGAGACCGTCATGATATTTATTTTCAGCTCAAGCCAGGGAGTCTATTATCTTGTTAGGATGTGTTCCCCTGGGCAAACCTGGGACCCTGGCATCCGTCTTACATCGGCTGCCAACTCTCTCCAAATTCCAGAACATAGCTGAACCCTGGACCCCATGCCTGCGTGTTTTTTTGTAGGACCTACAAGTCTTGTAAAATCCTTTCACCATTTTAATTGGCATCCAAGGGTAGTTCCACAACACACCCCGGGCTCTCAGTAAATTTAAATTTTAGAAAGTACAAAGCATCTTGTACGCTGATAGATGCAGGCCAACAACATGGAATGACCCCGTGGGCAATAAAAGTACTCTGTCGGCATCTTAATAATAGTGGGTGAGGCAGAGGGGCCTGCGATGTGTGTTTGGAGGCCAGACACTGATGAGCCCCCAGTTACCACCAGGGGGCAGTCTGAGAAGTGTGTGCACAAAGGGTTTAAGTCACCTATAACTGAGCCTGCTGTAAAAGGAGATGTGCATAGTACAATCAGATATTGGTGACGCACATAAATTCAACTTTATCAGAGCAAAAATGTATAAAATTACAGATATTTTGTTGTTTATATTGTTCATATTTAAATCTAAAATGCTTATTAGCTGGAAACTTCATGTCAGCACTGGGTTGAATTAGCAGTGGGAATTTACTGTATTTACAACACCTTCCAGTGTCTCAAATTTATATCTTAATGCCACTATGTGACCCTGACCAGGTTAAGTGGTTAGAAGTTGGATGGATGTTTCAATGTCATTTCTAGACCAAAATACGATGTACATACATTTTTCAGAAACACGACAATTACTAGAATTAGTCTAGCAGATAAAATGTATTCATGACAGAAATAATAAAAGTTAAATAAATCAATAAATAAATAAAAAAGTAGAAATCCAGTACTCAAGTAGTTGAATTTGTTTCTCATGTATACATTTAATGATTTGCACAAAATGACAGATATTTTTCCCAAATGCCATTTAAAAATTGGAAGACCTGCAGTGTAAGCATGCTTGGTGACACCTGTCTAGGCCTGGGGCATATAGTTTTAAAAGAAAGCAGCAGCTTTTTAATCAAACAACTTATAGCATGTTTACCATAGCTTCACTATACTGTAGATAACAGTTGCCAAGTATTTGAAAAACACCTGAAATTTAACTTCATAATCCATCACTGGAGTTTTAACAATATTCTGCATTTCTTATAAATCCTGTACATGTTGACAATAAAATCACCACCCTTTCTATTGAACTTAGATCAAGTATAATCGAAACCCACCGTGACAGAGCTGTTTGGTCTGGCATGTTGGCTTTCAAAATAAGTTTGTGCAGAGGAGATCTAACTACATGAGTATAGAGAGTGGGAAAGCTAAAAGTCACAAGCTTTGTCTTTGCATATAGCTGATAATGTCATTCACCCTCTTTACCTAAAATATGACACCTGCATATCAAAACATATCAATGAAAATGTAGGAAACTATACTTAGACTTATAACATTAGAATTTATTAATATATTTACATACTAAATTTCATCAGTAATGAACATTTACATTTGCAATGCAACCAACTCAGATGATATATAAAAAAACTCACTATTAATACATTTGCAATGCCTTTAGCTAACATAAACTGTAGAACAGAGAGTGTTTTATTAATTTCTTTTGTCCAACTGGGATTTGCATAAAATCTGTTGTATAGCCATTATGCAGTAGTTCAGCTGCAATTTAATTCTGGTAAAAATACTTTTAAACTTGAAAAGATGTGCACAATGCGTTTAATGAGAAGAGTTAAAACACTTTGCCAACAAAATGACACTTTGCCAACATATGATTCTATGTCCAGTTCTGATCATGAACCATGTCACCATAATTAGTGAAGATCTGTTGAATATAAGACTCCAATGTGGTTTTTAATAATAGCCATAAATAAGTTAACAACCAGCTTCCTGGCCATAAAGTAGAAGAGTTTTTGGTAGTTGTGCTACTACTGTCATATGGAAAAAGACGGTCTAATTCAGCAACACCTTCACTCCAATAAGAAAAACAGAATATCAGCTTCCAGGAAGCCTGTATGCAAAAAGGAGAAACTCAACTTTTGACCAAAAAGACGAAATGTAGCATCATTCCATCAGCGCCCTTATGGCAATTTATGTTGCCACTGGGAGGCTCTCAATCATGATTCACTAATGACCCAGGCTAGAGTATGCACACACTGTAATGGTATAGTGTGCTTAAGGGAAACACATATTTGGAAAAAAGGCCCTTGGGAGGCCGCCAGTGCTCAGGCTGATATCTCATTATTTATATCACTAGTAAGGCAATGCACAAAATTCACCAGCACACACTCCATAGTTCTACCATGCGTTATCTTTTAAATGCACTTGACTCCCTTTCTTCATACCGATTAATTAAAACAATGCCTTTCTTCTAGCGGTAGTGTGTGGTCAGTAGTAGCACACATTATCCCATATTCCTTCAGTACTATGAAAATACAGCACATCTCAGTACTGGTAACTGCAAATCAGTATCATATAGGTTTCTCCATAATTCTAGCTTTTACATTTACTGAATTTACTGAAATAAATTGGTCTAAATATGTATAGAACCATGAAAATAAAAACAGGTGGAACCTAACCTCTTTCACTTCCAAAAGTGAAAAAGTCACTAGTTCCTAATCCATAATATAGACAGATCTGTGATATAGACATACTGCCCCCTGCTGTTGGATAGGCTGCACATACTGGGTCAACCACAGAAATCATTTTAATTTACGCATTCAATTAAGAAATAAGCTACAACAAAACAGGATGGCATGGTGGTGCAGTGTTTAGCACTGTCGTCTCACACCTCTGGGACCTGGGTTTGGGTCATTGCTGAGATTTCATGTGGGGAGTTTGCATGTCCATCCCATGTTGTCATGGGGTTTCTTCTGCGTACTCAGGTTTTCCCTCCACAATATAAAAAATGTTGAGGCTGACTGGAGTTACCAAATTGCCCATAGGTGTGAGTGAATGGTGTGCGAGTGTACCCTGTGATGGGTTGGCACCCCATCCTGGGTCGTTCCCTGCCTTGTGCACATTGGCTCTGGACCCTTTGGGACCCTGAATAAGGACAAGGGGTTTTGGAAAATGGATGGATTGTGTTACAACAAAAACATATACTGCTCTGAAGGACCCAAGTTCACTATTAGTTGCACTGTGAGTAGGAGATCTTGTTAGATGTGTTGCTCGTCGGTCCACAGTGCATAAAACTGATAAGAGGAGTACACTTTCATAATTTGAAGGAATTAACTATAAAACTGATCAAACAATACATTCAATTTAAACTGTTAAAATTCACACATTTCAAAGCACTTCAGTTTTAACAAAATGTAATCATTGCTGTATTGGCAACATTTTAATGTTTTAGGTAGTTTGTTTTTCCTCTGGTGCCCAGGGCTGGGTGAGTTTTAATCTCTGTATTATCAGTAGTCAAACAAAGCAATTACAAATTCTTGTGGCAAAACAACTGGACCTTGAAATCAAAAGTTTTCATTTCAGTTGAGCCACTTTTCTTTAAAATATGGATGCTGCTACACTTCAACAATAACCAGCTGTGTAACAGCTATCAAAGCCTGGGTCTAAAGCAAACACAGCAGAATCAATGGATCGTGAGAAACGTAGTTTTACAAAACGCTGTAGGAAAGCTCCCTCTAGGGTTTAGATTGAATACTGCAGATGCACAAATGCTTATTTGAGATATTTTAACTGAATATTGCCAGTTGGGTAGGAGTTACTTAACCTATGGTGTTTTGGAGTTAACCAAAATTTTATAACAGTTACTAAGCAGGACCCTACCATACTTAGGAGGTAGGACAATGGTTAAATATGGAAACTTAAGACATAGCCTCTATTAATTTAATAATCCATCTAATCTCCGTAAAAGCTTATCCCATACAAGGGAAAGGTGAGCAGGGACCCTATCTTAGAAAAAATGGGGAAAGCACATCACAGATGGGGTGCAAGTCCATCGGAGGGCACACATTTACAATCAGACACAGGGCAATTTAGGGACACCAACTCATCCAGGGTACACGTTTTGGTAACACAGGGAGAGCCTGCATACTCTGCAAATACATTCAAACCCCAAAGTGTTACTCACTGAGCATCCATGCCATTCCAGAAAAACAACATAATTTTGCTTTTGAAATGAATTCCATTATTATCACTGCCAGTGATTGCCTAGCAAACTTTAATTACATTATAGAATTCTGCTAGATTTTACTTGAAAATTCAGAAAATGAAAATTCAGAAAATACACAAGACTGACATCATAGAACTGCATATTAATAGGGTACTTATTCGACAAGATAGTTGATTAGAAGATTGACATGACCTTCGAAAATTTTGTTTTTGTACTTCTACATGCTACTGTTATGGAATATTTAGCATTATGTAACACAGAATATAAGTATTATGATATTATTAAAAAGAATGCCAAATATCCATGATGTAATCATTACAATGTAAACATTATAATGTAATCAACACCATGTAATCAATTGAGTATGTATTTGCACCTTGTATTAGCCTAAGAGTTTTTGTTAGCTACTTTATGTTAGTCCTGAATCTATGAATATCCACTTTTATTAGTGTATATTTTATCACTATGTTAAAGGACAAATATATTATCAACCCTATAGCTATGTGCAACAGGCTGAAGCTGTCAAGGTTTACTGCTGAAGGAAGGGATTTGCCTGAGTTCACCAGAAGTTCACGGCTGAGCATTTCTAAAAAACCAAGTGGAGATGGTCACGCCACCATTACGTTCAGCCTAGGGACCAAATAGTAAAAAAAATGATGGACAAACTTATCACCTAGGGGTGTGGATCAAGGGAGAAAACAATGATTGTGAATGGTTAAAGGAACAATGATGCTCAAGTGACGAGATATTGTTAAATGATAAGAACTTGTATAAAAATTGGTGTAAAATAGTATTGGACACACTTGGAAGTGTCCGGCCTTGGTTGTAACTTCATTGTTGCAATAAAGACTGAATTTGGATCTACACCAGTGGCTTCTGACTTCTGATTTTGCAGAGAAGGAAAAACCACAACACTGTGACCACACAGAGAATGACAGCAAAAAACAACTCTCATGGACACAATTTCAGGTTTATGGTGTGAGCATGGCCTATTTCCCTGATATCCCCTACTTTCTTTTGGATATGTCACAAACCCACCACTCTAAACTTCTACAGGAAATGTTTATTGGTTTTACATTTCCTCTAGTATATGAGGGAAATTAATGCTGACTCTTCAGACTTGCAGCAGACAGCAGTATGTTCCCCTTACCACTTCCATGGCCATGAACTTCTCAGACAACTAACCACTGGAAATGTAACCTTAAAGGTTTATCATTAAAATATTGCTATAATGTCAATATCAAAGGAAACAAAGTTGATGACATTAGTATTAGCATGCGGGGTGGGGGTTTTATGGAAAACATATTGTTTTTATGACAATAATATAAATCAATGACCACATTAATTGTTTTTAAGTTTGCTCATTTTGCAAAATTCACTGCACTTAATCCATCCATCTTACAGCTGCATATCCTGGTCAGGAAGTTGGGAGTGCTGTCACACAATCATAGACTATGAGCAATTTAGAGATGCCAATTGCCGTACTGCATGTTTTTAGATGGCAGGACGCCAACCATAACTATACAATAAAAGTTGTACTGGATAAGACAATACACATTGTTTTTTGAAAAATTAGATACCCTTTTTCCAATCTAACACATACATGCATAATGGATTTCCTAAATTCATTGCCATCACCTAGTCAGTTTATCATAACTGAGCTGACTAACTGGGTTATGAAACATGTCCATATAAATATCAGCTTTTTGCTTATCATGATCCCGTGCAACTCATACACATTAGACATATTAACTACACTGTAGATTGGTCAAAATACCTTGGCTTGATGAACTAACACTGCAACTGTTTTTACACAAAAAAATTCAAGGATTCAAAATTCAACATGCTTGTTATAAATTCAGTCAGACTCAATCATTTTGTTTTCCAGTAAATAAGTCTAACACAGATTGTAAAACAAGGTAATGAAACAGAAAAGATTTTTTTACCATTCATTTCTCTTTGAAAGTAATATTCAATTTTTTAAGCAACCCTTTAAATCACTGATGAACACTAACAGAATACCAAACATGTGGCAAGAATAAGATACCTGGTATATAAAGCCTGTATCAGGGATTGAGTATGGAGGTAAGTTCTGCACATTATGTCATCAATAACCATACGTGACCATCAATATGTTTTAACATACATCAGATGGCAGATGATTCATGATTAATTATAAATACTGTAGTTCATTAAACCATAAGAACATGTTTAAGGAACTAGCGAGTAAACATTAGCTGCCCTTGAAATGCTTTAATTTCATTTGTAAAGTCTCACAAAGATCAGCTAGCAATTAAAAACCTCTCCTTTTATAATTACTGATATTTGATACTCAACTAATACAGATATACTTTCTGAACTTCTAATACAAATTCTGAGTTGAATGCTAAAAATGAACCAAAAAAAATAAACATACACTTTCTATACATAGGGCCGACCAAAAAAAAGTAATTTTTTCAGGAAACAACTGTTTGCTGCAGGCAGCATATCATTTAAAATAGCAGAAATTAGAAAAAAAACAGAACATTACCTTTGGTTGGATCATGTTTTTGTCAACTCACGGGTAAATACGGATGGCACAGTGCACAAAAACAAAAACACATTTATGAAGGAAACAACTAAAGTAACCAGGTATGCAGTAGGTTTTCAAACTATCGTACTTGTTCCCTCACATACTGTACCAGAACAGTATTTCCCCTCCACTAATTTCAATCTTTACATGCACCAGCAAATTTACCATGTACTAATAGGCAACAACTTCACCCAACAGTGACTGATGGAATCCAGTTTACATAAGCATCTCTCTATAGCAAAACTAAAATTAAACTCTGCAAAATAAAATTATTCTCTTTTTGTTATCATTAAATTGGCCGTCCGTAATCATTATTTTGAAACTCTGATGCAATGTGACAAGTTCACAAGAAGAATAAAACCATTGATAGACAGGTAGGTATACAACAAAATTACGGTGTACAGACAGATTATTATGTGGACACATTATTAAAAGCTTCCCATTCCTAACACTGCTGAGACTGCAAAAGAATCCCTGGAACACTACACATTTTTCAATTTGCTATAAATTTGGGGGAAACTGGCAGGCAAAATAAATGCACATGGGTTTACCCAACCATCCACACATCCATCTTGCCACCAGTTGTCCTGAGCAGGGTCACAGGGAAGAAATTATGTATTCACACAATCACTGAGAAAGCAGTGACCAGGTAAATGACAATGCCATTCTGAAAATAGCAACTCCAGCAAACATCTCCCATGTGACCTCGGACTCTTGTTGGAAGGACATTCAGATAGACTGCTGCATACTACCTTTTCAGGTAAAGGTTCAGATGCACCTGACACCTCATGCTAATCCTGAACAACTGCAGAAACTCTCATATGCACACTTCTACGTCTGCAAGCAATCGTCATTGAACAGATCGCCTGATCTGTTATCTCTGCTTGTGTAAAATATTACTCTTTTTCTCTTTATACGGCATGTTTAATTCAATGTAAATCACCCATTTAAGGCTGGATATTGTACCATTACAAATACACTACTCAGCCCCAAACACTGGCAGGATATTCATCACCCTGGGACGGTATATACCGTACACGGATCTGCGTTCACAAGATTTGCAAACGAGCTGCAGGTGTTTTTGGTTTGTTTCTTTCTTTGTTTGTTTTTTCAAGATGCGTTTTCTGCATGTTAGCGACCATTGGCCGCGTTGGGGGGGATGGGGGTTACAAACGGCACTGTTTCAGGAGTTAATCAACAAAGCTTATTAAACGTATTAGTTTATTTACAGCAAGATATTACATTGTTATAATAACTAGGGAGAATGATATAGTCTGTGAAATCAGATTTACTACTGACCTTGGTAAACTTGTAAGCTTAAATCAAAATAATTATAGTTTAAAATTTCCCGTTTTAAATACATATACATTAATGACACGATGCACAAAATATACTTAGAATTTCAAAAACGATTTAAAACAGGTAAATTCCCCCTTAACTACACACTACGTAACGGTACATCTTTAAGTTAAGAATTAACTAAGAAGTACGTTTAAACGACAAGGGAAAAAAATTACCTTTCGCGAAACGATTTACGGTCACTCCCGTCATATCTCCAGTTTCTTTTTCGGTCTTCATGTCGTCTTGGTGTTTTTGGCGTTTTTAAGAGTTCAGCTGAAATTAAGGAGCTTTGTATTAAAAGTACAAGTATGATTTAAAAAGCAAATGTTATAAAGTATAACTTATTTATTCCTCAGAGGTCCGCTCGAGACCGGCTGGACGAGGATAGTTTACAGGTGCTCGTGACAACGCACCTACGAGTTTTTATTTTCTTTCTTTCTTTTTTTAATTTTTTTTTTTTTTTTTTTTTTTTTTTGGAGGGCTGGGGGGGTTAATTGCATGGTTCGCACAGCCAATCAGGAGGAACCTGCTGTACTCCAGCCGATGTTTGCGAGGGGGATAAATATGCAACGTGCCCCCCCCCTTTATAGTAAGCTTTAGCTAAAGACTTGTTTTTCTTTGAAAACTGACATTTCACATATTAAAACAATCTATAAAAACATTGCGTGATAAATTTAGTTATTGCTCTGCAGTGTCGTGCTGGAGCTCCATCATGTGATGAAGATGCAAGTAAGTGGAAGTATACTGGTCTTATTTGGTCCAACATACACCTGAGCTTGGCCTTCATGTGTGTAGACTTATGTCTCAAGGTAACTAGTAAAAGTCCTGTTGTACCTTTAAATTGAATTGCTTACTTTGTACATCCAATAACATAATATAAACATACATAAATACAGGATGGTATTGTGGCTGAGTGGGTCCCTCACCTGGTTTAAATTATTATGTAAATGTCACAGTATTTGCAATAATCTTGCTTTTTCCTGATAATATTTAATACTGCAATGTTTGTGTTCCCTTACAGTATGATTTTTGACCTCAGACACTGAGGCCAGGGCAGTTTCCTTCCTCCAGTGACACAACACCTTCAGCAGTACTTCCCCTACATCCTTGCTCATCCTGCTAGGCTCCTGTCATTATGGCTTGGCGCATGGGGCAGGCGAACCCAAAGCCAGTTGACATCCTCCTTTACAGTTCCTGTCACTTCATTAAGGAGTGAATCATCACTGATGCAGCCAGGATGACCCTTGATTAAAGTTCCAGAACAGTCTTAGGCTGCTTGAATGAATATACAGTCTGTAGAATCTCAGTATCAGGATCAGTCTTCACTTGCTTACAGTCTGAGATAATTAGTGTAATGTATATGCTTCGAATAATAGTAATATAATCTAGACTATCATCCTTTCATGACCGAAATTCAGCATGGCAAAATGCAATACATATTGCTGACTATGTTTCGATCCAAAATGGTTATTATATAAAAGTTGTTTTTTTGTGTGTGACCCTTATAATATATTATATATTATAAGGGTCACAAACAAAAAACAACTTTTATATAATAACCATTTTGGATCGAAACATAGATATATGTATCCAATCACCTCTGAGTAGGTTATGTAATAATCCTTGCATATGCTTAGTACAGGAGCAAAACAGAAAAAAATTACATACCTTATGCACTGTTTCTGACATGGGGTGAGATAAAGGTCAAATGGCACTTTGACCTCAGTCAAAAAACAATGGCACAGGGGCAATTCTCAGGAAACTACTTGTGTAATGTCTGTGAGAGTAGGGATCCTATACCCCACTCACAAAGGGTAACAGGGATCAGGCAGGATGGAGGCTATTCAAGGGAAACCCCAGAGTTTTTGGAGCTCAATGACATCATTTGTCAAGAAAAGACCCAAAATGGAAGGACTTTACTTATGAAGGCCCATTCGTCTACTCAACAAAATTAAACAAAACAAAACCCTAGAATGGCTGCTAATTGCCAAATTTCCCATTCTTTTTAATGACAGATTGGTGAAGTATGCTGAGCTATAGGCAGTGGTGGTGTTTAACACCACTTAAACCATGTATTTGTGTGGGGCCCATGAAATGTAGGGGCCCCTGTTGGCCACAAATAGTCACTACACTAAATATTAAATGTCCCATATTTAGGAGATGCTGAAACAGCATGTTCTGCTAGCTAGCTACAATCTTTTGATTCTACTTGATACCTAAACTTTGATATTATATACAATCACGAATCAATCATATCCCGATGGGACCATGACAAGAGAGATAATCAAAGACAGGAAACACCAACAATGAAATTCTTGATAGGGATGCAGTAAACGTTCCAATGACAGACAAAGGGGCAAATGAGGATGCAGCACCTTGGTCGAGGCTGTTTCCATTGTTAATGCTAATGCAAATTTTGCTTCCAGTGTTAGCTGTAATGCTGACATTGTTTGACTTGGTGGTAAGCAAAGCTGATGTTGCCATTGCATCAGGTATCTAAAATTGATTAATACTTACCTGCGATCCACTATGTTTCATGAAAGATTGAATGGCACAGAAATGGGCTCAATTGAATCCTTAGAACTCTGAACATGGAGGACTGAATCAAGGCTTTGGCAGAAGACAGAACTAGGGCGGTTCACTTCAAACTGGATAAAGAAGCACTACAGGGTAGGAGGAATTTTTCACTCTTTCTCATTATAATCTTAATTCGTATTTATTTAGCTTTTGCAACATTATGGGGGGGGCAAACTCAACTCAAACTCAACTGTTTGAGTTTGGCTCTAGAACAGGGGTGGGCAATCTTATCCGCAAAGGGCCGATGTGTATGCAGGTTTTCGCTGCAACTCCCTAATTAGGTCACTAATTAAAGGACTGATTGGCTGAAGAGTCCTCACATCTGGGTTTGAACAGCTGACCTACAGGCTATCCCAAAAACCTGCATACACACCGGCCCTTTGCGGATAAGAATGCCCACCCCTGCTCTAGAAACAACAAATCCATTTCTGACTATAGGTAGCATCTTTCATAGTTCACTTACGTAATATTCCACGAAAAAATGAAATGCTAATTCAATAGGACACCATTTGCATTCTAATCATCAAGAAACCTGCTTTAAGGGGCATGACATGAAGCCAAAATTCAGCGTTCTCATTTTACAGAGTTACGGGTTCTCTTCCGATTGATTTCTACTCACAGCTACTCTGCTCAGGAAAAGGAATGAAATATTAGAGGTTTATATTTCATAATTCACCCTAGTGGCAGATGGAAGATACCCTCTTTTGAATGTAGAGCTCTCGTGATCATGCCCTCACGTGTACTATTAACAATCATCACAAATTTTTACCTGACAATAATCCGTCTCGTTACCCCAGGGACTGCACATGAGATTCAATGTGAATCCCAATACAAGTTCCTTTTGGTGTGTCTAGGTCTGATGTTTTCGCAGGCTTGGCTTCCATAACACTGAGTGCGGCCTTAGTACCATACTCCCCTCCTCCCACACCTGTCATTTATTTCTCACTCATCGGTCGCAGAATCTTGCCATAGGCTGTAGTTCCGTAATGAACACGACTCAATGAGACAGGACTGCACATGAAAGCTTGCAGAAAGACCCAAAGGCACAAAGCAGTGTTTAAATGTCTAAATGGACGCCTTTGTTCACAGAGATAAAGTCAAGGCACTTGACGACATGGGGTCTCTTAGGATGAATCATAGCACTGAAACATAGAGCTTGAATACTGGATAAATGAAAGAAGTTCACCTGATCTAGCATGGTAAAGCCCAAATCAGATTTTCCAGGACTCACAAAAGCAGAAAACATTTCCTTACAATTTTCAGCCTTTATATATGTTTTAAACATGGTGAACCTGCACTATTGCTGCAAGAATGTCATGTGATAACGGATAAAATGTTTGGCTGGTTTTTGATGGTCCAGGTTCTCAACAGGATTTGAAATGCAGAGCAGTGTTTGCATGGTTACATCCAGGGGATTAAGTTCTCTGGAGGCCTTAGTCTGACATGGGTACGGGGCCCCCTAAGTGGACCATTCAAGCTATTTTTTGGAGCCAAAAGGGAAACGAGACAGAATTTAAAATGATGGAACATCAATAATATGCAAGTCAAAGCACTGTAAAATTTAACAATCAGGGTTGGGGCGGGAGTGTCGTCGATAAAATTTTCCAATTGGGAGATGGGGGTATCACACTGGTAGGTCGATCGCTAAAATTTGAAAAGTTTAACTGTTCCCTCTTTTGCTGTGGCCCTAGGCTGTAGCCTAGGATAGCCTATACCATAATCTGCCCCCGAACCTAAGGTTATTCTTGAATTTTTGCATACATTTCTTTAATTGTGTTCTTTCCACGTCTGTTTACAATTTGTCGACCACTCTAGTGAGATAGCATCAAAGCCACCGGAGATGTAATGTTAATCTTGTATCATTTCACCATTTTTTCTTCTTTTAGGCTACTTTGAGCCGGTTCACTTGCCTGGGTAGCTTGAAGTCCATTACAGCCAGAATGGGGGGCAACTTTGTTTATCCTGAAAACTGTCACTAAAAATACAAATAACAGGTATGTTGAATAATAGATATTTTGCTATACTTTTGAAGATCACATTATATGTTGCTATAATTTAAATGATCATATGACCTTATATAAATAAATTTAGGAAATTCTACCTTCATGGGGCCCCTAGTCTTTGGGGGCCCCAGTAGCCTGCATACACTTACTTTATTGTAAGTCTGCCTCTCGTTACGTGTTTCCTGAGTGACAGCATGTCCATGACAGCTCTTTTAAGTGAGTGCCTAAACATTACTGCCATATCGAATACTGATCTAAATGATTGCACTATGATATTGCCATGACAGTGCTGTGAAAGCACTGTGATACAGTTGTCACACTGCTGTGATATGTTGTTATACAGCTGTCACAATGCTGTGATACCGTTATGATAGAGCTGTGACAGCTGTGATATTGTTGTCATACGGCTGTGATATTATTGTGATAGTGTTGTGATAGCGCCCTGATATTGTCATGATAGTGCCGCAGGATAGAGTGGGAAATAAATTTTACTTGGAACTCCATGCCCCCTCCCCCAGTTCCCCCTCACAGTAAACAATACCTATGACCTTTCCCAAATCCCACACTTCTCTTCCTCTTGAGCCTCCCTGGGAAGGGCCCCCTCTTTTCCCCAGAACCCCACCTCCCTGCACACAACCTGCCTTCCCCCTGGGGTAGTGGAAACTTGTGCCACTGGCTGCTATCAGCTGCTTTGTAGTATTTTTAGGCCTGTCATCCCCTTAGTGGGGTACAACACAGGCCCCAGACAGCATATAAAGGCTGCCGAAGGGCACAGCGGGTGAACACTTTAGAGTGACATTGAAGGAAAACACCGCAGGCTCCCATGGACAGACTGGTAGGATGTGCCATCACCACAAGGTAAGGATACCTTTCTAGGTGTATGCAAAACCTGTGGTGTTTCAGTATACTTCCTGTCTTAATTTAAGGGCAGAACATTAAAGGGAATCAATAGTAAAATACCATATTAAGCAAAAGAAAGCAGTATGTTTGATTTCACAATCACAAAGTAACAGGAATAATGTATTAGTGTATGGTCATTTCAGCCTGTTGTGGATAGTTGTATTATTGCTACTGATCATTTCTTTCAGTTATTTTGTCATTTTTTTTCTCTGATAGAGATGAATCTCTTAAAAAGATTTTTCGCATTTTACTTTTATTGAGTAAAGTCATAATTTCATATCCATGAGACATTTTTTCTGTTAAATGCTTTACAAGGTGACCAAAGTATTGGTATATGTATGTAGATGTAGAACAGTAGGTACAGAGAGCACAGAACACTGGAAACATTTCAAGGCAACACAAAAACAATTAAAATCAGAATGTAGTTAAAAGCTATTTTCAGCTAATTGTGAAAAATGCACTGTTGATACATCACGGGAAATAATGTGCTTTTCTATATTGTTTAGTTGCATTAAACATAAAATGTAAAATTTTCCACTTTACATTTACATTTTACATTGAGATTTAGTGAGAAACAGCTTTAGCGTTATCATCTCTCCCCCAGTGCAGAAGTCGGATAGAGATACAGTTGGAAAAATTCACTGAACATATTTTTATTCCTAACGGGGCTTCCGGTATCATATATCACAGGACCATCGTACTTTCTTGAGACTGTTACCTTACACACTGGTAATCTCACATACTTCCTATCTATTTTATCAAAGATATAAGTAATTTTAGAACAGGATATTATTTTGAAGTCTCTGCATATTTTCCTTATAGTGTCAGCTCAGAGGGATCATGAATTTGGTAGAAAAAGAAATGGACCACGAAGATGCCAATCTGAGTCTTGTATATCACTGGTGACCAGTTTGTTCTCCATCTCTCTGCAGTTTACAGGTGTAACAAGATAGGTTGACATTGGTCATGGGATAGAAATTATGACTATGGAGGTTCTTAACCCAACAAAGTCCCTTTGTTTGGTCCATGATCTCCCTCTTTCTCATGGCAGCGTCAACCCATGTAGACAAAATGACATCATCAACAACAACAGCACAGAGATGACAGAGGGCTTGCATCCAGAGAACAACCAAGGTAGCCATGACCTAAAAGCCCACGACACCAGTGTAGTACCAGTGCCATCTGGGGTTTTGCATGAGGAGGGTTCCCAGGCATTGCTGAAGACTGAGCAGGGCATGGAGGTGGTCCACCAGCAATGGAAACTGGAAGTGCTGGGGAACAAAAGTGCCAAGACAAACTCTTTATCTACGGATGGTGTACAGTCTAAGCGGAGAGTGTTTGAAAAGTTGGCCTACAAGGGACAGGACTCTCAAAGGCCCTTAGCCAAGCGGCAGCTGTCAGTGGAGAGCGCCACACGGCCCTCCAGGGTGCTGAAGAAGACTGCAGTCCGGCAGCAGGAAGCTGAACCCACTCAGGCCAGTGTCAAGCTCCAGACACCCAGTACTCCCAGCACTCCCAGGACATGTAACTCCAGCAGAAAGACTCGCAAAGACCTTTTCTTCAGCACAGAAGTCTTCCAGCAAGTGGACACTCAGGCGATTAAAGAAGGGAAAGAAGTGAGGAGCAAGGAAAAGTATTTTAACAGATGATAACTGTTATTACCTCAACATAAATGCACAATACATTACAAGATCCTGTCATTTTTAAAAACTCTTTTACATATATTTACCTACAGGACCTCAAATGTACACAAATAGGTTTTTACTGAAGCAGTGCATCTATTGTGTCTGTATTTGCATTTGTGTGTGCAGCTGAGGAAAAAGAAGGTCTTCTCGGTGCAGGCCATCAGCAAGGCCATCACACGAGAAGCGAAGAGTGATCTGGAGAAACTGCGTGCCATCTGGGTGTGGCTGTGCCACAACATCGGTCAGTTCTTCACCATCAGAACCGACATCAATGACCTATATCAATTAACTGGAAGTAGGACATGTCTGCGGGATAATTATTATGTCATGATGTTATATTTCTACCCAGAGTATGACTTGGATGGCTATCTGGGCCTGTCAGAGAAACTGTGTTCCCCGGAGCAGGTCATCGAGGCTGGTCGGGGTGTCTGCTGTGGGTATTCCAGCATCTGCCAGGAGATGTGCAGGTGAATCACTGGTTCATTACTAAAGCCACAGCTGAATCTACCAGCATATGACCGGTTTGTGTAGTTATGAGAAGATGCAATTTGCTGCACACATGAATGACAGAAGTGCTGGAAAGCCAAGAATCAAGGGGTGTGTGTGCTTGTATGTTAACGTCTATCTGGGTGCTCTGTTATTCTCCAGCGTGTTTCTTATTACAGTATGTGTGAGTACATCTGGCTTGTTTATATGTGGGTCTGCAGGGAGGTGGGCATTGAGTGTCTGGAGGTACCAGGCCATGGAAAAGGAATTGATTACCAGCAAGGCCAAAGCTACCAAAACATCGAATCCAACCACATGTGGAACACTGTCCAACTCGGGGGACAATGGTATCTGCTGGATGCTTGTTGGGGAGCTGGAAAGGTAGATATTAAGAAGAAGGCCTTCATCAAAAGGTGAGAGCACTCCCCTTTCCTGGTTGGGGGTGGGGGGGCAGAGATACCACTAAACAATGGACATGGCTGGGATACAGGAAAAAAAATAGGTTGGCAAGGTTTGTGTCACTAGAACATCCACAATGTGATTCTTTGTGTCACCCTATATAACAGATGAGTAGCAGCAATTACCATACTTAAGTCATAAAAATTGTTCAGCAGTTATTTTTTCAGGTAGAAGCATAACAGCCCTGTATCCTTGTTGCATATCAACCCATATATCTTCTTTCAATAGGTTTTCTTGACTAAAATGACTGAAAAGAAAAAGTGGTTTTGAACTAGAACAATGGAATAAATCATAAATTAATTAATCTGTAAATGGGCATTGGTGAATTTAATCATTATTATTGTTCACTTTTTACCTTCTACAGCGATATTGAGATGTTATACCATTAAATTGGTTTGTGTTTCAAGTACACTAATTCATTACCTGAAGCCTGTTAACTGTAAATGGCTTCTTCAGTGTTTGTATCTGTATCCTTATCATGTATTTTCCAGGTATGATGACTTCTACTTCCTGGCAGATCCTGAGGACTTCATTGATTCCCATTACCCGGCTGAGCAGAAATGGCAGCTGTTGGACACTCCCATCACCCTCGAGGAGTTTGAGAAGCGGGTCTTCAAGACGTCACAGTTCTACAGGCTGGGTCTGAAGCTCATGAAGCCCAGGCACTCCCTTCTGGTTACTGGTGAGAATCATCAGGACAGCTAGATAGTACTGTATGTAATCAACATAATATACCTAGCTTAGGTTCCAGCGGAAATACTTGCAAGTATATCAGATTCTATCCCCTTGTAGAAAGTGCCAAAGTAGCATTTTTGGAATCTAAGTGGTGACAAGCTGTAAGAACATGTTGTGAATGCTCAGCATGTCTCTGATAGCATATCTCCTTGGTTATGCAGCACCTGTGTGTGTTTTCACAGAGGGGGGTGAGGCCACTGTGTCAATGGGATTCTCCCGTCCATTGGACTTCACTTACCAGATTAGCCAGCAGGGTGGCGGAGAGCCCAGTGAGGTCAGCAGCTCATTTGGCCTACTAACGGTGACCCAGCTGAGCATGCAGTTGCGGCTGCTGCCCCCTACCAAAGGCACCTATGACATCATGGTGTTCGCACGTCCTTCTGGCTCCTCCAGCTCCTTCATCTGGGTCTGCTCCTTTTTGCTGGAATGCCCCGAGCCCAAGCCCATGGAGGAGCTCCCTGAGAACCCTTTCCAGTCCTGGGGACTGCAGCCCAGCGCCAGTTGCCTGGGACTGGGACAGTGCAACCTTGGTGCCGAGCCAGCGATGGTGGAAACCGGTGCGTTTGAGCTGCAGCTCCACACCCTCCGGCCCCTCATGATGATCTGCGAGCTGATCCATAAAGACCTGGACCAGAATCTGGCCAAGCGTTGCTTAGCAACACAGATCCAGCCCGACCTCCTCACTTGCCACATCGTCTGCCCCTACCGTGGCTTCTACCGGCTCTCTGTATTCGTTCGGAACTACGAGCAGACCGAAGAGAGCTTTCAGAATGCAGGGAACTTCTTGTTGTGTTGCACGAGGAATCCTATCAACCTCAACCAACTATTCCCGCTGTCCCTTAGCTCCTCCTGTGGACCTGGCATCAGGACAATCAATGCTGGCTTGTCCAAGTTCAGCCACACGGGGGCCATCATCAGCACTCAGCAGGGCAAGTGCAACATCACCTTCCACAGCCCACTGGAGCTGGATCTGCACGCCGTGCTCACCAGAGAGCATAAGCAGCCAGCGCAGCCGCTGCTCCGGCACGTCTTCTTCACCTACACTGACTCCAAGGTCACGCTTAGCGTCACACTGCCCAAGGCCGGCATTTACAGACTGGGGCTCTATGGCAAGAATACACCCGGCCCGGACTTCAGGCTGCTGTGTGATTTCGTGCTGCGCAGCTCCTCAGACGTCAGCTGGCCTCCGTTTCCCTGCACCTACTCGGTGTGGAAAAAGGGCTGCGTGCTTTTCGAGCCCCGTGGTGGCCTGCTGGAGCCACAGTCCCAAGTGCATTTCCGAGTACGTGTCCCTGGGGCACAGAGGGTGATCGTGGTCGGAGAGACCCAGACCGACCTGCGTCTCAATAAGAGCAGGGTATGGGAAGGTGAGGCCTTCACTGGCAGTTCTGGGTCCCAGCTGAAACTGGCTTCCAGTTTGGGTGGAGAGGCCACTGACATGGCTGTCATGATGGCTTTTGATGTCCTGAGCCAGAGTAATGAGGAGTGAAATGTTCAAAGCACTCGCTAGAACACAGAGAAAAATGTTTTCTGTTAGTAGCAGAGAAGGGAGCATGGCTGTAAAACTAAAAAGATGAGGTCACATTTTTTTCAACTGAAAACAATTTAAAAACAATATTTTTCAATTCTCAGAAATTATATTTTAACAGTTACAAAAATATTTAATAATACTAATTAAATGGACAGACAAGCTATAACACAAGTGTTAACCTGAGTCTTCACCCTACAGACACAAACTCAGCTAAGCTTTCTCACCCCAGCAGCTACAAACGAATAATTTAACTGAGCAGCGGATGTGAACTAGCGCGGCTATAAGAACCCTAGGGTTAAAATAACTGCCAGTTACAGCCGCAGGTGTGAACATTAGAAGCTAATATTAAATAATAATTGTATTTTATGTGTCAGTACAGGCAATGGTTATACAAGATGATGTGATAATCATTACAATATAGCCAAAAACTGGAGACTGGAGTGTTAATATTACTAAAGACGTCTGGGGAGCATTCCAGCCTTGCGCCCTATGCTGCCTGGGATAAGCCCCAGGCTCCAGTGACCCAGGCCAAAATGAGCCATTAGAAGATGGATAGATGCATGATGTGTGCGCACAAATATACATTCTGAATGGAGTCATGCATCCGGGTAATATGCCAGATTCGACTAATTGTCTCTATAAAGAAAAATGATCATACCTCCCAGGGATATTGATGTACTTACTGTAAGTATGATATTATTAATGTTACTACCAACAATTATAATAAAAAGTTCTTATTATTTAACGTTTGTATTTGTAGGCAGTTCATGTTGCACATTTGCTCATCATTCACTACACATTTACACAGGGCTGAACTGGGGTTAAAAATCAGCCTTTTGCCTTGACAGGTCCACCATGCATACCGGGGTTGGACAATGCAACTGAAACACCTAGTTTTAGACCCCAGTAATTTATTAGTATGGTGTAGGGCCTCCTTTTGTGGCCAAAACAGCATTAATTCATCTCATGAATTACAGATTTAAGTCCTGCACAGTGGCCAGAGGGATTTTGAGCCATTCCTCTTGCAGAACAGTGGCCAGGTCACTATGTGATGCTGGTGGAGGAAAATGTTTCCTGACTCACTCCTCCAAAACACCTTAAAGTGGCTCAATAATATTGAGATCTGCTGACTGTGTAGGCCATGGGAGATGTTCAACTTCATTATCATGTTCATCAAACCACTCTGTCAGCAGTCTTGCTGTGAGTATTCAAGGTACAAAGTTTGAACCATTGGGTGAACATGGTCCTCCAGAATGGTTCGGTAATCCTTGGCAGTGACACACCCATCTAGAACACGTAGTGGGCCTGGGAATGCCATGTTACCGCAGCTCAAACCATCACCTCCGTGCTACACTCTGGGTGCACAACAGTCCAGTGGAGCTTCTCCACACCGTAACACTCCCAGCTGTGGGAAGGACTGTGAATGTGGACTGGTCAGAGAACAATACATGTTTCACATTATCCACAGTCCAAGGTTTGCGCTAGCACCATTGAATCCAATGTTTGGCATTGGCACAATTGACCAAGGTTTTGACTATAGCAGCCCAACCATGATTATTGATCCTATTGACACCCGACAAACAGTTTTGGTGGAAACAGGAGAGTTGAGGTGCGCATTTAATTCCACAATGAGTTGGGAAACTGTTTTTTTTTTGGATACAATCCAGGTTAGTACCCAAACGTCCCTTTCAGACAGCTTCCTCTTGTTCCACAGTTACTCCTGTTGGATGTGGTCCATCCTTTGTGGTGATACACTGATATTACCCTGGATACTGTGGCTCTCAAAACACCACAAGCACTTGCTGTCCTGGTCACAGATGTGCCAGTGAGACACAAAAACAACTTGCCCTCTTTTGAACTCCCATTATGTTGGGTGGATAGCAATATTTTATGTACTATTGCTCTGCTGATTCAACCAGTCACACTCTGATACTGATGGAATGTGCATGTGCATCAATAGGCCTGAAACCTCAAACACTATTGACTAGGTCCTTCAGTTTCATTGTTCAACCCCTGTACATGCCCAGAATAGATTTTGCCAGTTGGGAGTGGTGGGGTCCCCCACAATAAATTTTGTCAGCCCACAAACCTATTGGCTCACCTTTATGCAAGGCCTGAGCTCATGCCTTTCTTAACAGACACAGAGATGAGTTACATGACATAGAGATGATTATGGAAAAATACCAGAAGGAAATACTACTTTGTATTTTAAACAATACTAGCTTTAATCAAAGTGGAAAGTGCAATCCACCCACACCCATCATTGCCATGTCTTCTGGCGTCACCCACATTGACATGGGGTTGCATCCCAAATTGAAATGGACACAAACACCAAAGTAAATGTTTCACTTTGTGCTTTGGGTCAGTGATGCTAATGATTACCTTATGGGTGAATGGAGGAGAGAAGTATTTTGAAAAAATTAGAGGATGACCAGCCACAATACTGAGAAGCAATTTGATCAAACCATTGAATTGCTACCACAGTCCTTAATATGTCATACTTACACCATCTGAGAACTACTGTTTGACAAACCAATTTTTCTAATGTCAATTCCTACTGAAAGAGAATTTTACTATTTAAATAAAATTTCACAAAGTAACAATGAAAAAGAAAAGAACTGGCCACTTGATAGCAGGAACATCTTTAAAAGTAATAAATAAAATCAAAGTATGACTTTGATGTAATTTTCGGCTGAAATTAAATTATGATCTTGTAAAAACTATTAAACTATTAAAATTACTTTTTAAATACTGACTTTTTGACAATTTACAGATTAAGACATGGACAGAGATAGAAAAATGCAATCAAAAATACAGGATAAAAAATATACATGCAGTTGTGCAAATGGACATGAGTTGTATAGGCCAGGAAGTACAATAATAGATCTCGGTCACAGTATTGAATGTGTGGTATGCGGTTTTGTTACAGGTATGATTCCAGTACAGAGTTGGGAAAAGTTAGACTTTTTAGGAGACCTAGTCTTAGACTGGGAGGGGCCAGACCATTCAACAGTGAAACTGCCTGGGGAAAAAAGCTGTTTTTAAGCCTCATTGCTCTGACTTTGAGGCTGCAGAACCCCCTACCAGATGGCACTGGGCAAAGAGGCTGTGGGAGGGGTGGGATGGATTGTGGGAAGGGTGAGATGGGCTGTGGGAGGAGTGGGATGGATCTCTGATTACTCTGGTGGCCCTCTGAATGCAGCGGTCATTGAATATGTTCAGCAGAGAAGGCAGCGAGGGCCTAGCAATCCTTTCTGCTGATTTTTGGAGGTCCTGACATTCTGAGGTGTGGTGCAGTTTGTGAGAGTACTCTCAATTGGGCCTGTGTAGCTGGACAGGATCGTTGGTGGCATTCTTGCCTGTCTCAAGTGAGTAGAATCTCAAGACAGACTGTAGTCACTCTGTCAGAAAGTCCAGCATCCAATTACAAAGTGTTGTTTTCAGACCAGGATGGGACAGCTTTTGGATTAGTTGTTGCGGCATTACTGTGTTAAATGCCAAAGTGAAATTGATAAACAGCATCTTTACAAAAGATTCTTTATTTTCCTGCTGTGCTAATGTGGTGTGAAGAGCTAGGGCAATAACTAGTTGTATTTAATTTATATTTCACAACAACAAATATTTTTTCACTTATCAGACTTGAGTGCTGAGTATATACAAATAGCTTGATAGCTTGGATTCCTGGTAGTTAATTATAATGGTGGAGGCAAGCCTCGGGCTATCTTTAGCAAAGGGTTTAAAACCTGTTGATCTTGTCAACAGTCATCTCCTGGATACCCTGATTATCTCCATTCCATCGTAGGGGCACAGTAACCGATATGTCCAACATGTGCACAAACTGTTTGTGTTTGACTTTAATGTATTGTAGCGACACCCTGTAGACTGCCAGTGTTCCCCCACGAAGCAGTGCAGCTACACCCCACAAGCTGCCTGTTTACCCACGATGTATTGCAGCTACACCCTGTAGACTTCCAGTGTTCACCCACAAAGCAGTGCAGCCCTAGACCTTTTGAGGGCTGCCAGGAGTTGGGGTCCCCTCGATAAATTCATTTCTAATTAAAAGGGGGCACTCAGTGAAATGTCCTGACTGAGGGGAGAGGAGGAATTCTCCCAGTAAAATCTGAGATTGTCGGTGATCGAAAAGCAGCACTCAGGACATTTCCTGACAATTAAAATAGGGATGATTAGGGCTAAGACCCAGCTTCACCACATTTTATACAGGAGAGAAGAGGCAAGAGGCAGAACACAAGTGCCAAATGAAAGGTGAGCTCGATGTGCGAACAAAGCCTTTTATTTGCTATATAGCCACAGTGTGTTTGAATGTATAAGAAAAACTGGCAACAAAGAAAAACAACTGAATCATAGGATAGTACAAAACCAGAAAAATTACCAATATTAATATAGATTTTAATGATTTACTTGTGATACATATACTATAAAAAGTCATAGGAAAAAAACAGTAGCTTTGTGCAAATACAATTAAATTGTTTTTGTCAAATTTAATTTTTTCCAAAGTAAAGCAAACAGCAACATTTAAATATATATGGCACATTTCAAGTCACATTTATGATGTCCTGAAGTTATTCTTAGTCTTTAGAATAAGTTTTTATTCAACTAGACTAAAAATAATTTTAATTCAGTATTGAGGTAAGTTTTTGACGTCAGTTTTAGTTTTATTTAAAATATTTTAGAGTTTATAGACTAAAGAAAGTCTTTATAAACATTTTGAACATCCCCAAAATCCTAAAACTACCAAACAGAACCAAAAACTGCAAACAGAAAACCTTGGAGTAAGACCCATCCGTTAGGGAGTCTTTAGCTGGTATCTCAGTTTGAAGGGCTTTGTGCAATTTCAGTCTACTTCTATCGCCACATCAGAGGCTTGTTCCTGTGCTTGCGGAATGAGAGCCATGGCTGTTATGGTACGGATTACAGAGACGGGAGGCAGGTAAGAAGCGCTGAGCCCTTCACAAAATTTCACAGTCTAAACTTAAAGTACCTCTTACGTGACCATGGCAGGTGCTCCTGTCCCCTGTGACCTGGCAGCCAGTGTCATCAGTATCTGCTTGGCCTGAGATCCGGAGTTCAGCTCCTCTTTCCTTTAGCCCTAAGTCCTAGGTCAGCCCAAACTAGTCCACTCTGGTTTGAGAGCACCGAGCCAATACAGAAAGTAAGCAGGACACCTGATAGCAGCAGTTTACAGAGCTTAATGTGTTTTTTCAAAAGTGAGGGAGGAGGTTCTGATAAAGGGATTCTGTCCAGGAACAAGCCTCTCTTATAGATACTCAATGCATCAAAATCAACCACCTTATTAGGTAACAAAATCATACAAATATATAGAATTCAAATTTCTGTTCTTATTAGAAAGTGCAAATTCCAAATCTGGGCCCTTTACATAAATTATTCACCCTTAAAAACTAAACACCACTGAGTTACAGGAGTAGAGCAATTCCTGACATTTGAACCATGAATGCTAAGGCAATAGATTCTTTTCATTGCACAAAAGTATGTATATAAATAAATCAAAATATAGCCCCGCCCTTTGACTCCGAATCACGTTTTTGTCCTATAACTTCAGCAAAAAACCCACTAGCCTCTACGTTATAAGAACACACAGCACTTGGTTATGTCAGCGTGGCACAGAGGGGGGGCTGGCACAGTGGGGGGAAGAGGTGCTCCAGGCTCCTGTGGGGGCCACCTAACGCAAGGAAAGAGCCCCGACCAAATGCCATCCATCACGCCCGATCTCTGTCACCTCTTTAGGAGACGCTGAGGGGCGCCTTCGGAATTGGCATCGCTCCTGTTCCAATCTTTCTGATTAAGCCATGGTAACATGATGCAAGCTGTCCTCCGGGCACCAGGAATGTCCCTGGGGCAGCTAGTGCTCATTGTTTTTGGTCTACTTGATTCGTTTCCACTTGGACTGGACCTGGAGGGGTCCCCACTCTGCCACATCCCCTCTGGTTGAGTAGAATACTTCCTAAAGAACAGCTTACTAAGACTCCTTTCACCAAGACTGAGCTAAGAGGGTCCCTCCGCCCTCATTGTATCCCTGCAGGAGAGGCAAACCATACGCATCCTAATGATGCTCAGCTCAGCCGCTGCCAAGCCATCGCTGCAGCAGAACCCCCAAAGACGTTCCTCTGTTTTTCTTTTTCACTCAGAGGTTCACTTTTTACTTAATACATTATTATTAGAATACTAATGTCCTGGACTTCTTAACCAAATCACAGTATTAAAAAATATATATTTTGTAGAGGTCATGAAATTCTTCTCACATACTTAAAGAATGCTGACTTTTTAGGAATCAGTTTGGTGAAAGGCTGTTTCATACAAGTAAACAGATCTTATATTAACACATGCAAAAAGTACATAAAGAGTAATTACCTTTTAGTACTATTTACTGAAGTAAATATATGATATACCCTTTGGACCCTTTGAGGACTTCAATATTTATGATACAATCGATGGCCTATTAAATCAATAATACATCGTCACATGTATGAAAGACTCAATTTCATCCTTTCTCAATTTTGGAGTCCCCCATTTTAAGCTATGCTGCACCCAACATGCTCTTAATGTCTTAATCCCATCAACACCAGCCACATTTCGACATTTCAAGAAGAACAAAAGTAATCAGAGAAGGCTGAACTAAGGACGCGGAGTCTGCACAGACTGATGGTCGTCAGGCACGGGTTCAGGGTAAGCAGCAAAGCAAGGGATGAGTCCGGAAGCTTGGTTTAGAACAAACAGATTCCAAGCATGAGTGAAGTGGATTAAACCCGAATCACCCTCAATGCACCCAACAGCTGTCTGGGACTCACAATGACATTTTCTCCTTCCAAAACATGTAAGACAACAGTGCAGACATCCGCACGTTAGCAGGGTCAAGCATCTGGTGTTCTGAAATGTTAAAGAGAGAAATGTGAAATCCTTAAAGAGTCCAAGGGCAGGTATACAGAAATGTTACCTCTTGTTGAATAAAATTGCACTTAATATTAGAAAAAGACAACGTAAGTTGGAATTTTTCCAGACATTTTGTTGCCTAGAGATGCTATGATGGAACCTCTAGCATCTCCTGGGGTCTAGGAGCCATCAGAGGCACTCTGACCATTTTCGACACCCAGGGTTTGGTCAGGTTCCAATCTTAGATCCCGCCCAAAAGTGACAAAGCAGAGGGGCCCACAGCATTTATACAAAGCCATCGAGTCTTTGGTCATCATATCACTGGCATTGTTTATTAGGGCTGATTGATCCCCTCAGTCCAGGCTGCTGAGGACAGGCATTAGCTCAGCTTCAAGGTCAATTCTGTCAAATGCACACATAAGCTATTCATGATACATGATGCTCCCCTCATACACGTACGCATGCTGTGTTAAACGTAGTAAAATGCAGACCACATGATCTAAACTACTTCATCCTACCTGAAGCTGGTGTGAGGATGGTTTACTTATGATGGACACTAAGTCAGTCGATTGGCCTACGTTTGACCTAAAGAAACAGTTCGGTATGTAATCGTTACAGATGAATTTATTCCAATGAGTGCAAAAAATGTGGTAGTCAAGTGGTGCAGGGTTCACCACATTTAAGGGAGCGACCAGCGGTCAGTGTATTCTCCAGATACTGTGTGCTTACTCTCATGAAGGACACACCAGAAAAATGCTTGCTGTGCAATGAAGAGATCTGACCTTAAAGCAGTTCCATTAGAGACTTTGTATTCTTAATATGAAATTTATATTCAGCTATCGTATAAATACTGCTGGACCCCTCCTCCAATTAGGACTAACTAGGTCTGTCACCGAAACAAGCGATCATGCATAGGACTAAAGACACAACAGTTGGAGCGCAGTGTTGCAACTAACCTACTGTTGCAGAGGATAAACTCTGCAGACACACAGCACAGGCATTCCAGAAGGATGCCTATAATCATTACCCCAACTTCAGCTCAGCTGCCCAACCCAAACCAAACCCCCCCCCCCCATATAATCCTGAAGCAAAACGTGATGTTCTGCCAATGACTGGAGCTCAGTATAACGAAAATTGTTAAAGGGAACAGCTAATTTCTTTAGGCATATTCTCTGTAGGTCACCCATGAAGAAGCCAGATGCAAAACAAACTGCATGTTCATACTGCCAGAGCCGGAACGTGTGTGACACTTATCTACACTGCAGTAGGTGATACAAGGCTCATTATGAATCTGTCGCAACATAAATTCAGCAGGATAACAGGTGGCTGCAGTATTGGGTTGCTATCATCAGCCTCTTCATATTAACACTCTGTGGAGATCCGATAACTAGCCCACAAGACCAGAGTTGCTACAGGATAAATGCAGACTTCACTGTGCATTTTGCCCAACTAAGTCTGTCGCCACTTTGAAGGACCCTCATATTTATACAGAGCAGAATCCTACTGTATGGTTGTATTAAGTGGTTTATTCCCTTAGCTGTAGAGATAACCATATGCGAGCCTCTAGTATAAATACTTAATGGCATATCCATTGCAGTAGTAGGACCCCCCCTCCCCAACCCACCCCTAACTTCCCCTGGAGG
>JAODJW010000015.1:22559888-22579378 GCA_026777045.1 Hyperopisus bebe
CCCCCTCCCCAACCCACCCATAACTTCCCTTGGAGGATGTGAATGTTGTGGACGGTTGTGTCTAGGGGTCAAACAGATCACCCTGGCACTGCTGCTCCAGCTGGTGGTTGAAGCGTTCAATGTCTTTGTTGGCTTCTTCTAAATACTCATCGATGAACTCTTCCATCACTGGATAAACTCCAGGTAAGGAGAACACAGCACAGAGCCTCATACTCTAATTATTGAGCAGAAACAGTACATATCACATGCAAAGATCAATTTTTCTTCAAAACATGAAAGGATACATGGATGAAAGGTCATTTTCTCCCCAAAAAAGGTCACATACTGGCTCCCATTGTAGAAGTACCCCACTGGCAGAGGGTCAAAATGACGAGCCGCCTGGAAAAATATAAAGCCATAAATACTTGGTGGTATTCAATAATTTAATGTTGAAATAAAGCGGCTATTAAAAATAATTATGATTGATGTCAGGAACCAACAGCAAAGGTAAAGAAAGTAAGCTAAGGCTTATGTTACTTCAGAAAATAAGCCAGGGTAGTTTTGAACCAAACCAGCAAGGTTCACATCATAAACTTTATCACTTCAGCATATGTGCTGCTTCCAGCAGGGCCATTGCATTGTGTGTTGTGACACATTACTCCCGTGAACATCATCAAAGTTATCTGCCAAATGTGCCACTGAAAGTACACATCACGGCTGCCTGCCAGCACTCCACACACCTTGCCATTTCAGAGATGCCCTGACCTAGCTGTCTAGCCATAATGATTTAACCTTTGTCAAAGTCACTTGCATCTACACCTCTGCCCATTTCTTCAGCACTCAACTTGACTACGAAGCACTGAATGTTAGCTTCCCATCTAATGTATCCCTGCCCTGACACACAAGGTTTTTTACAGGATAGTCAACATTATTTGCTTCATGTGAGGGTGGTCATAATGTTTTGAGGTGTATAACTGTCATAAATCTGTTGGGTGAAGAAACAGGAAGGAAAATATTCATTTTTGATGACTCACATGGATGGTCCTGATCTCCTGAGGAGTCAGTGTTTTCCTTGTTTTTAAGGCTTTCCTTGCAGCTTTCTGGAACAACGTTTAAAAGGAAAATAAGTTTTAAAAGCTTTTAAAAATAATTAAAAATCAAATGTTGAACGATGCAAGATTTCAATTCTGCAGAGTGTAAGTCTGAGTTAAGCACATGCTACTCCAACACTCCACGTCGACCACATACTACTCTTCATCAACACTCAATGTTAACCATGTTCTACCCTTTAATTTTCAATGTACTCTCATTCCCTTGATTCTCCCTTACTGCATTGAGCATGGGGGGCAAGGTCATTGCCCATTAAGAGTTGATGGGTCATCCTTCTCCAGGGTGGCTATGATCATGTACCTGCTGAGTACATTGGCGCAGCCAGTCCTTGAGGCCCTCCATGGTGAGGTCCACCCCATAAAACTGCAGGGAGCAGATGTGGGTCACCAGGTTGGAGCCCTCCATTGCTGGGACCAGGTTCAGAGTTCCACTCACTGAGCCGAAGCTCACCTCCATTAGCTTGTCGGAGTCTGGAGGAGAACAGCTGTTACTCACTGCACCAAACAACATCTTGCTCCATGCCAAAAGACTAATGTGATCTTCAAACAATGTTATCGGAATGCTATGAAAAGGTTATGCATACACTGGGTGGCACTAAAAAAATGTATGTCCAAGCAATATCTGAACATAACACACACCTCAGTCAATGTACAAGCAAGAAGGTGCTGACAGCCAGGAAATGAACATGTGCTTTTCAAACATGTAGGCTAGTTTAAATAAAACAATGCAGCTGCTGCGAGCTGTCTTCATATGGCATCGCGAACCACCATGCTAATGTTACTGTGCTCTCTTCAAATGCCAAGCTCCTGTCCCACTGGTATTCTGCTTCGTTTTATCTAGGATCCTAATTTAGCCATTCGATCAGATCTCTAGTATTAAAGCACAATCCAGCATGAAGTCTGCCAGTGGGTACAGTAGCTTTTAATTTGGTCGTATTGTACTACTAGTAGGGCGGCACGATATCACATTACGATTTAATTGCGATTATATGACGCTTGTGCAATAATCACCAGTGTTTTAGGTAACAGGTGAAACTTTTGTCCGGATACTGACTTTTTAGTACCACGTGGATGTTCACTTACACCCACAATTTGGTAAGCAGATTAGTAGTAGGCCTAAAATATTAATTAGATGTGTATCGGGACGCCGAAAAGTTAGTAATCTGCATAAATTTAGCGTATCCTTATTTTTATTAAATTCGGTTAGCAGAGCACACCACATGCTACCGTTTTGGTAAATCATGAAAGTGATAAGCACTGAAGTGGCGGTGAAGAAAGGGACAGCTCAATAGCCACGACATCTTTTAGAAGATGAGATAAACAAAATAAGATTTCTGTGGTATGGCAGTACTATTTGCAGTTTAAAATCTGACATATTTATTAAACATAAAGATACAGTAAATTTATACAGATTAGTAACTTTTGGGTGCCACACTACACATCACATTAATATTTTAGGCATACTACAAATGTTTCACCCATTATCTAAAGCCCTGGTGATTATTGTGCATGCGACATATAATCATGATTAAATCGCAATAGCAGCCCTAACTACTAGACCTTGCCACTTTGTTTGGTTGTGTAAACTGCAGCACATTCTCACTGTGAAAATGAAAAATATGACTCAAAGAACATGTGGGGAAAAGAAGGCAAAACCGAAGAGAAACAACATTTATGACTTGAACTCTAAATGTTCTAAATGTAGACGTAAGATGCAGAAACACCAGCAAGTTTCTTACCGTATTATAACTTCGGTACATGAGCACTTCCTCTAAAATATTCAATACTGTTTGTGTTGAAATACAATTAACATGCAATATATACCAAGAAAGTTCACATCTATAACACGCTTCCAGGTAGGTGATAAGACACCTGCTTACTGAACACGCAGTGTAATGAAAGAGAAGTAAACGACTGTCAAACTTTAAAATACCACAGTGTGAGGCCAAGGTGCTCATGTCAAATTCGGAAGAGAAGTTTATGCACTACTCAAAAAAGGCAGTGTTTACCAGAAAACTACACACTTAGCAGGCAGTGTTTACCAGAAAACTTGACTCTACCACAAATGTGGTAGATATTCCCACAGAAAGGGTCAGGTCTCAAAGGCTTCAACTCTGTGGAAGATAAGAATGGATGATTTAAATACAAGGACAGTGAGAAGCTGGCAGCAAGAACTACAGGGTGATGTGTAATGAGTCTGTGGCATGATGAGGTCCTACCTTTGCATCTAGCCATGAACTGCAGCCGGTCAAGTGGACGACTAAAGGTCACACAGTGGTGGTTCATTGTGGGAGACATGTCACCGGAACAGAACTTCCCCACATTTCTGGATACAAACACAATCATCGTTGTCAAGCACCAGACATATCAATCAACAATTACATACACTGATGCTTAACTACATTTATTTTCCTCTGCTATCAAAATGGTCAGCCTCTAAACCCTAACCAATCACCAGAAAATGTCTTCTCTGAACCTCAGAGATGGACTGCATTTTACCAGAACATTAGCCTATAAATGTTAATACCTATACTGAACCAATAAGACTGGTGATATGATTTCACTGCCAGGTGTCCATATGTCCCAGATGTAACCCACTGGCAACTTAGAATTATACATACAATCCAGGGTACAGGAGGTAACGAGCCGTTAGCATCAGGGGTTCTGAAAAACTGCTCTCTGATAGGATCAGCTCCACGTCTTCATTTCTATACAGGACATGTCATCATATTATTATTTGAGGCAAATAAGCTTTACACTTCAACCCAGGCAGCAGGGATATAGGGACATACCTGGTCACAGCACCCTTCTCAGCCAGGATGAAGGCGGCACCTGGGTTGGCAGTTCGCACCAGCTGCTGTACCTGCTTCAGAAGAGGGTGTCTCTGCTCCTGGGTCAGCCCCGTAAAAACTACATTGCTCACCAGACCTGGAGCACACAGAGAACATAGGTCAGAACCTTAGCTCAAGTCCAAGAGTGCCTTTGCTGTAATAACCTGATGGCAATTACATTGTGAAAAGTAACAGAGACAAACTGCTTTGGACACTTTCCTGCAGGTAGCAGTGAGCTGTTATGGTTTTAGCAGCAGCATTATATTTATATAACTGAAATTTAAAGAATGTTAAATTATGTATAAAAATGCACAAAAAACAAATTTCTTTAAAATATCACGTACGTGCTAGGTAACTCTGGGCCTAGGATGGGCACTGAACTACCCTGTGTATCATCGCACATTGAGATGTGCCCAGTGCAGGGCAGCCCTGTGCATAAGTCTTCCTTGCCAATACACAACTGTGATGTTTGCCAAGCTGCCTCCAGGCAACAGGCAAACTGGCAGGGGATTGCAGAAAGGCGATGGTCATCAGAGATGAGCAGTCTCACACTGAGCAAGAATTCCCTGACATCCACCACCCACTGCGGATAAGTGCAGGAAGATCAACAGCCCACTATACTGTAGATGACTCTCCAACAGACCAGAAGCCTGGCCTCCTGCTTCTGATTAGCCTTCAAACAGGAAATCAGTACAAACATAAAGGAAAGGACACCTCCCACTGAAAGAGCTGAGAAACCATCCATGCCAAACAAAAACTCATCTAAAACAAGAGACAGAAACAACAACACTATCCACCCGGACAGCTGATCATACCCATCAGAAAATTTTGCCCAGCTGTTAAATACACCACAAACGAACATATTGCCTCATGATTAACAGCATGAAACAACAACATGAAATGAGCTTCTGGACAACAGCCATGACCTGGACAGGCTCAAACAAACCCATGCACATCACTGTCATCCATATTCCACGATAGCTCAAAGTCTGATGGTAACCAGCTGTAGGGGTAAGCAGCTACACAACTTACCATGACTGCACTGTTCCAAGAGCTTGGGAAACACATATCTGCAGGAAAAAAATAAATAAAATAGAATTCATTAATATTTAATTTATGGTTATCATTATTATACTTTAAGTCTGCAATTGAATGTCTTTGTTTCATTCGGTAGACTGGCATTCGATTCAGGCCCTAGTTTTATGCCTATGCTGACCAAGGTACGTGGTGAGAAGATGGATGGATGGTTAGTTTCAACTGTAACTGTCAAAATATTAACTGAAAAACTTCTTATAAGCTGATTTTGTTGGCTTGTTTACGTTTCTTTAAATATACAGTGGGACTCCTGTATACACGGTTTCAGTTAATCGTGGTTTACCACGGTCTGAAAAGAAAACTTAAAAAATTCCAGAATTGGTTCATAAGTTTCAAACTGCACACCAGACTAGTACAGGGCGCAAGCCAGTGAGTATCCACAATTGTCTAAGATATAAAAAACAGGTAAATGATGCAATATTTTTCACTGCAAAACGTGTAACAGTAGGCTATGCTTTTTCATTGTTCCTTTGTCCTTTGAGGGATATAAAAAGCACAATTTTCACTGCTTCACCTTGATACATATTTTTTGATTGCTATATCGTCTCTTGATAATTACACTAAAACATCAATATCCCTTTTCATTCAAGAGAGTAAAGTACTGTATAATAGTGTACAATGTACTTCAATGTTACCGTATTTAATATTGGCAAAGACTGTGCATAATTTATCAATTTAACTTTACCATATGTATGTACACAAAAATAACATTATATATGGGGTCTGCGAATGGTTCGCTATTATCTACAATTTTGGCTATCCACAGAAGGTTTTGAAACATGTTACCCACGGATAAAGGGGATTACTGAACAGATCATACCCCGTTGATTATTTCTTTGATATCAGAATAAGCAACATGTGTTAAATTTTGACAGGTGAGTGTCTGCCATGTTGTCAGGACCATGACACTAATAGAAAACCAATTGTGACACCAGGAATAAATTGATACAGTGTAAAATCAGGTATCTAATAACAATTAAGGACCAGTTAGTGCATGAGCCCTTTTACAGAGGGACAAGTCACATTGACAGAAATTATAAACCAAGCTTGATTATTCTTTCTCCCTGATGCCATAACTGGCTACTTGCCTCACTAAGGTACATTTTGATGGGGAAATTATGAATCCTTCTATTTTTCTCTAGTACAGGACGACCCTGACAAACATCCTTTGAAGCCCAGTTCAGATGGAAAACAGCAAACAATTTCAAGTTTCAAATATGCTTATATAATATTCCAGTGATAGTTTTGAGTTACATTGCTCAGAATAAACAAATTATAGTCCATGAGCAGGGAAACATTTTGCTTAACCCCGAAGCTGAAATGAAATACAGGTAAAACTAAAAAGAATAAATCAACCCAAGAAATAAACATATGTATCAGTCATTGCTATATTATCACAGCATTCTTCAGTGAAGTGTTTGTTAGTCCTTAAGTTTATTAATTTATCCCTATTCAAAGCACACAGAGCCACAGGTAATAATTGAATAGTCAGACAGACTTAATCCTTTAATAAATACCACCAGCATTTATGTAAATGTATTGGGAAACAGCTGGGGGGGGGGGGAGGGTACTCCACAGGTCTTCAGGTAGCTCAATGCAACAAATCAGGCCGAAATAAAAGGCTAAATGTAAAGTGCCAGCTGATTTTTTTAATTGGTGAAATAACTTAAGCTGTAAGCATTTCCAAGACATTCCTGTGCACAGCTAGAGCTGTTAACTATTTCCACTGAACCACAGACAAGCCCCATATGGCTAATACAGAAAAAAAAGATGTGTCAGCAGTGGACACTTTATTCATTTAGCAGACACTTTTATCCAATGAGACATACAGTACTTTTAGAAAGGAGCAGTTGGAGATTAAGGGGCAAGTGGTGAAATCACTTTGGCTTGACCTTTGAACCAGATTTGAACCAGTGACCCACCAATCACAGCCAGAGCCTTCTAAATTCACTGAGTTACACACCAATCACAACCCCCACCTTAAATAGGGCGACCCTCACCAACGCTGTACAGCAATATCAACAGAGCCACCTATAAATTATATGTCTTAATGTAAAAGGATATATAAAGTTTCATTTTACCATAATTTGAATTTGGCTGGGTGAATATTTACAAATAAAAGTGACTTGTGGTGGGATTATTTACCTGTGCTCCATAAAGGAGCTGAGGGGGTCCACACAGGCAGTAATGGCACCCACGCTGAAGGCATCTTGGATCCCAGGGTCTGGGTGGGCGAGCACTGCCTGCACCACGTCTGCCACATCCGTGTATCTGAAACAGAGGGAAGATGCCAGGTGTGAGGCCAAGCGAAAATGTTTCCCAGACAGAATACAAACGTCAAGCTAAAGGACAATAAGGGGTTCAAGCAGAAACACTTTGAAACGGCAAAAATCAGAGATAATATGCACCTATTTTAGGGCCACTCATACGCATTACACTATGGAGTCAAGTAGGGGTCACAATACACAGATTTTGTGCATAATGCTGCCATATATTAAAGTACAGTGCCCTCCACAATTATTGGCACCCCTTGTAAAATTTGAAAAAAAAAAATTCTAATCATTTTTACAAATTTTTACAAGGGGTGCCAATAATTGTGGAGGGCACTGTAGTTCTAATGATAGGAAATCAACGTGACCTTAAGTACTGTTGAGAATAAGCCAACCTAACCTTCTGTAAGGAACAGAATCACGGACATAAGGAACAGTCACATGTCAGGCAGGAGTCCCTTGAGCAGAAGAGATAAGAAGCGGATATGTGCACTGCAGCAGCACTGTGAGAATTGGATACCTGACTGGTGTGCAAGAGCAGAAGCAGGACTGCCAGATCTAGTGGACACAGAAATGCTAAGACATGCGACATGGCTGCCGATGTTAACATATTACGGCTGATGCCATTGGGAACGTTGTTTTCTTGTGCAAAAAAATATAGTTCAGTACCTGTTTTTCTTATTTATTCTATTCTTGAGGGTGCTATAGGGATGAATACAAAAGGCACTGCTGTTTACACATTCAGATGTAGCAGACCATGCAACAGTGAGATCTAAATACAGGCAGGTATGAGGTATGCAAATCACTGCGAAATTCACATCTAATGGACTATAGAATGACAGAAATATAGTCAGAGTACAAGCCTTAACGGTGACTATAAAGGTGCCCATTCCCCCATAATGATTTAACCGCAGAATGCAATACAATGTAGAATCAATCTGACAACATCATTTGAATAGCATTTAAATAACATCACACCATTTTCTACATCCCGAACCTTCTACCCAGACTGATCTATGGACCTTTAACACTGCTCTCCTTCTAACCATTACAATGAACAACCAAACAGGACAAAGACAATATTTACACCACATACTTATGACACAAAATCTAACAAGCACAACATGCTTCTTGATTAATTCCCTTTATGTTATGAACACTACAACACTATACTCTTCTATTCCACTATTATTCTGTCTGGCATAGGCTTTGGCAATTCACCCTTTACCCTATATAAAAATCTGAAATGCAGTTGATTTTTTGGCCCTGTTGTAAACATTGTCACACAATAGGCAAGCTGCTATGACACAAAGCAAGCTAATCTTCTGAAGTCAAGTGTCAGATAGTGACACGATATTTTCTGGGGGCTCATTATGAACTGACATGCCTCTCTGACACAACCACGCCTCTCCTTTCACAAGGAGATCCTGCGGTTGGCTGTTTAAAGGACAGCAAAATGTATAGCAGTGGCACGCGGCACAGTCTGATTGGGTTACAGTGCAGTTCTGGATCAGGGGCTTATCAGGTTCGCCTTCAACCATGGAATTCAAGGCTCCACTGTTTTAATCTCTTATTTAAATTGCATTGTATACAAGTGGCAATTAGACTTACATATACTACTGAAAAAATATAACAAAAAGTAACAATCAGTGAAGTGGCTGTCTACATTTACAGAGTTAGTGAAGCAAGATTTCAAACACTGGATGGAGTTTTCGAGTGCTACCAGTCATCGACTGCCTTAACCCGCTGGTTCTGATTACGTCAGACTAGGCAGCAATACACTATAACTCTAAAACTTGAAAACCCAACACACAGGAGGCTGGCTGACTGTGCAGTTAGGCACTGAAACACATTGACAGTGTCGCCCCCTGCATTTCGCATGTGGTATTACCCAGGGGTGAGCACCAAAAGCCGGCACTTGCTGGGACTCAGGCCAGAGAGCTGGGTGCCAGTGTTCATCTGACTCTCCAGCAGAGAAGACAGGTACCGCTGAAAGTGCGCTCTGCAGAACACCTCGTGTCTGTCCAGGGGGGGGCGGTACACCATCCACCTGTGGACCATCACAGCACAGCACTGATGCTTATGATAGCAGAGGCAATAAATTGAAAAGACAAAAAAGAGCTTCCCTGTGAAAACCGGCGTTCAAAATAAATGTCCCCTACCTTCCATAAGACTTATTCAGATTCATCAAGAAGTTACAGAGGTTGTCCTTACAGCTGCCGGGAATCCCAGTTAGAATGGTCATCACAATCTGTAGAAACAGAAACACACACACAAAAACACGTGTCACACACACATATTCCCCGCCTTCGTGGTCATTCCCCAGACGGGACACGGCAGACACACCTTGCAGTCTCGGGCGTGCTGATGAGGGGAGGTCTCCCTTCGGCTGAAGAGGACTTCCAGGTGGTTTCTCTGCACTGCTTCCTGGCCCACGCTGCTGAGGGCAAAGTGCTGCAGGAACCTGGGGGAGCATAAAGATTGTAAGGGCAGTCGTGCTGGAAAACACAAACTGAACCACTGCACCCTGCAGAAAACAACCAGGGACCATGACAGGAGAGTCTCACACCACACACTAACATCTGCATCACAGTAGATCATTCTCAGTCCTGTAGAATGTTACACGCATTGAGCAGAACGGCGACATCAGGCAGAGTAAGAGAAAGAGAGCCCAAACTGTACAGGTGACGGGCTACGTACGCTTCGAGCTCTGGGGGCACTGTGGTGGAGACCTTCAGGGAGCCACCGGGCAGTGTGGTTAGTGGGGCGTGACTTTTACACAGGCGGTCAAGTCGGCGAAGCCTGTAGGAGAACGTACATGAAGGGGGACATCATCGTACCCTAAAGGGCCATCTTCCCCCGATGGGGCTTAAACTTCACTGATTTAGCATAAAGCTCACACATCTGCAAGGCAGCTTGGTCATTTACCAATAAAACTGGGAATGTATGTAAGCAGCAGAAATGAGAGACGTGTACAGTGCGACTCACATGATTTTCTGCTCGGGGGTCAGCTGATCCCTGCCAACTGTCTGGACAATCTGCCCGACGTCACATTTCTGCTGCAACCACACGGGGAGCACCTGCAGCGTAGCAGCAGGCATGAGGGTAGGGGAGGTGGGCGGGGTCAACTGCTTTCGGGACCGTCCCCATTAGTGATGGGGAGAAGCTTTTATTCACAAGGGCATGTAGATGCATTGACAGACTACTGCATGAAACATGAATCATACGTGTTAGGATACCTAAGGGTTTTTATCTGAACACATATGAGGCCAGCTCAAGGACATCAACGGATCACGGCTCCCTCTACTGCCTTTCAACAGCAGCTCCTACCTGTGCACAAAATGACCTGTAGCTATTGGACTTGGCCTGCAAGCCAAAAGCCAGACTGTGGGAGGCGCTACGGAGCTGGAATGGCAGGAAGGGGAGTATGGAACTCTTGTACTCCAGAAAAAGGGCTGCCAGAGTCCTAGACGAGTCCTGTCAGGCACACAAAGAGGACACAAACAAGTTCAAAAATATGCTTCAGTTCCTGAGAAGGTGGAACTTGACACATCTGAGCATATTTCTTTCAATAACGTTCAGTAGCTAAACAGAAAGTGCCTGTCATTTCAAGCAGGGAAATCTCATACATAAAAACAGGGAGCCCAGAAAAAGCCCAAAAGAATCCAGAACATGAGCCGTGGTACCGAAAGGCCCGGAGGTGACTTGGCCGGCGAGCCGGGGCAGCTGCAGAATGGCTGTGGAGTGACAGGGCAGCGCCGGGGCAAGAATGAGGCCCGTATTTGAGGCACCATTGGTATTCAGAGCGCACCACTCCGCTGGCCCCGGGGGACGGCTGCTCTTCAAAACAAGCTTTGTTACCAAACCCTTTACGCTACGATAACATGAATGCAAAGCAGCGCTTCATTCCTGCCCCCCAGGAGTGGCGCGGTCCCTCTCGCTCCACGTTCGGGGCCCTGCCGCTTAAGAGCACAAAGAGCCTCGGCTTCCGTGTTTGCGCTGCTGACAGCTGAGGCGTTTCCGAGCGTCTGCGTCCGCGGGGCCCGTGAGAGACGCCGTCGAGACTTGGAACG
Source organism: Hyperopisus bebe (assembly GCA_026777045.1). NCBI lineage: Eukaryota > Metazoa > Chordata > Actinopteri > Osteoglossiformes > Mormyridae > Hyperopisus > Hyperopisus bebe. The sequence goes on from JAODJW010000015.1 coordinate 22,571,246, forward strand.
CCGAGCCTGATTAGAGCCAACACACAGCTCCGTGGCATCCAAACACAGCCACCTCCGGCGTATTAAAGTGCCGCGGAGTTCAGCTCCAAATGACCTCATAGAAAACCAGTCACTATGTAGCTGTGTTCATTTGCTTTGGGGCAGAATTGGGGCAGAATTTGCTCATTTTCACTTAAAACTAAGAGCAATGCACAGAATTCAGCAGTAAGAATGCTGCACCCAGCCATAATGATGGCTCCCCCACAATACAATATGCCAAATGGGGGAGTTCGCCATGATATATTTTGGGAAACAAAAATACAGCGATATTCCCAAAATACTGTGATGTGCCCCAAGTACCACGGTATACTGCATTACTGTAATACTATTCCAGCCTAGGTCTTAATACCCATGGAGAGCATTGCACGCTCTGTAATATCCATGACTCATTCTCAATAGCAGTATCTGTCAAGTACGGTGTAATTAGAAGGAAGGTCCTTCAATAAACCAGAAAATGGCAGAAACGTGTCACCTACCCCTTGGTAAAATTTAAGGCCACGGATGAGGTTCCTTGGCAAGGTCACACTGCCATACTGAGGATGGACAAAGAGGATCCCCTCGGAGAAGAAGCTGATTTTACCTGCAATTGAAGATTACACAAATGCAGATGATCTGAATGAATGGGAACAGTACAATGGATGGTGATCTGTTAACTTCACACAATATGTGGGCTAGCTTTCCCCAGTACACGTTTGAAAATGCTCTTTTGAATAACACTGGTGTTTTTGCATGTGTGTATCTTCAATGTATTCTATGTGTTTTCCTGAGTATGCAAGATGCCGTAACTGTATAACTGTCAAGCTCACAATCGTCAGTCATATTAGGACTGCTCATGTCACCTCTACATTGCCTGAAGGTTTGTACTTCATGCTGGCAGACTGACAAGCAGCCTCAGAAATCTGTGAAGCACACAGACTTCAGCATGCTGTGGGCACGTGTCACTGGTGTAACACATACTTTGCCAGTGCACTTTGTGAAAGGCAGCACTGAAAAGTAGGTTTCTCAGTCAGGTCGGCACTGCAGTGAGCAGGAAAGAACCATACCTTCCTCAGCAGTGGTCAGTAGGTCACTGGAGGACATCAGGGCTGTGTCCCCTGCTGACAGCACGACTCCAAGGCAGGTTTCTTCTTCCTGCTGTGACATACACATAACAATATACAAAATCAAACACGCACACGCACATTGATATTCATATGTGGAGCTGTAGAGCAATTAAAATCATGCTTTGACTTGACAGACTAGAATGTTTTCCAAACTGCTACTAGCAGCCTGGATGAATACACGGACACTGTTACATGGCACATAAGCTTGTGAGGACTCTCACATTCCCAAAAGGTCCGTTGTCAGGTATAACAATGACAAACCATGGTTTACAGCTGAACTCAGGCAGCTTCTTAAAACAAAAGATGAAGCCTACAGGAGTGGTGACAAAAACCTGTTCAAAATTGCTAAGCGCAAACTGGGAAAGGCAATCAAAGCTGCCAAGGTAGAATACGCTAAAAAGCTGGAAAACTAGTTCTCAAGAAACAAGCCATCTACAGTCTGGAAAGTAATGCAGACATTAACCAAAAACAAAAAGAAAAATGCCACCCAGCTACTAGACGACAATCAACTGCCCAATACATTAAATGAATTCTACTGCGGGTTTGAAAAGCCACATTCATGCATCATACAGCCCTCACCTTTTCAATGGCCTTCTTCACACCTGGGTACCTTCACACCTCGCCCACACTCTCCCCAGCTCACCCCTCCTACGTCCAGCCACCTCCCCATGAGAATCAGCGACAGAGACGTACAAGATCTTCAGAAGTCAGAATACAAGGAAAGCTCCTGATCCAGACTCTGTCTCCCCAGCCACTCTGAAGCACTGTGCAAATCAACTGTCACTTGTCTTCACAGATATTTTCAACCAGTCACTGGATCTTTGTGTTGTTCTAGCCTGTTTTAAAACATCCATAATAACACTTGTTCCAAAGAAACCCAGAGTCTCTTGCCTCAGTGACTACAGATCAGTGGCTCTCACATCTGTAGTTATGAAGGCTTTTAAGAGACTTCTGCTATCATACAATATACCATCACGGACCCATTGCTTGACCCCTGTAAGGAAAAGTAGTAAAGATGTCTCAATGGTCTTGGTTGATCATTTGAATACAGATAATGTTAGCAAGTTATGATTATGGGGGAAGTCTGGGACAGAATAAGTGGTTCCAGTCAGCACCACTAGGGTGATAAGGAAGACAATTGAATTTCAATGATCAGAAAGACTCCACCCTGTCCTGCCCCATCCTTGCCCCAGGCTCCTCACAGTCCAGGGGGTCACTCTTTATATGTAAATTCACTCACAACACCTACACACAGCACCTTGTTGGGGAGGGTCTTTTGGGGTATAAAGGGGGGGTGAAGAACTGCCCTTAATTTGTATTTGAGCTGCCTTTCAATACCCGGTGTAGGGCTACACTGTATTACATTATATTATTTCTTACTGTTCAATAAACCACAGTTTTGCTGAAACTGAGGAGACTCCGCAAGTGGATTCCTTACGATCTGCGGACGATGAAGATAACATTGGACTCCATTTCATGCTCCAACATTTGGACTGTCCTGAGACATATGTTACGATTCTGTTTGTGGACTTCAGCTCTGCATTTAATAGTATTCTCCCTGAGCTAATGCGGACTAAACTCTCACAACTGTCTGTGCCTGAACTAGGAATCGACCTATATTGGTTTTTCAGGGCCGATGCCGACACTGATTATTGCTAGTTAATGATTACCGATAGCCGATATTTGGAACCGATATATATACAGTAAAAATGAAAATCTCTGAAAACTCCAACACAAAATATTGCCTTTATTACTTATCTTTTTTTTTTTCATTAAATTTGGTGTTTTCTTTGCATCCATCTGCAATGAGAAGTAATGAGAATGAGAAGTAATTACAGTAAGGCTGCTCTATTTAAAGTCAATGTTAAATTGACTTGTAAATGTTAAATTAATGGGTAAATTATTCATTATACAATCAAAAAGTGTATACTTTTTAGATTCTTAAGTATTCATAACAGAGTTGCTTTAAATAAAGCATCTAATAAAAACTATAAGTCTGAGCGAGACAAATCAAATTAAAAGATTTAAAATGAAAAGGTTTTAATTCATTTTGCTTAATTACATAATAGAGAATGAGTAAATGTTGATAGGTAAACAGTCCTTCAAATTCTGCAACGTTCAGAGATTTTTTCATTACGTACTGCACGGGTTTAGGTGCTTCCAGCTTTACCATAATGATTTGCTAACACTTTTTGTACTCATAAAGGTTTTTTATGTTCAGCTATGGACCGCTTCATGTTTGAATGTGCCTGTTTCAAGGTGTTTCTTGTGTATACAGCTGATTAATAAGGGCGATTTTTTGCGTGTTGGTGAAAGTAGGGGTGGACAAGTATTTTGAAAAATTTCATAAGCCCTGGTAATTCTATTGTTAACCCTTGGTTATTACAGGTACTAACAGTGCATGCACATCCCACTGCATGCTCACATTATCACTGCAACAAAGTCCGTTATTCCGACATTTCAGCACTATAACTGGGAAGCCGGAAAGGGTTTTCATTATGGAAACAGCTCACAAGAGCTACGTTGTGTGGAGGATTGTATAGTTTTCACTTGGGAAACATGAGCTGCTTTTCCTCCAGTCCTCAGTAAGGTCTCACGCTCAGCTGCTCTCCTCTTCTCCTTGGTGCTTCACGCTGTGCTTGGGTGACGTGTATGAGTGACACCAAGGCTTCAGTGGTGATTGGCTATTAATCGTATGTCATCTAGCCAATCAGAGATTGTTATGGGTGGGACTTTAAACGAAGCAGCGCGGTTCCTCAGGCACAGAGGAAGAGACGGTAACAGAGCCGCATTAGCGCACTTTGTAATAATATCGGTTATCGGTAAAAAAAAAAAACACGCAGTTATCAATAATTGGCAAAATCCTAATATTAGCCTGAACCACTATGCATGTGGCTCTACAGCTTCCTCAAAGACAGAACACAACGTGTGAGAATGGGCAAACACACGTCAGAACCACGAACCATCAGCACCGGAGCACCACAGGGCTATGTACTTTCTCCTTTGCTCTTCTCTCTCACAAACAACTGCACATCAGGGGACCCCACTGTAAAACTCATTAAGTTTGCAGATGACATAACCCTGATTGGACTGATTCAGAACAGCGACGAGTCAGCATGCAGAGAGGAGATGAAGCAGCTGATGACATGGTGTTGTTCAAATAACCTGGAACTTAATGCCCAAAAAACTGTTAAGATGGTGGTGGACTTCAGGTGAAATCCCCCACCTAGTGTCTCACCCATAACCATACAAGGCTCAACTGTCAGCACTGTTGAATCTTTTAAATTCCTAGGGACCTCAGTAGAGCTGGGCGATATGGCCTAAAAATAAAATCTCTGATTTTTTCACAAAAAATCCGATTTGCGATTTTAATCGATTTCCCCCTCCCCTACTTAAAATCAAACTACAGATAACAAATAAATGGTTCAAAACAAGTTTTAACTTTATTTAGCTTTTTTTACTTTAGGGTTAAAGTGCAATCTGACAAGCCATAAAAGATGCTTGTAAGTGAGATGGCAGACCACGCCATTGTAAACACTTGTAAAAACTTTTAGAAAGCTTTCTCTATAGCTTATTTTCAAACTGGCAGCAATACACCCTCAAACTTATAAATAAAAGTAATAAGTAATACTGTAATAATAATAGAAAAAAAACCACACAATTTTATCATGTCAGCTTGGTATTAAGTAAATACTTTATGCCATTGGGCATGACAGTGCAAAAGAAAGCTTTTGAAAAATTGCCAGTGTTAAGAAAAATGAGCCACGTACTTCGGGTCTAAAACTTTTAGCATGTTAAAGAATTCCAGCTTTTCCACAGTATGTATGGGCACCATGTCTGTTGCACTATACATCGTGACAGCATTTGCTATCGCCTTCCATCGTGCCCCATTCTTATCATATGGCACACAGTTCGAAAATGTGTCAACACCAAAATTGCTTGCTTAACTTTGTTGTGCTGATGCTGCGGCTATTTTCATTTCGCTGGGAGCGGCACTTCTCTCACTCCGCTGCGTGCCTCTGCTTTACGTGCTGGAATAAATTAGTCGCACTGCTTCCTTTGGTTGCAACAGTTTTTTAAAGTCTTTGCAACAAGGACTTGTTTGGTCTGTGTTCAACGGCGCAAAACCGAACCAATCCCATATTACAGATGTAGCAACACCTTTCTTGGGCACAAGCGCCAGCTTTTCCCCTGTCATTGCCATGTTGTTAGTGAATCTGCTACAGTGTTTGGGTGCGCCGCGCTAATTTACCCGTGAAGAATGGCGCGTTGCATTAGTTCCGCTTTTGGCGCTCGTGTGTAAAAAAAGTAATAAAATCGATTTTCATGAAAACACATCGCCCTGAACTGTAAATTCGAATTAATCGATTAAATCGATTTATCGCCCAGCTCTAGACCACAGTTTCCCACGACCTGAAATGGCAGTTCAACATCACCTCCATCACAAAGAGCCCAGCAGTGGATTTACTTTCTAAGGCAGTTAAAAATGCACCATCTCTCTCAGTCTACGATGGTCCAGTTTTAAGCTGCAATCATTGAGTCCATCCTCATCTCCTCCATCACAGCCTGGTTTGGATCAGCCACTGAACAAGGCCAGACTGCAACGCATCATCCACTCAGCAGAGCGAATAATCGGCAGTAACCTGCCTACCCTCCAGACACTGTACATCACCAGAACCAGGAAATGGGCATACAAAATCCTTGAGGACCCATCTCACCCTGCTCACTACATCTTTCAAACCTTACCCTCCAGGAGAAGACTCATGGCAATCAGAACCAAGACCACAAGACACACCAAGAGCTTCTTCCCTCAGGCAGTCTCTCTCATTAACCAAACCAGTCTCTGAATGGACGTTCAATTAACCGTTACCTGCAGTGTACTATCGACCAGAATTACTGGTGGTGAACTACTGATAAACTTCCCCTACGATTAGATTCTGCACTCTTGCACATTATGCACACATACTGCTAACTCTGTATACATATTGCACTCTCACACATATAGAGTTGACTTGGCTGCTACCTAATGATTGCACTATTTAAAAGCCCTTTAATTCATTATATCATATATATAGTTTATATTCATATAGTTTTATATTCATAGTCTACAATTATTACTATGTACATACATACACATACATAAATACATGTTTAATTTATTATATAACTATCATCATTACTGCTACTGTTAAAATTAATTACCATATAATATTACATTACCCAATTGCCAATCTAGTGTTTATGTTTACTTTTCTGTACATACCTTTACTAATTGTTGTATGATTTTTGTAATGTCTTCTAAAGGTACCACCAAGGCAAATTCCTTGTATGGAAACATACTTGGCTAATAAAAAGGTTTCTGATTCTGATATCTTTGTGTGGACCATCCATTCATTTCAGTGGGAAAAACCCAAATCCCAACAATGACAACCTTAATCTCTACCCAGGCATAACCTTAACCATAAGTAATGAAACAAAATACAAGACTTTTGACATTTTTAGTCATAGATTGCAGTCACAGATTTCTATAAAATTGAGTTTCCCTCAATGATGGACTACAAAATATAATGTGTATATCAGTATGCCTAAGTCTGCCACCTTTGAAGGCCACCAGCAGGGGAAATTCTCCCTAATGGGGAGGGAGGGAAAAACTGGTCGCCACAACGTCAAAAAGTTTTTATCACATTGTGGGGCCTTTTGGTCCCTATGAGGTAATATATAAATAACACACATACACACAAGCGCGCAGACACAGACACACGTACACGTACACGTACACGTACACACAGACACAAATATGACAGCTGAGCAATGTTATACAGGATACTGCTAAAATTCTTTTGTACCTTGGGTGGTACCAACTATGACTATTGCTGATCACATTAAAGCAGCTTAACGATTTGTTTCCTTACAGGCTGCTGGAAACACAGGGACCTGAGGTGTGCTCCTACCTTCAACAGAAGGTGCTGAACACATTCGGAGAGCTTCACATCACACTCGTCCACCTGAAACACACGCAACACAGCAAGAGGCCTTTATAACAGACCTTATAACACACAGTTACAGACTTTACGATTTCATAACATACAGAACAATTTAGCACTGCCATCTGTCAATCCATCCATCTTTGAATGGCTTATCTGGTCAGTGTTGTGTGGGAGCTCACACAGGGGGAGTGGGGTTGAAGGTTATCCCAGGCAGCACATGACACAAGGTTTGGCTACACCCAGGGTGGGATGCCAGTCTATTGCAGGGCACATACACTTACACAGAATTTGATACCGCAGCAATTTAGAGACACCAGTTACTCTAGCTGCATGCCTTTGGACTGTGGGAGGAAAAAGTTCCCAGAGGAAACCTATACCTGAGATCATACAAACTCCACACATATATTATTCCTTATTGAAAATGGAAATGTTGCTGTGTTATAAAGGAATCTGTCATCAGCCTTGAGGAGAAACAGAGAGCAGGGGTCCCCAAGTAAGGAAGAAAACACTAACCAGCCAGGAGACATAGCGCGGGATGTCAGCGGTCAGGATGGTGAAGTGGCTATCTCGGGAAACGCTGCCATCTACAGGACCAACCCAACAGATGTCACATGCCACACAGACTACCAGCCAATTTAATGCTAATGAAGGCGAATCATACTTTTTGGCTGGATTTACATAGACTGTGCAACGTATCTGATTAGAAGAGTCCCATTTCACTTCTCTCCCATCTTTCTCCAGGTTGTGCTGTTTATGTGAGGCAGGCGTTACCTCGCTCCTGGACGTAGAGGCAGGATTCCAGGAAAGACTCTGAGAAGACGAGGGAGCCGAGGACCTCTCTACCCTCCAGTGGGTGAGGAATGTCATAGACTGCCATGAAGGCCTGTGAGGAGAGAGCAGACTTTCCCATGAAGACACAGAGGCAGTAAACATACACTCACCTAAAGGATTATTAGGAACACCATACTAATACGGTGTTTGACCCCCTTTCGCCTTCAGAACTG
>JAODJW010000015.1:22579478-22601611 GCA_026777045.1 Hyperopisus bebe
TTGGTTGATTAGATAATTGCATTAATGAGAAATTGAACAGGTGTTCCTAATAATCCTTTAGGTGAGTGTATATATGACGATAACTTATGCCTAGTATACGCCCCATAAGGTTAGAAGCGATCGATCACTTACAGTTTTCACCATGAACCTGCTCTCTGCACTTTCCAGGGGAATTACTCTGTGAAAAATGTAAATAATTGCAGGTTAAAATGATGATAGACAGGAATGATGGACTACAACATAGAATGTGTATATCGGTATGCCTGTGTATATCAAGTCTGCCACCCTTGCAGGCCCCCAGCAGGGGAAATCCCATTGCTCATATCATTCATGATTAAAGTCTCATTTTCGCTGAGAGATGTGTTTGCGTCAAGAGTACATGTAGAATGTACCAACCTTCCTTCATTATTCACAGCTTGAATGTTGAATATGGTTTTTGATCTGTAAAAATATCACAAATATCACTTTTTCCTGAAGTTACAAGTCACAACACAATACATCATAAAACCGATCCCTCTGTGTGGGGGTGTGTGTAGAGGAATACAATTTCTAAACATCTCTTAACCCAGGCCAAGTGAAAGACTAGCCTGGAAGGAAATAATCTCCCAATGTACAAGTAAGCTTTTAACCCGTAGCACTGGAATCTGGAAATGACATTACCATGGGAAGAGCCATTGGAAATAGGAGATTGTAAGCTGTTTTAGAAAAAAAGGGCTATCATGATCTACGCAGCAAGTTAGTACATACATCTGTTTGATTGCCAAGTTAAAAGTATAAAAACATATTAAGCATGAATTTCCCAACTGTGATATTCTGAATGAATCCAGACTGATGGACTTCGAGAGTTAGTCAGAAAACCCATGTCTTTAATTTACAGTAAATGACATATGAACAGAAAGCATTTAGCTTCCACTAAACAAAAGCATTGTTCTGCTCAAATGATGTTTGTTTAATAGAACCTAGTCGAATTGAAAAACGGTCTCAAGGCAGTTTTAATGAAATCCAGTTTTTCTCCTTAACCTTTTTCAGGTAACACGATGGCGAGGAAAAATCTGGCAAGAAGGCAAACTCGACTACCAACTATAGTCAAGATCATCTGCAGTCAAAGTTTGTCAAGCACTAAATTAAGGAGATTCGTAAGAAGCGCCATGCGCCAGGAGGATTAGGGCATGACTCACAGGAGAGAGCTTTTATACTGGGTCAGACCATGTGCACCTAAGGACAGCTGAAAGCTCTGCTCTGCTGCATCCCATGCCTGTGGAAGGAACAGAGGTCAAACCTTTACTTGTAATTCAAGCAGGACATGCAAGAGGGCTGCAGGATAGACAGACAGATGGACAGACAGACAGAGAGGTGGACAGACAGTCAGACAGACAGAAAGAAGGACAGCGTCAGTCAGACAGAGGGACAGACAGATGGACAGACACGCAAACAGAGGGAAAATACATGTACAGGAGTAATGATTCACAGTTTGTCTCAAGTGGCAAAAGTTTGAGAACAAGAGTCATTATGGAGTCTGACTGTCACTGGTTGTAAAGAGCAGCACACCTGACAGTGTCTGTTACCAAAGGGTCTCATTCACGTGGCCATGCCGTGCAAAAAAAAATCACCTAAAATGTTAAGTAATTTATTAAGTGTCCCTTCCTTTGGTGAGACCAAATGAGTAGAAAATATACCTCAGTACTTTTATGAAGAATTGGATGTTCTGGTTGTGCACATGGACACGGACTACAAACTGCAGGCCTGTGAGAGCTCACCTTGGTGGTGCTGAAGGTGTTACAGTAGCATCTGATGCCAGTCAGCACTGCTTGGATCATGGTGCTGTACAGCTCAGACAAAAGCCTACGAGTACAAACAATGCTGTTAGGGTTTCACATCTTACAGAAAAGTGTTTAGGGCCACAATATACCCATCTATTTATACACTGATACACAGAAACACACACGATCACTTTGGTCATTGACAGACGCGTACACTGTATACCTTGCCTACAAGGGGCCCCGTTTGCTGTTTGAGGCCATAACAGAAAGCGGCACTTACGTTATCTCTGTCCTCTTGTGGGACTTGCCACCATTCCCTGTGAGGACATGAATGAGGAGACCTTATGAGACGTTACCTTCTGACACACTTACTGGTGTTGCAATGCTGCTGTAGCCTGTGTTGTGCTTTTTAACAACTACCACTTTTCTTTGCTGTATTGAGGAAATGATTTCATCAAAATTTCTTAAAAGTAGCGAACTGGAAATACCGTTCTTCAGCTTCTCTACCATTTTACCATGATGATAACAACCTTGGCTTATTTCCTTATTGGAAACTGCAGTATAGCTATGCAGCAAGTGCTATTAAGGTCAGAAGCTGATGTCACCTCAAGCAGCTGAACTCCCTGTTTAAGAAGACAGCATTGTCACTGATCTCTTGTCATCAGCTGTCTGCATTTTAATGTCAAAGCTAAATAATATTTATTTCTCAATATAGTCAAACATAGGTATGGGGTGCAACATAAACTAATCACTTTTTAGAGGGTGGGGAGGGACCAGTCAAGAGATCCTGTGAAAGCCAAATGTATGTATGATGTGATGGTTTTAAAATCAATTCCAGTCTTTATCAAATGATGTGCATTTAACAGTAAATATATGTTTAAAAAAACCCCTTGATTATGACTTTTATTTTGATTCAGAAATTAAATAGTAGTGCTAAACAAGTTAATGGTGTACTGTTAACATAACTGTTAACTAAAGGGCAACAAACCTAAATAAGGAGTGTGGGTGGTCCCAAAGAAGTAGGTCCGAGCACATGCCAGAGGGCCCTTTGGTGACACACACTGTACTACCTGGGAGTAAGAAGAAAAGGTCAGCTGTCAAAGAGCCTGTGTCACTCACTCACACACACACACACACAGGTTTGTAACTATATCTTTGTGGGGACTCTCCATTCATTTATATGGGAAAAACTCCGATCCAAACATGATGACCTTAACCCCTACCCAGCCCTAACCTTAACCATAAGTAACTAAATAAAAAACGAGTAATGCTGAAAAGGACAAGTGATAACAGAAAATGGATGATAGGGTTCATAAACATCAAAATAATGTCTTCAGGGCCAAACCGTGGTATATGCGGGTTAATTAATGCACTCTTGACCCTTAGTTATCCCACAACGATGGCCAACCTTGAAAGTATTACAGGTCTGGCACTTGGTATCTCTCTGGTCTGTCTGACAGGCATCCTCACCATGTGCTTGGCTGCAGTCCCCTGGGGGCCTGTGTTCCGGACCTGGTGGCTCTCGGAGGGGAAGCTGAAGCAGTAACTGTCCATGTGCTCCCTGGTAGAGTGGCCTCCAAAGAGCACGAAGGGCTGTCGGCTGTTACTGTCCCGAGAAACCATGGGCATTGCATAAGACACGACCCGGAACCCCTCATGTGCTATAGGAGGTACGTGCAGCAGAAATCCAATCATTTCATTTGGTTCATAGGTGGATGTGCAGGCAGCACCGTTACCTTGTGATTTGGCGGGAAATGAGGCCATGGGAGAAATAAGTCCGGAATGGCTGTGAATTCAAGAAGACAGTGTAAATTAGGAAACCATAGTATTCACCAACGTATATAGTTTTTACATAATCCAAATATTACATATTTCACTAAATATTACAATTCATCTGGCCAGCTGACTGATATGACTGTGATTCCGAAGGCAGGCAATTAATTGACTGAAATATACTTGAATTTGGAGGGACCACGTTTGGCAGCAATTGCTCCGTATGTATGCATTTTTTTTCTCTTTTTAACTTTGTACAGCATTTTCTTGGCAGATCTGTCCACCACTTGGCAGGCTTTTTCAAATCTTTCCGTTAATTCACAAATTCTGACAAAGTGAAGGTCATGCTGTTCCTTATGCATGAATCACTCCAGTGTAGCTATGGCCTTTGACTTTATATCTGAATGATAGGTGAGGTTTTCTCTAGCTAGCTGAAAAATATTTTCCTATAGTCACTTCCTGTCATTTCTGCCCAGTTTTTAGACATTTCAATCTTCTGCTGCAGAGAAATATCATAATTGTGAAGTGTTCTGGACATTTCGGAATATTTCTTCCAACTCAACTACTGCACATTATAGCTCTTTCAAGGTTGTCTTTCGCAGTTTAATTCCTTACCAGGGATGGCCTTTCTCAGAGTGATAACAATGAAACACACTGGTAAAACAGAAATGAAAATTCCAAAGCTAAACTGGGGTGAAAGAAGACAAAGCTCCCTCTCTGACTCCAGTCCAGAGTTGAACCTTAATGCGAAAATGTATAAATCCTTGACAGACCATGGTGGTTTGTTTACATGGATGTGTGTGGAGTAGCTCTGTCACGGTACATGTATACCTTATGTACCGTTCGGTGCATCATATTCAGTTAGGTACGTACAATGAAATGAATGAATACATTTATTGACATGGGCGGGACTTAAATTCATAAGCAGATGTTCAACACATAGACAAACATGGAGCAATTAGAGCTGGGCGATATGGTCTAAAAATAAAATCTCAGATTTTTTCACAAAAAATCCGATTTACGATTTTAATTGATTTTCCCCTCCTCTACTCAAAATCAAACTACAGATGACAAATAAATGGTTCAAAACAAGTTTTTAACTTTTTTTTTACTTTAGGGTTAAAGTGCAATCTGACAAGCCATAAAAGATGCTTGTAAGTGAGATGGCAGACCACACCATTGTAAACACTTTTAGAAACTTGTAAAAACTTTTAGAAAGCTTTCTCTATAGCTTATTTTCAAACTGGCAACAACACAATACACCCTCAAACTTATAAAAGTAATAAGTAATATTGTAATAATAATAGAAAGAAAAACACACAATTTTATCACGTCAGCTTGGTATTAAGTAAATACTTTATGCCATTGGGCTTGACATAGTGCAAAAGAAAGCTTTTGAAAAATTGCCAGTGTTAAGAAAAGTGAGGCACGTTCTTCGGATCTAAAACTTTTAGCATGTTAATAAATCCCAGCTTTTTTGCACAGTATGTATGGGCACGTCTTTTGCACTATACATCGCGACAGCGTTTGCTATCGCCTTCCATCGTGCCCCATGCTTATCATATGGCACACAGTTCGAAAATGTGTCAGGGACTGTTGCTTGCTTAACTTTGTTTGTTGTGCTGGTGCTGCGGCAATTTTCATTTCGCTGGGAGCGGCACTTCTCTCACTCCGCTGCGTGCCTCTGCTTTACGTGCTGGAATAAATTAGTTGCGCTGCTTCCTTTAGTTGCAACAGTTTTTAAAGTCTTTGCAACGAGGACTTGTTTGGTCTGTGTCCGACGGCGCAAAACCGAACCAATTCCATATTACAGATGTAGCAACACCTTTCTTGAGCACAAGCGCCAGCTTTTCCCCTGTCATTGCCATGTTGTTAGTGAATCTGCTACAGTGTTTGGGTGCGCCGCTCTAATTTACCCGTGAAGAATGGTGCGTCGCATTAGTTCCGCTTTTGGCACTTGTGTGTAAAAAAAAGTAATAAAATCAATTTTCATGAAAACACATCATCCTGAACTGTAAATTCGAATTAATCGATTAAATCGATTTATCACCCAGCTCTAGGAGCAATACAGTTAGATTAGTCCAAATTCCACCTCAACACAACTCAAATCACTACACAGAGTAGCTGTGAATGAGAGGATCCCCAAAGCTTTGGTAGGAGAGGCTTTTACAAAATTAAAGTACTTCTGGTAGTGAAGATGTTGTGCCGCAAACAAAAATACAATTATAATCTATTCCACAAAAATCCCTTCGACACCAAGGGCCTGACATATAAATTACATTACCTCCCCAGCCTGGGCTTCAGAAAGCTCCAAGATGGTTGAGTAGCTCTCTATAGCAAAGTTGGAGAAAAAGCTGGTCCACTGTTTTTCAAATGTCACCAAATCCTGAAGAGCAAAGGATGAGGTAGATATTATTTAGCAATGTGAGTCACTTATCAGCTATTTTATAATGTGCATCAGAATGTACATTCATGGCATTTTATTGGCTTAAAAATTTTGTAGCAAAAAACAAAACTTCTGGAGTTTTGATTTTAGTGGGTGTTCCAGACTGCAGGGGAGATTGTCTCCCTCTGTTGGTCAAAACAGCATTGTACGCCTTTGCAGAGTGACCGTGAATATACTAGTTGGCCTACCTCTGTCAGCAGGATGTCCAGGGAAATAGGATCCATTCTGCTGTAGGTTTGCCAGAGCTTCTCACTCATGTCAATCAGCTCAAAATCCAAGCAACAAGAAAAGTGGATTATAACATAATTTCACCTTTGCATTCTGAGTGAACAGAACCCCTTAGACAGTTAGAGCACACAGTATATTTGAAATGTTATCACTACACAAATCATTCCATATCCTAAACATTCGGAGTCTGAAAGAGGCTTGTGGGCATCATGATGTATTTTATATGATCCGAGATGTTGGGAAGGTTACTTTTGAAATGTAATAAGTTAAAGTGACTAGTCGCCTAATTGAAAAAGTAATGTAACTATTTTTATTAATTCAAAGTAATATAATAATTAAATTTGATTACTTTTCTAACAAATTCTTAAACTAGCCATCAATGCTGAACAGCCCCAACAGCTCTGCTGAAAAAATGCAAAGCAGCAAAATAAATGTTACATTCTACATATAAGCTTTTTTTACTGAAAACAATATATTCAGATTTAACCCTTTGTAATCAGCAACATTTTGATTAGTAACTGTGATTTAACTATATGTTTTTTTCTAAGTAACTGCAACATATTACAATTACATTTATTTTGTAATTTCATTACGCAACGCTGTAAAAAGTTACTCCCCAACATTAGGTCTGAGTGTACAGAGCAAATAAACAGCCTTTTCTATGTTAATGACAGAAACTGGCTTAATGCTCTTGTATAATAGCTGTTTACTGTATTGTCTAAAAACAATTCAGGTTCATAATACCTTTTAATAATATAATGAATAATATCTATGCTTTTGCGTATATAGGGAGGATAGAAGAAATTTTATTCTTTCAAATGATCAGCTGGTTGGAAGTGCTGCTGTTCTAATCTTTTTTCATGTGTATCTAAAGCAGATTAAGCAGCATGTGTAATGTAGCCATGGGCGGAAGGTACCTTATGTTTCGTGGTGAAAAAGCCCCCGCCCCCGATGCCCTCCAGGGCGTAGGCTTGAATGATTGGCCACTTCTCAACAAGGAACATGTCAAACTTCTGCACGTGACCTGAAATGTCACACAGTGTCCATTACAAGGCCGGAAACATGCAGGTACGCTGCCTGTGTGTCCTGTAACAGTGACAACAGCACCATTTACATAGCTATTCTGGTCGATGGCTCCTAACCCTTCATGTACAGTGCTCACAGAAAGTTTTGGGAAGCTTAACCTTCGGAAAAAATGGTGCAAAAGAATTGTTCTCCTCACAACAACCGTTCACAAGCAATATTTAACACATTTGCGCATATTTTCCACACAGACATTTTCATTTTATTATAGGTCATCATTTTTTTGTCTGACGCATTCCATTCTGTTCTTGCCATTTGTAGTCACTGGCTTCCAAAGGGATACTAAAAACAAATTGTTGGTGTACACAACTGAATAAAGTTTGTTATAAAATCAATAAATCTGAAATATTTTTACAGAATTGGCACTGTATATGTGTTACCTTGGGAGCTGTAGGGCACCCCGATGTGACTGCAGTCCTGCACCATCTTCACAAAGCTGGAGATCTTGAACTCCTCTGCAGCTTCCTCATCCTCATACTGCATGTGAGAGATGAATGAAACAGCATGACAAACATGTACTCCCATCCATCTTCATGATGATCACACCACATGCCACACCATATACCTGCACGTCCCACTACTCTGCACCAAAGTACTTAATTCTTTCATATATTTATGAAAGAATGTCAGTGTCACTATGTGCAGGTTCTTCAACACAGTGTCTAAAGTTTCACGTATTACAATTATGAAAATGGGTTGTATTAAGCTGACGCCATTGTCCAAAGTAGCATAAATGAAAACGAGGAGACAGCCATTTTACAGGGGAACGAGTAACATCGGCAGCAAGAAAAACCCGAATCTAAATTTCTTCTCAAAGAAACCAAAGAACTATCGGAAAGGGGATAGAAAGCTTTGCTAAAAGTCATCAATCAAAATAACTTGAACACCAGCACTGTCAAGAAGTGGCATCTCAGCAATTTGTTAAAGGCAGACATGGGCAGTATCTCAGTTAAATGTATTTAAAATATGCATTTATTTACATTTCGAGTTTTTTGTGATTTGTATTTTGATGGGTGGCAAAAAAATGTAGTTTGTAACAATACTTTGAGAGATTATATTTTATATATTTAATATTTAAAACACGTAATAAAATATCATTTTAAGATCCTTCATCACCAGGCTTACAGACTTCTCAATACAGCCTATCACTATCTTTGGCAGCAATCCAAAGAATGAAGCTGCTTTGGTGATCGATGCAAATACATAAACTATGTATTTAAATAGGCCTATATTGCTCACAGAATGTCAGTATAGGACAGAAAATTAAAGCGATTAGCAAACATCAATGCTGTGCTCAAGAACATTTGCATTAATTTAAGAAAGCGGTATTTGTGCCTCATTGCGCATGTATTCAGACTTTAAGGTCAACTTTGGTGGTAGATTATTTCCTTCAAATGTTATAAAGAAATGCTTCAGGTTTTTATGGTCCTGAATATTTGCTATAAATTTTGTTTATATGAAACTTTCTTTAACATTGAAAAGAAACATAAAACTTTCTTGTGTACTGCATCTGTTATATACTATATTAGTATTGGGACACCTGCCTTTACACACACGTTTCTTTACTTGTGCTGTGTAGCTCATACATACCATGTCCTTGACAATCCCTGGTAAAATGGCCACTACGCACAAATTCTGTAGCTTAATAGAACTCATCACACTTTATGACAATTGCAATCTTTTGCAGTTACCACTGTTATTATATAAGGAAGCAATTACATTCATTACACAGTGGATGTCAATACAGTAGAGAACATTTGTGTCTGAAATATAACTAAAATAACTACTACACTATAATTCAATGTCTATGGGGTTTGAAATTTATCCTAATTAAGAAACCTAAGAGGAACAAAAGGCACCTAGCGGGAATACTCTCTTAAGCAAAGAGAAGGTTGTGATCCTCTTACGTCTTCTGAGTAAACAATCGCCAACCTCTGTGGGCTGGACATTAAAAGCCTGTTTAAAGCTTTTTAAAAACAACATGCTGAAATCAAAAATGTAATAAATGGTTCAGCATTACGGCTGTAACAGTACATATAACTGTCGTACACTATTCAGTCTATCATTTTTAGTTTGGTATGCACATTGAGACAAGCAAATACATTTATTAACATAGAATCTCAATTCACAAGTAGATGTACAAGATGTTAAAAATTATATTAACTGTGAGTGAGTTGGCTATAGCTAATGCAGATTATAGTTATAAATGGCAATTTTGCAACATTTTGGTTTCCCAACAGATTAAACCAGCTCCAGAGTAGTTGATAAGACCAGGACTGTCTGTTGGCTCTGTAATACCAAACCCGGATACGTTACTGCAAACACATACAGTGTGCTAGTTCATTTAAGACAATGTCATCCAAGTATGTGTACGACCAGAGCACGGCTGAAAGTTAGTCTCCAACTAACTTGGAATTTAAGGTGTTTTTCTTAGTTCAATATGATTCTTACAATGTTTTATACACACACACACAAACATACACACACGCGCGCGCGCACACACACACACACAAGCATACACATACACACATTTTATGAGTTTACATATGTATGTTTACTATGCGCTAATGTGCATCTGTTATTCAAGTTTTGTTACTCAGACATGTCGACAGACACATTGCCTTTGGCTTACAACTATTTCTTCTAATTGTGTTTTTACTTGCAAATTTAACAATAAATAATTTCAAAATAAATTGTTTTTCTTGCTATACTGAAATTACACCGAACCAGGAACCGAAACCCAAAGTCTGTATCAAATTGTGAATTTTGGGTACCATTACACCCTGTTGGTTCTTCCAAAACACGAAAATGCTGATTTGAAATGAGGAAATGACTAAGTACTAGAATGTACTGTAGCAGGTGATATTTCAGTAACTACTGGAAGAGACATGCATGAAGTAATTTTTGTTTTGGTAAATGCTCCATGAAGTGATAACAGTTTATATTGTATTTTAGTGACTGGATATAATGAGATTTTCTTGCTTACCTCTGCCTCAGTCATACAGTGGATATGCAGGTTTCTCCAGTGGGAGATGTATGGCAGAAGGGAAGTGTAATTAACTGGGTTACAATACAGGTGTACGCTGTCAGCCTTGATGAGAAGGATCACATCTGGTAAGGAAAGTGGTAACAATGCATTATGCTTAGCTAAAGTGATCACAGTATAGTACAGTAAATTATTCACAGCTTTCCTGAAACTGAAGGTTGAACATTTTTCATAGATTCTCTTTTTAGGCTATAAGTTGGGATTGAGGAATTCACTGACATTGACTTTCACTTTCTAAAATAGCTTGACCAATGGTTGGCATTGCCAACACCATATGCAGTATTAGCTTTCGTGCAAAGACAGGTGAGCCAGTCTTTAAAGATAAGAAAACCAACAAATAAATAAATTTGACTGATTGCATTAACTATAAATTATTGTTTACAAAGCTAGGAACAGAAAATGTTACTAAAAAATACAATCTGGGTACATAAACACACTGCACACTGATTGGCTGTAAACACGTAACCAGTCAGGGGTATCATGCACAATTCCCAGTCACAACCATTCTTATTGCTGTGGCGCATTTAAGATTGTATTGGCTGTGTAGGTGAAAGGTGAGGGATCCATACCATCTAGTAGTTCTTCTAAAAATTCTGAGAAGTTTAAGTCCAAGTGGTTTTGCTTGTACAAGTCAAAGAACAAGTAGTTGGCTAGCTCACTGCATCCCAGGTTGTATCTGCTATCAATGCCTGCAGACAACGAGGACATTACACTGACTTTATATTGCATCCAAAGGCTCACACACATGCACATTCTACCAAGTTTTGTGCTCTTTATTAATACACCATAATTACTTCAGAGCGTATGTTACATTGCTGAGAATATGGATGAACATTTATGTCAGATCACACATCTTATTATCAGAGTGTGACAGAGCATTAACAAGACAAGCAAATGATTTGTAATATATGCTGATATTATTTAATTGTAGTAACAGCAGTCAATAAAGTACGGAGCCCCTGAAGAACCTGTGCAAAAAAATAAAAGGTTCTTACTTTCACCAAGCGCACGAGATAATTTCGGGTGTGCATGACTTACTTTCGCGTATCTCGTGCTCACACGAAAGTAAGAGCATTTGAATATTTTTTGCACAGGTCCCTTCAGGGGTTTCGTAATAAAGAAACTGAAAATTTGTAGTCTTCTAAGACATCTTGGTATGGATCTAATTGTATTTACTTCAGTCGACCACTAGATGGCGACAATGGACAACTGTACATTCTCACAAAAGCGTGAGTAAGGGACAGCTGTCATTGGCACCTCTGCCTCACATCTCCAGGGCAGGAAATATGGCAGGCTGAAGCAGCTGAACAGCGAACAAAATAATGAAAATCACAGAAAGCTGTGAAATTCAAATGTGGCTGGACATCTATGGCAGCAGTGATCAGAAAGGTAACAAGTTTGAACCCTAGATGACATACAATTGAACTCTGTCATGCTAACTATCAATAAAGGTAGCTACCAATTGCCATGAGTCTGTTCAAAGATACCTTCAGTGGAGCCAATCGAAAAACACTGAATTACTCGACATCATCATATACAGGGGTGGAAGAAGAAACTCACCTAGAGAGCATAGAATTCCATCAGGAATGGATTTTCCACTGCCCCGCAGGATGGACTGGATGTGACGTAGGCGTAAGGAACTATAGGGGAAGAAAGCGGTTGAGCAGACATGACATGACTGCACACAGAGTAACACCGGTGCAGACAGAGTGAAACTGGTGCAGACAGAGTGACACTGCACTCTTATGTACGCACAAGCTACAGTAAGCAGCACTGTCAAAGCAGGCCTGTTGAGGAGTCCACAATCTGCCTTTGTGTCCTAGACAAGAAGCTTAAAAATCTTAAAATACAGTTCACAGAAGACTACAGTGAGTGAATGCAGCTCAGTAATACCCCTTTGTACCTCTAAGCTAAATATATATATATAGAAAATATTACATTTTTAGTTATAACAGCAGAGCCAAAATTTGTTTATGTGCCAGCCATGCATTCTACCCACAATGAATTAAAGAAAATTTTATGCTGTTCTTGTCTGTTTTTTCTTTTACATAGTTTGCAATTATTGGATATTTTTCATTAGGCTAAACTTATCTAAACTTAAAGTACAGCCTTGGCGACTCTTTCTTTCGCAGTACTTGTCACATTTAATTTGAGCCTTAAATTCACAGCATCAAGCAAAACAGATAAAAAAACAAAGGCACTCCTGAGAAACATTTAGATTTGAAGCAGAATTCAAAAGAGAACAAAATCAGCTGGAACCATTTCTTCCTTATTTCAACAGTTCATGTACACGGAAGACCATAATCATACATAAGATAGCACACTTATTACTCACAGTGGGTTACCACAACACCAGTGTTCTGAAACTTATTCTTTTTTTCTCTGTGCAAACTCTACAATTCTTGTGTTTAAGCCTAAAAATAACGAGGACCCCAGTGCTTATGTTAAGGTCTCAGGACCTCCTGTGCTTATCTCGGATAGGGAGTGGGGGTTGTTTTTGTTTCCGCACGCCAGTTCCTCTCGGAGCCAAGAATATATCATGTCACTACTACGGTAAGGCGAGCCTGGTAGCTCCGGCCCTGCCATTCACACCGGGGGACCTAGGGGAAGATCGCAGCTCACAGGGTAAGCTTCCTGTCCCACAAGCTAGGGGGTCGGAAATATGGCAGCATAATGAATACAAAGCTTGTTGGGACCAGGAGGAGTTTCAGTCAGGAAGCTGGCTCTCCCAACATGCCCACTGTTTTCATGACCAATTCTCAAAGTGTATCTGACAGCACCTATTCTCAGCATGAGCGCCACCCCACTCATGTCTCTTATTTTTACTGTCTTTTGTGTCTATAAATTATTTTGTATCACTGATGCACATGTTGTACTGTGTGCATGTTTCTATATCTATCTGTACATATCTATCTATGACTATGCAAATCCTCTGATAACAGACAATGTCAGTGACTCGGTGTCATAACAAGTATGTTCTTTGTTAGCTGGCTGGTATAAAACCCTTTGCATCAGTGCCGGGCCTGGCCACTGACATCCAGGCAGGATCATTTTGGCCAGGGTACTGCCATATTTTTCTAGTGATCACAGTCTGTCCATTTGAATGACAGCATTTCCTCTGAGCTTTGCAGGCAATGGCAGGCTTGATTTCTCCCACTATTAAAATGTACAACAAAACACACTGAACCTGTCATTAGACTCAGAAGATTCTGCTTCCTTCTTTCAGGTTTTATAGGTGATCAATAGGATTTTCCATAAGATTTGCAAAATGATTTGACACACATTTTTAACAAGACTATGCTTGCAAAACACATCGACTGCTTCAATTTAGCAAATTTAACCAAAAATATTAACATTTAGCTGTGTCTTTTACCATATACCCACTGTTTTGTGAGGCACAACAGGTGAACAAATATGTCAGCTATCCTAATTCGTCTTAAATTACAATAGGTCCATTTGCAATCAGGGTTGATGTAAGTCCTTCATTTTGAACATGGGATCGAGTGAGCCATGGACGTGACGCAGAGAAAAAGTTAAAAATACAGTTTAAATACAGTTGTGCAAATGGGCAATGTTATTAAGTGAAAAGTAATACGAAAGTAATAGATTTTGGTTTCTGTGTTATAATTGCAGTGCAAAAAGGTAATACTGGGTGTTTTAACAGACGCAAGGCAAAGTATGGTCATGTAATTTTATATTGACACATATTTTTACTTATTTAAACTGGTCCACATACTACACTTAAGATAGTATTGTTAACAATTTTACTGTCTTAATTGCTTTCCGTTGTCGTTGATTCCTTTTCAAAACTTTTTTAAAATTTCATGTAAAACAAGTTAAACCGGAAATGTTTACAAAAAACACATTAACGCTCGCTACCACTTTTGCTTCTTGCATTCCTGCAAAAACTTAAACACCAAACAGTAAAACATATGGCACAGTATTGTAAAGCGAACCTATTTTACCAGGATATACGCTGAAAAACCAAATGCCAAAAAAATACCTAATTAAACTATAATCGTGGCAGTGTGATATTGGGAACAGGATCTGAGATTGGAAAATATGGGCAAGCTTTTAAAGCAACAGATATATCGATAGCATGTAAATCAGGGGGAAAAAAACAACGCCAAAGTAAAACACCTTCATTGTATTGTATGCAATCACATACCATTTTCTTCAGTTTCCGTCGTTATTAAACATTTTTTTTATTTTAATGTATTTATAACGCTACTAAATAAGGGCAAGCGCGAGACGGTGCGTTGTCAGGGTGATTTATACACAAACAAGTGCGGCCAGCTCGTCACTGACGGATAACGGAATGAAGGTAACGCTAAGGACGCCGGCACGACGAGCGGCGGGGCAGAGCCGCCCAGCCCGCCGGCATTCTTACAGCATCTTGCGTCGCGAAAGCGACACGTACACTGTAAACACGCATCTAAAATAGCCCCATTAATATGCCTTAATCCGTGTGGATGTACCACGAGTCTATAAAATCCCAGTAAAACAGCCGTAGAATGACTGGCACCAAGCTGTCTGGATAAGTGATATGTGGCGGGGAGAGAGAAAAAACCGTGCTCCACTTCCAGAAAAGCATCGTAAAACATAACTGTCAAGACATTCAGGTGTTTTACCTGACCGCAGAGGGCGTGACCTGGTGTATCCCGTCTTTGTTTCGTATTCCAGCCATTTTTGTCAGTCCAAACATTAAAAAATAACGTTTCAAAATGTCATCGCCGTTGACAGCCCTAACAAGGGGGCGGGGGTGAACGAAAAGCGCAGCTTGGAAACGGACGAAACCATTCACGAGTTTCAGGGGTTTATTGGATATTTCGGTATTTGGGATTATTGTTACTGTTCATTAGCAAGGTGATTACCGTGCTAATTTAATAAATTCAAGGTTAAATTATCTTATTAATGCTACCTTGATGATGTTTGCTGATTATGTACTAGCCCCCGTAAATTCGTCCTCCCCTGGAATAGTTTATGGTTAATTACAACAGGGCCGTTGACGCAACCCACTGCAATCCAGATGTGCTGATCCGACGGACGTTTGTTTCAGTTCTACATGTGTGCGGTTCACGTAGTCGCGGCAGCGTAGAAGAAGAATCGGTAACGCAGTCTAATAACCATAAATGTGTATCTGCATTTACTGTTGCATAGACTTGGTTTTTGATTTGGGATCACAAATGTCCACCCTCAAGGATATTATGTATGTTACATTGTAGTAAGGGAAATGTAATCCAATGGAATGGAATGAAATCAAGCTTTATTTGCCATTTTTACAAGTGCATATGGATGTGGCAGTTTTCTAATACCCCTTATTGCTCTCCTTTTAAAGACAACACATACAGCTCTCGAAAAAAATGAGACCACCATTTTAAAAAAAAGAAAAATTTGCATTTTTATATCCTGGTTTAGTCCTGGTTCTGCTGGCAGAAGGCTACATGGCACATCAGGCTGCTTCCAAGCTCAAAATTTCCAAGACAGCAGTACACTAGAACAAGATGAAGCAGGAGATGCTGGAAACAACCAAAAACCAGCCAAGTAAAGGGCAGAAGCAACTTTCTAATGCCAGAGATGACCGTCAACTTATCCGGTAGTGCCTCATGAATCAGAGGGTGACATCATCTAACATCACTGCTAGTACAGTTTACAACAGGCTCCAAGAAGCAGAACTAAAGTCCCATAAAGCAAGGAAGAAGCCCTTCATCCATGAGAAATAGAGAACCAGGCTGGAGTTTGCAAAAACAAAAAAAATATTATTCACAGATGCACAACCATAAATTCAGAAATAAATGAAACAAAAAAGTTTGCTGTGATCTCTTAACATTTTCCAGAGCTTACAAATGTGAGAACATAGCTTGGGATAAGAGCACAGGCTCAAAGGAACTGATCTAAGAACAGATACATCAATCTCCAAACATAGGATGTATAGTACATTACAGTAAGGAAGTGATCTGGAAACAGATATTAACTAATCTGCACAGAGTCTATGATACATTATACTACTGAATTTGCTCTGAGATCTGACATTTCCACCTTCAATCAGGCATGATTCATTATAATAAATGATCAGTGAACAGAGCCTTACACTTTTACATTCCGGGAATATGGTACATTCTATTAAAGAACTGATTTGGGCCCACATACATCCATCTCCTTAGATGGGCTGTATGATACTTTATAATATAGAACTGTACTGGGAGCAAAGAACTCCACTCCCAATCACAAGGTTAATGGTATACAGACTAAGGAAAGGATCTGGAAAATATGCATTCAACTTCAAAACACAGGGTCTCTGGTGCATTATCTAAAGACCTGATCTGGGAACATGTCAGAGCACGGCATGACACAGGCAGGAAAAAGATGACAATCCATTTACGACTCCAAGACAAAAAGGGGCTTATTAAACAAAAATATAATATAAAAGGGGAAACCAGAAAATAATGGGACCACAGGAAGTCAATGACAAAACAGGAAATATAAGAATTAACTGAAAGTAACAGTAGACCCCTTATGATGAAAAATAACATATATTCACGTTTTCCCTTGCCTGGATGCAGGTCACCGAGGCCCCCCCTGGAGCCAGGCGTGGGGGTGGGGCTCGATGGTGAGCATCTGGTGGCCAGGCCTGCACCCATGAGGCCTGGCCAGACACAGCTTGAAGAAGGAACGTGAGTCCACCCTCCAACAGGCTCACCACCTGTAGGAGGGGCCAAGGGGGTTGGGTGCAGTGTGAGCTGGGCAGTGGCCAAAGGCTGAGACCTTGGCGGTCTGATCCGATCCAGAAGCTATCTCTAGGGTCATGGAATGTCACCTCTCTGGCAGGGAAGAAGCCTGAGCTGGTGCGCGAGGTTGTGAGGTTCCGAGTCTCCGACTAGATGTAGTCGGGCTCACCTCGATGCACGGCTTGAGGTCTGGAACCAGTCTTCTTGAAGGGGGTTGGACCCTCTTCCACTCTGGAGTTGCTCACGGGGAGAGGTGCCAAGCTGGGGTG
This sequence comes from Hyperopisus bebe, assembly GCA_026777045.1. Classification (NCBI taxonomy): domain Eukaryota; kingdom Metazoa; phylum Chordata; class Actinopteri; order Osteoglossiformes; family Mormyridae; genus Hyperopisus; species Hyperopisus bebe. The sequence continues at coordinate 22,596,812 of JAODJW010000015.1, forward strand.
GGCATATTTATTGCCCCCTGGCTGGGTGCCTGTACATTGGGGTTTACCGTGGTGGACTTGAGGGTAGCCTTCCTTTGCCTCTGAGTGGGGGGACATGTCCTGACTGTTGTTTATGCTTATACACCAAATGACCATTCAGAACACCCACCCTTTTTGGAGTCCTTGGAAGGGGTGTTGGGGAGCGCTCCTCCTGGCGACTCTCTTGTTCTGCTGGGGCACTTCAATGCTCATGTGGGCAATGACAGTAAGACCTGGAGGGGTGTGATTGGGAGGAACGCCCCCCCCGATCTGAACCCGAGTGGTGTTTTGTTATTGGACCTCTGTGTTTGTCATGGATTGTCCATAATGAACACCATGTTCAAACATAAGGGTGTCCATATGTGCACTTGGCACCAGGACACTCTAGGCCGCAGTTCGATGACTGACTTTGTGGTCGTATCATCGGACTCGCGGCCGCATGTATTTCACACTCGGGTGAGGAGAAAGGCAGAGCTATTGACTGATCACCAACTGGTGGTGGGTTGACTTCACTGGTGGGGCAGGAAACCGGTCAGGCCTGGCAGGCCCAAGCATATAGTGAGGGTCTGCTGGGAACGTCTGGTGTAATCCCTTGTCAGAAGGAGCTTCAACTCCAACCTCCGGCAGAACTTTGCCCATGTCCCGGGGGAAGGTTCTTTTCAAGCGAAGTTCTGCTGGACTATTATGGACAGAATTTCTAAGTGCAGCCAGACTGTTGAGGGTGTCCGGTTTGGTGACCTCAGGATCAGGTCTCTGCTTTCTGCAGATGATGTGGTTCTGTTGGCTTCATCGGACCATGACCTTTGGCTCTCACTGGAGCAGTTCGCAGCCGAGTGTGAAGCAGATGGGATGAGAATCAGCACCTCCAAATCCGAGATCATGGTCCTCAGCCGGAAAAGGGTGGAGTGCTCTCTCTGGGTTGGGGAGGGGGTCCTTCCCCAAATGGAGAAGTATCTCAAGGTGTTGTTCATGAGCAAGGGAAGGATGGAGCAGGAGATTGACAGGTGGATCAGTGCAGCATCAGCAGTGATGCGAGTGCTGCATCGGTCTGTCATGGTGAAGAAGTAGCTGAGCCAAAAGGCAAAGCTCTCGATTTACCAGTCGATCTATGTTCCTACCCTCACCTATGGTCATGAGCTGTGGGTAGTGACCGAAAGAATGAAATCATGAATACAAGCGGCCGAAATGGGTTTCCTCCGCAGGGTGGCTGGGCTCTCCCTTAGAGATATAGGGTGAGAAGCTCAGTCATTCGAGAAGGACTCAGAGTAGAGCTGCTGCTCCTCTGCATCAAGAGGAGCCACATGAGGTGGCTCGGGCATGTCCCACTGGGAGGAGACCCCAGGGAAGACCCAGGACACACTGGAGAGACTATCTCTCCCGGCTGGCCTGGGAACGCCTTGGGATTCCCCCAGAGGAGCTGGACGAAGTAACTGGAGAGAGGGAAGTCTGGGTTTCTTTGCTTAGACTGCTGCCCCCGCAACCCGACCTGGAAAATCGATAGAAGATGGATGGATGGATGGATGGACGTGTTAAGTTGCAGGTAAGCTAAACTGTGATAGGTCTTCAGTCAAGATTTAAAGACTGAGACCAATACAGCATCTTGACCATGAGCTGGTAAACTGTTCCGCAATGTAGGGGCCCTCCGTCAGAAGGCTTTACTGCTGTTTCTTTATTTATATGTGGAATGAACAGGAAGCCTGTGTTGTGTGATCTGAGTGGAGGATGCAGCTTGTGAACTTGTAGTAGTTCTGTTAGGCAGGCAGGTGTTAGACCATTAAATGCCTTATATGTAAGCAGTAGTACTCTGAAGTCAGTTCAACAGGAAGCCAGTGCAGAGAACTAAGAGCAGAGGTTATGTTTTCACATTTACTGCTCCTTGTGATAAATAAAGCTGCTGCATTTTGAAATTTCTTCAAGGAGTTCCTCGTCATCACCACATTCAGTCATCAGTAATCGATGGAAAAATGCCAAGAACCATCCTTTGTGGTGACAAGGATTACTGGAGATGCCCATGGGCTGTTGGACAGCTCAATGTGCATCGAAGTTGCATATGCAGATAGTTTTAACACTTGGTGAAATGTGTGTTAATGAATACAGAAACATTTTTACTATGTCTGATTTAAAACCGCCCATGTCTACATGTACATCACACACAGTGCTTGGGGCCTGTAATCAAGTCAAGATTGCTTCAAGTAAACACCATTCAGTCAGTGAGGAAAAGAATATAGCAAAAGCAGTAATGCAGTGCTGTGCCAGCAGTCAGGGGATACTGATGTGGTACATGAACCTCAAAATGACGGGATCATAGACTTACCTAGACCATTGAGCTACTACATTGATCAATGTCAATTTGTCAAATTACAAAAGTACCTCTATTAGCTTATTAGCACTCATTTCACTCATTTGTCTGCGTCTACTTCTGCATGTGGTACTGTTGTGTATTTGATAAATAACCTTTAATTTGAGGTGCCCTTATCGCAATGCCAGTGTAGTCAATTGCTCCAGTTACATTAGGAAAATGAGACAATGCTGCAAATGTAGTTTGTGTTTCCATGTTCACCCACAGTGTAAGGAAACATACTGTAGCACCAGTGGGAATTAGCATACCCCAGCATACACGTGGGCAATTGTAAATAGCCCCTTATTGTATTGTTATACTTTGTGTTAATAGTTGTATTTCCCCAGTTGTGGCGTGAATGTTTGTCCGTATCTCATGTGCACCCTGTCTGATTCTCATGTGTCTTTAGCATCGTGTAAATTACCCACCGTGTGTGTACCATACAGTTCGGCGTATAACCTCCCTGTGTTTCGCTATGTTTGGTTTGGTGCTTATTGAGTGCCTGCATCAGTCCTGTTAAGGATTAATAAAAGAGAGTGTTTTTCCCGACAAGCAAATCTCCTCATTTGCCGCTCTCACAATGCCCCAGTCTGCCTGGTGCTGCAATAATTTTTATGCAAAACAGACAAAGCGCAAAGACATTTCATGTAGCGCAAACAGTAAACAAATTATTAAAAATAATTCTGGTGGTCCATGAAAAATTATTCCAATCCAATCTCTCCATTTACTGATTCACTAGTAAGAATGCTATATCATTCTCATGACTTTAGAATGCTATGTTTATACATAAATTCATGCATGTGAATATTTGGCACCTAATTCACATTTAGTGTAACTACTTACAATTAAATTCTCCCAAAGCTTACAAAAAATAGGAAACCAATAAATGCCACTTTTAGTTTTTTGGGGGGTCTTTTCCATTATCATACAGAACATGATGCATGATGAACGTTTTTAAATGAACCCTTTCATCAGTATTTCAATCCATCTTCCCACAGCACTATCTATTCCAGGGCTGTGGGTGATAGTTTCAAGCTGTTTTATGGAATCACAGGATGTCAAGTCAAGTGAAGTTTTATTGCCATGTCAGCCAATACACAGTGAAACCACGATACAATATTCATGACAGGACAGACATTACAGTGCTAAAGACAGAGCTATTGAATAATTTACTACAGAAAGAGCTTAGAAGTCATGTTAGTCCTTCACAAGATACAAAATAATAAAATATGATATTGAAATATAATGATTAAAATTTAAAAGCACATTGGCATAGATAGGCATAATATTTTGATGTTCAAGAATGGTGATGAATTGTGGGGCAGCAGAATTGTGTTCACCTGTCAAATTTGACAGACTTACACATTTGCTCTTCCTTCATTAAGTTTATTTTCTAAAGAAACGGTCATTTTCTGTTATATAAAGGGAAAAAGAGAAATTCCATGTGCAAAATCTTAGTACCATAGCCCAACTGAATAAATAGTTCTTAGTATTTATCATTTTATGAAAGAGATTTAAATCTAAACATGTCGGTAAATACCAAAGGTGGTAGGCAAATTTCCAGATTAGCAATTTGAATACTTCAAACTGATTTAATTTTCTTGTGCATTTCGTTCTAAAGAATATCAGTTGAAATTTGTTAAATGACCAGAGTTCTTCACATCTCTGGTTAGCTTATTTAAATTATCTAAACGATATTAGTTTAGAAGGTACAACTGAAAGTGATCACATATAAATTTGCTGAAACTTGTAAGACATTATTCAAAATTGGTTTGCAAATGTATTGCTTCCAACACACCTGCCAACCAGTCTCAGCTTACAGCTGCCGTTAATCATTAATGACTCAGATTTATAACTGATTGGTTAGATAGACTGAAATGCACGTGCAAATTATATTTAATTTTTCTACTTGCAACCTAAATTATGGCCAGACTATGATATTATTATCATCCCAGTTTGTGAATTGTAACAGATACTGAATCTGGTTTGACCAATTCTTGTCATTATACTCTGTACTATAGTAACATTTTAATGGAATAATCTTACTTTCCAATCAAGATGAATCAGACAACTGCTGTTTCTCTTCAGACTTCCACATTAGATAACCACTTTTTTTTTTTTTGTTATTTGAGAATCATTGAGTGACATTATTTTTCTTGGCTAGTGACTCAGGATTGTTTGGCAGTTGACGGTTTGCAAAGTCTGGAGAAAAAAAACAGGGGATGGACCAAATTGCCAATAACTAGCACAATTACAGAAGTTACATATATAATACAATAGTGTTTTATGCAAAGAAACAATGACAAGATTGTTATGATTAGTATAGGAAGGTAGTTGACCACAGTCATCAACAGGATGACCAAGACAGTCCAGAAAGCTCTCCTCTTCATAAGATTCATTTTATCCCTTTTTCCATCTCCAGGATGTGGCTTCTTCAGGGCTCT